>BJKM01000397.1:0-553591 GCA_015082035.1 Chaenogobius annularis
GGGAGGGATGGATGGAGGGAGGGGGGATGCAGAGAGGGAGGGATGGATGGAGGGAGGGGGGATGCAGAGAGGGATGGAGGGTCTGTGCGTTATAGTTTTATCATAACATGTTCACCGTGTCCACATTTTCTCCAATGCTTTTCTGTATTGTGTTAATTGGAGAGTTGAAATATTAATATTGACAATAACCAAGAAAACAGTACATAGCAGTTGGTACTCCTACCTCCTGCAGAAAGGTTCCTGGTTCGCTTCCCAAACCAGGTGGGCCGGGGGTCTGTCTGAGTTTGCATGTTCTCTCAGGAAAATTGGATTCGCTTGAATAAGAATGAGAAAAAGAACAGGAAACAGTGCGTGGGACGAAGGAGCAACCTGAGGAACTGCGAAGCCGTCCCACACACGTCAAGTCTTTGAAAAGGACTTTTACTAACAGTGCCGTGTTGGTGAAGTTAGCAACAGATAAAAAAAGAAAGAAAGACAGCGATGACAAAGATAAACAGATAGTAATTCATACTAAAACAGGTGTTGATATTAAATACTCATTGTCAAAATGTAACTTAATGAATGTATTTCTATCAGTAAAAGCACACAACCTATTTTACATATGTTTTATATTGTATGGGATGAGTTTTAAGTGTTATTCTGTAATATTGTTTTGGCACACAAATCCGAAGATGCCCTGTCACCCTTGGGTGCCACTCCTTATTTGAGCAAACGCCCAGCACCATTGGAGTTTTCTTGTAAAAGGACTGAAACACTACACGGAAAGTAACGGCGATGAGTATTTCGCATCGAGGGCAGTTTCAGTAGCGATTAGTCTCAGGGTGTCGATTTTTGGACAACCCTGATTTCTACTTTTGATTATTATTATTTTTTTGTCAGTTGCTAATTTGCCCGAATGAGTGCAAACCTTTAGAGCAGGAGCCCTTGAGCTGGAGAGAGTGTTTTCATTTAATCAACACTTGGAGACCACTTCGCTGATGGAAATGTGACGAGATTCAGACCAAACAAATAAACCATGTGCCACAGCAAACACCATTCCACCATTTTACTTTTGCGATCCCGGTTAGGCTTCCATCTTCATCCTTTATCAGTCTTGCTCCCCACTGACCCTGAGACCCTCTGCCGTGCTGCTCTGAAGGCATCTTCGGAGTTGGAGGATGAAGTCAGTGTGGAAGGCGCTCCTAAATCCCGCGGCCTCCTTCGCCTGCCCCCCTGCGAGAAAGTGTCGTGGAACCGGAAGCCAGGAGTCTTGTGAGCGAAGCGGAGGCAGCCGGCGGAGGGATTAGGCGGACTTTTTGGGCGTGCGAGATGATCCTCGTCGACTGGCCAATCTGTTTCGCCGGGCCGCAGACTTTCACAGACGGCGCGTAGTGACACAACTGCTGCCCCACCGAAAGAGAGGAGGAGAGAGAGAGAGAGTGAGTGGAGAGGAAAGGGAGGAGGCGTGTGCGGGCAGGAAGTTGGTGCACTGCGCCCGTTCACGTGAGCCGCACATCGAGCCTCCTCCACCATCTGCTTGACTGGTTCTGAGGAGCTGGTTCCCCCGGGTACTGCGTCCCGGGTCTGCTCCAGCCTCTACCTGCTTGGACGCCTCTGCCTCCTGACCTTCCTCCTGACCCCCTCCTGAACCTCCACCTACCCTCCTCTCTGACCCCCTCCTGACCCCCCTGACCCCTCCTGACCCCCTCCTGACCTCCTCCTGACCCCTCCTGACCTCCACCTGACCCCCTCCTGACCTGCACGGCCTTCAGGGTCAGCAGCTTTAGACTTTTATACAAGTCGTCATGGAGATAGTCTGTTATTATCTAATGTGGATGAAACTGTGAACAAATTGTACTTTTAGAATACGATTGAGCGCCAGGAAGTTTAACAGTTAGAAATTCTAAAAATCGAACCCGAGTTTAGATGCACACTATGTCACTTTTCTGACAAGAGGTTACTTGTGAGTTATGTTGAGTTTATTCAAGCAGAGACAAGATTATTTATATTCACAATCCTCCAAGAAATCGAAACACTTCATTTAAAGCTACGTCTTATTTCCATCCCTCACCACTCTCCTTTCAAAACTAAATCATACATTAACCTTATATGTCATACCAGGGCATCGGCAATACACAAAGTTGCTATATTAATGACCCAAAAGTCGTACTCTCCTTCTTAAAAGTCGTTTCTTTAAATTCCTTTTCAAAATTGGTTTTAAATGTGGACTTTCTTTGAGCTGTTCGTCCAGTTACATAGAACTAAATGCATTTCTGACCTGGATGTTTCTAAAACCATTCAAAGAAACAGCACATGCTCTTTAGGCGATTCATCGTTATTGTCAAAATGCTTGACCTTCACTGATGGAGGCGTGGCATCGACTCTGGCGAGCATCTACGCGAGCCTTCAGGTTCACGTACAGCACCAAACAGTTGATGCGTACACTCTGCTCAGGTTCCACGTAGCATCAGCAGTCAGTTCAGCCCGGATTAAAAGTACCAGCACAAACACGAGAACGCTTGATTCCAGGCTGCTGTCACGCACCGCCCTGTCCCGGATCATTTCCCCTCACAACTTTGTTTCAAAATGGCTCCCTTTCTCTCCATCATTGCTAATGCATTTAATTTAATGTTCTCAGACACTGTAATTGCTATAATATTGCTCTATATTCCGTCGGAAAACCTTAGCATTAAGCACTAAATTTGAAAATTTTGAAGCGAACGGTGAAAACGAGTGTTGGGCAAAGAAAGCCCATTAGATTGTAATTTGTTCTGCATGGCTGTGGGGTAATGGTGAGGCGAAGAGGAAAGGTAGAGACGCGCACAATGCACACACCATGCACACACACACACACACACACACACACACACACATACACACGTTCACACACACACACACGCACTTGCAGGTTTCACTGGAGGAGAGCTGTCCCCGTGTTAGCGCAGGTTTGCAGGTCGTCCTGAGCGTTTAGACTCCTGGACACACACACACACACACACACATGCACGCTCACACACACAAACACACACACACACTTTAGCAAAGGGTGGGAAGTTGTACTGAGTAAAGAAGATGCTGGTAAATATTGAAAACACCAGCAAATAAACAGGATCAGGACACAGAAAACACTGAAGAACGTGACGAAATGAACGCAACAGGTTTGTACTAAAGTTGGTGGGATTATGTACGTGACATATTTAGTTTTACTCCAATGAAGAAGCAGTTTGTGAAGAAAAGTGTTAAAAAAAATATGTTGAGATTGAGAAACAGAGCTGTAAAACAGTGATGACATCACACCAGGGAAACACAAGTGGGCGCTATGTTTTGGATGGACCGAAGGCGTCTTTCCTCCAGGAAAAGTTGGGCACAATTTACACAACTTAAACATCTAAATGTGGACCAACAGCTGACTTCACCAAACAAATAAATACCCCTGTAATTGTATAAAGGAAAACTAGAACCAGTTTCAAGTGCAATAATTCCAATATTTATCTCATTTTAACTGTGAAAAAAATAAATACTGACGTTTCACAGTAGATAATATCATTATTTTATATATTTTGGAAATTCCATAATAAATCAGTGATTAGAAAGTACTTAAAGACACACTGCATGTACAATATGTATTCAGTGACCATTTTCCTGTTTTTATATGGGCCTGTAGCAGCAGTAGCAGTAGAAGTAGTACTAGTTTTTGTGTGTGTATTTATTTGTTTCTTCAAGCAACTTTTTTTCAAGTAACATTGAAACGTCTGAATCAGTGCAACAAACGCTAGAATTGATGTCGGACACGTTTGGTCCTCAGCCTTTTAGTGGACACAAAACAAAGTCAAAACAGGTCTAAGGCATGAGGAGAACGGAGGTATGGAGAGAATATGGAGAGAAGAGTGCGAGAGTGAGACAATAACGCCAAATCCTCAGTGGGCAAAGGTGGATAATGACACAGACAGGGGGGAGACGGGATAATGGAGAAGGAATTAGTGAGGAGAGGAAACGAGCGAGAGATAAGTGAAAATGAGGACAGGACACACTGTAACAGGCAGCAGGGGGAGGAGAGAGAGAGAGGGAGTGGGAGAGGAGGGGGAGAGAGAGAGAGGAGGGGGAGGAAGGACAGGAGGAAGAGGTAAGGAAAGAGAGGGAGGTATGCAGAGGAGAGCAAATACAGGAGAGGATAAGAGAGGATGAGGAGGATAGAGAGTGGAGGGTCAGGTGAGAGAAAGGGTGGTAAGGAGAGAGCTAAGAAAAGAGGGGAGTGGGAGGAAGAGAAAGAATGGGAGAGGAGGACAATCATGGGGGGAGAGAATGAAGAGGAGAAAATAGTGGAGAAGAGAGGAGAAGGTTTCTCTCCTGAGGAGGTGGAGATAAAGAAAGTTAAAAGATGAGAGATGAGAAAAAGAGGGGAGGAGGATGGAGAAGAGAAAGGAGTGTGAGGAGAAAGAGGTGGAAGAACAGAAACTAGGAGAGAAAGAGATGGGAAGGACGGTGAGGAAGAGGAGGAAGAACAGAGAGTGGGACAACGAGAAGGGACAGGAAAAGGAGGGAAGGGAGTCAAAGAAAGAGCAGGAGAGGAAACAAGGGGAAAGGAGAGAGAGAGGAGAGAGAGCGAGAGAATAAAGATAGATGAGGAAGAATGACATAGGAGGGAAGGAGAAACACAAAAAGAGAGGAGAAGAGAAAAGAAAAGGAAACTGACGGAGGGAAGGAGAAAGCAGGCTAAAAGAGAGGAAGATTTGAGAGGAAACAAGAAGAGAAGAGAAAAGGGACAAAGATGGAGGAGAGAGGTGAGGAGTGGATGGAAGAGAGAGAAGATGAGGAGAGACGAAGGGAAAGGCAAGGAAGAAGGATGGAAGGGAAGGAGAGAAAAGACAAAAGAAGAGGGAAAGGAGGTTTCGAGAGGAGACAAGAATCAGAGGAGAAAAGGAGACGAGGAAAGGCAAGAGAATTGCGAGGAACGAGAGAGGGAGAGAGGAGACAAACAGGAGGAGGGGAAGGTGAGATGGTCCAAAGCGAGAGGCACATCAAAGGCGCTAAGTCCAAACTCCAGCAGGGGCCCTAAAGACGCCTTCTGATATTGGGAATGTTTTAAAAAGTTATACGGAGACGCTCCTTCAGTCAGATGTCTTCACAGATTAGAATATCATAATCATAAAACATAAGGAAGGGAGGAGGGAGGGGAGGAGGGAGGAGGAGGAGGAGAGGAGGGGGAGGGAGGAAGGGAGAGAGGAGGAGGGAGGGGAGGGGAGGATGGAGGGAGGAGGGAGGGGAGGAGGAGAGGAGGGAGGGAGCGGGAGGATGGGGGGGAGGGAGGAGGGGGAGGGAGGAGGGGAGGGGAGAGGGAGGAGGGGAGAGGGAGGAACAGGAGGGAGGCAGGAGCGGAGGGGAGGAGGGGAGGAGGAGGGAGAGGGAGGAGGGAGGAGGGAGGGAGGGAGGGGGGAGGGGAGGGAGAGGGAGGGGAGGGAGGAGGGAGGAGGGAGGTAGGGGGAGGGGAGGAGAGGGGGAGGAGAGGGGGAGGGGGAGGAGGGGAGGAGATGGGGAGGAGGGGAGGGAGGAGGGGAGGTAGGAGGGGCGAGGAGGGGAGGAGGGGGAGGGAGGGAGGGAGGTGAGGAGGAGGAGGGAGGAGGGAGAGGGAGGCAAGGAAGGGATTAGGGAGAGGAAGGAGGGAGGAGGGAGGGAGGAGGGGGGAGGAGGTAAGGAGGAGCGAGGGGTAAAGGAGGGAGGGAGAGGGAGGGGAGACGGGAAGGAGTTGGAGGAGCGGGAGAGGGAGGAGGGGAGGAGGGTTGAGGCGAAGGAGGAGGCGTGTGAGGAGTGGGGAGGGGAGAGGAGGTGAGGAGGGGTAGGGGGATGAGGGTAAGGATGGGAGGAGGGAGAGAAGTTGAGGGGAGGAAGGAGGGAAGGAGGGGAGGGAGGAGGGTCGAGGGAGGAGGGAAGGAGGGAGGGGAGGAGGGCCAAGGGAGGAGGAGAGGAGGGGAGGACGGAGGAGGGAGGGCGAGGAGGAGAGGGAGGGGAGAGGAAGTGAGGAGGAGGAGGAGGAGGAGGAATAGGGAGGAGGGGAGGGAGGAGGAGGAGGAGGAGGAGAGGGAGAGTGGAGGGGGAGGAGGAGGGAGGAGTATGGGAAGGAAGGAGGAGGGAGGGAGAATGGAGGAGAGGATAAGGAGGGGAAGAGAGAGGGAAGGAGGAATAAGGGAGCGCAGAGGGAGAGAGGACCGTATGGAGGAGCAGGAAGGAAGAGGTAATGAGAGAGGAGGTGTGAGACGCGCGCTCTTTGGGCTGCTTTCAGCACCTCTTAAAGCCAGATGGCCGTTTAGAAATGTGGAAAAGAAGAGTGCTAAGGCGGTCCTTTTGCGGTCAGAGCATTTTAATAAATCAAATATTCATAAAGTATACATTATATGAACTCGATGAAATATTCATGTTGTAACAACTCTGTCATTTAGTAGTGTCTGCAATATCTTGGTTGGCTAATTTATGTTCTGCAATGAATAATAAGCTTTTATTTTTAAATTAACAATAGTTACAATAGATCCACAAACATATTGTCTATCAGTTTAAAAAAAAAACTAAATTATTTTAGCAGCAAATATAATAAACATAATACTGTAAATACAGTTAAACTTAAATGCACAATACAATTAATATAAAAATCCATTGATTTTTTTTTTTGTTTTGAAAATGGCCCAAAAATATATGTTCCATCGCTCTATTACATTGTGACATGCCTCGTCGTCATGCCACATTTTCGCACGCAGGTGAGTGTGTGTGTGTGAGTGCGTATGTGAGTGCGTATGTGAGTGTGTGTGTGTGTGTGTGAGTGTGTGTGTGTGTGTTTGGGATCTGTCACACGCCTGAATCTTATCACGAGAACGTGTCAAGAGTGTGATGGGCAGCAGTTGAGTAGTTTTAGCACGTTTCCAGTGACTCAGTGAGAGATGGGAGGTGTGCACTCCGAACAGCAGGGGGCGCTCCCAGGACCAACAGATGGAGCACAGATCCGCTCAGAGAGAGAGAGAGCGAGAGAACATGGCACTGCTGCTCGTACGGCGCCGTCACGAAAAGATTAGAACACCTTGATTATGTGTAGTCATTAGTCTTCTTATAATGACGCGTGAACAAAGAGCGGCCTGTAGGCCACTGAACAGACGGACGGTCGGACAAAGACGTGCCGTGTGCTTTGAGAAATCGACCAAAAGGGGGCGCATGAAAACACCTCTGTAAATGGAGTAAAATCGAGTGAAAAGTACAAATATTATTATTGTTTGTCACTGACACTTTTAGAGCATTTCCCACATTAGGAATTGAGTTAGAGCTCCTTCTACTGGCAGCAGAGGGAATTACAATGTGCTTGACTAAAACTCCATAGGCCGATTAATCGACGGAAGCACAAAGCATCCAGGTGAAGGTAAATGAACTGTAAAAACAGCGAGGAGCGGCTTTGTAAAGCTGGTCAGCGCTTGAGATGTGGCGTAGAGTTACAGAAGATTACACAGCAAACACTCAGTTACAGACAGTTATTTTAGGGTTTTATTGAACATTATGATCTTCTGTCTGATTGATTGTTTTAGAGCAATGTGGGGCTTTATCTGCGGGTTTCAGGGGATGTTCCAATGGTCCTGGAGCGGTCATAGCGTCATAACAAATCTATTTTAAAGAATGTCTGCTACACTGAGAATCTATGACACCCGTAAATGAATCATTGATATTTTGGACATTTTAAAATGCAATATTGATCTCAACATAAAAGAAACAGCTTTGGGAACTTTAGAAGAGAAGATTAGCGCCGGCCCCTTTACGGGAAGGCACTGCGAAAGAGCAGTGGGCGTGTATGGGGGGAAGGGGAAACGAGAATTTTCAAAGCAAACAAAGATGACTCAAAGAGCATGCATCACTCTAAAGAGTCTGAGTGTGAAAACAGGTCATGGTTAAGAGCTCTTATTTGACTTTGTTTCGGAACATCAACATCTCATACATTTCCCCTCAATAAATATGAATAAAACGCATGAATAAAACTCGGAACAGGTTTTACTGTCGGCTCTCGGCACGGACAAGATCCACCACTTTGTTGTTTTTCTAGATGAACTTATTTTCAATATTTTGCTGCACTTCTGATGAAGCTGGCCACTTTCCAAACTCCTGAAAGTCAAAGTAGCTCTGTGGTTTCCTCTGGAGCTTTTCTGGCGGCTCCTGGCCAAAACGCAGTGCTAAATCTTTGTGCTGGGTTTGGCTGATTAGGAGCCTGAACGTGACTTTTCACCCCCGCGCCGTGGCTGCTCCATCATTAGGATTCAAACTTTGATACGGCTCAACATTTGAAATCATTTCACACAGAAGAGAAAGTTGAGATGACCACTGCTGGACTTCCTCCTCACCTTCTGTCAGGGAGCAGAAGGAACGCATTGAACTCAAATGTAAAGCACAAACAATAGGATTTCTCTGAAGGACAAAGCAGATTACCGACAGGACGTTATCACGGTTTGGAAATGAGCAGCAGGTTCATTTATCGCTTGACGAAGACGTACGATCCACACTTTGTCCAAATGTTCCCCGTTTGCCTTCAAACGCACAAGTACAAACCTTAGCCGATAAAACCAAGGAGCCTTGACTTCATATTACTCAAACTGTCTGAGATATTAGTTAAACATGACAGTTAAACTTACTTTGAGTAGTGGATTTACCTTTACTCGCGGTTGAGTAACGCTGAAGAGTACAACGTCTCAGCTTTACTTCTGCCATAATAACACTTTTCCACTGACGTTGACTCATAAATCTGTGCTCATTCAGACTCGTAAATATTCACGCAAATATTCGACTTGCACAGTAAATATGTAAGAATGTGTGTGGATGTCTTATTGTTGCACATACTTAAGGTTTGGGGAAAAGACCCTTTTCCCAACGTCCCATTGTCCACCTTTTCCCAACAGAAACAGATTGTAAAGAAGGTTCTTACACGAGAATCATGCTTTTAAAATGACCTTTTGTGTGTTTATTTTGGCGAGTTTTGAAAGTACACGTGGCTGAAGACTCAGGTTCATTACTTGGCTTATACTCAGGTTCAACTCGGTTATACTCAGGTTCATACTCTGGTTATACTCAGCGATATCAAGGTTTATACTCAGTTCATACTCTGGTTTATACTTCAGGTTATACTCAGGTTTATACTCTGTGTTTTATACTCAGTTATACTCAGGTCATACTCATGTTATACTCAGGTTCATACCTCTGGTTATACTCATGTTTATACTCTGCGTTTATACTCAGTTTATACTCTGTTATACTCTGGTTTATACTCAATTTTGATTACTCAGTTCATACTCATGTTATTACCTCAGTTCAGTACTCTGTTTATTACTCAGGTTATACTCAGTTAACTCAGTTGTATACTCTGGTTTATACTCTGTTTTATACTCTGCGTTCATACTCGGTTCATACTCAGGTTCATACTTCAGGTTATTACTGCAGGCTCATACTCAGGTTCATACCTCATTTTTATACTCGGTTCATACTTTATATCATACATCAGGTTATACTCAGTTTACTAATATACTCAGGCTTTCATATCATTATACTCATGGTTCCATACTCAGCGTTCATACTCAGAGTTCTATACTCAGATTATTCTATACTCAGGTTCATACCATGTTCATACTCAGTTCATACTTTTCTCTACTCAGGTCTTAGTTCTTACTCGGGTTTATACTCAGGTATTCAACGTCAGGTTTCATACCAGTTCACCAGGTAACTTGTCATACTTCAGGGTTTTACTCTTCATACTCAGGCATATGGTCAATCGTTCATACTCAGGTCTTCAGTTTATACTCAGTTTAATGGTGAGTCATACTCAGGTTATACTCAGGTTTATACTACATGGTTTTAGATTCACTACCTCGGTATCATATCGTATAGACTAGTCTCTGTTCTCCATCAGGCTGCGTTAGCGCGTTTATACCTTCTATCCTGGTTTATACTAAAACTGGGCCTTTGCCTGAGCTGAGACCCTCACACAGCACGACGTGCTGAGGCAGGTTCAGGAAGTGACGTTTGAGGACAAATATTTACATGCTCACTAATAGTTTTAGGTCGTATTGCAAATGTTTCCACAATCGGAGTACAGCTGGTTCTGTCCTTGTCACCGGTCCTTCCTCGTCCACCTTCCCGGTCTCAGATCCGTCTGTCTGCCGTCTCAGTTCGCCGTCACCGCCATCCCCTATCCTTCCAGCCCGTCGGTCTACCGTCTCCCTCCTGTCACATGGCTCCCTCACCACGGCCTACCAGTCCCGCCGGTCCTGTCCTAGGGTCCTTCCCGTCACGCGTTCCAGGTCACGGTCCAATGTCACACAGTGTCCGCAGCGTCAACACCTGTCCCGGTTCTCTCCCGGTCCTACCGTCCGACCCCTGTTCCCGGTCCTGTCCCGGTCCTGTTCTCGTCGCTTGTCCTTCCCAGGCTCCTGTCCCCGGTCCACTCGTCCCTGGTCCCGGTCCCCGTCACTATCTCCTAGCCGTCCCTGCAATCCGGTACCATGTAACGGTCACAGTTCTCTGTCCCCCGTCCATGTCCCTGGTCCTGTCCGTCCGGTCTGTCCCCTGTCGTCCGGTCCCGCGTCCGTCTCCGTCCCCTCGTCGTCGCCCTACCCGGTCCTGCTACCCCTGTACATCCTGACCTTCCTGTCATAATCATCACAGGTCTCTCTCATCAACCGTACACTAGTCCCAGCGTCGCGTGTCCCGTCCTGTCCGTCCCGTCCCGTCCGTCCCGTCCTGTCCGTATACAAGTGTGAGAACAGTTAAGAATACCTTCGTGTTTCTCATACAGAGTCGTGTAGCCCCTTAACCATGTTATCTATCAGAAAATCAGAGCTCCAAAGTTATTGCAGCGCTAACGCCTAAATGATGAGATTGCCCTCCACGGGTGGCTGAACTTGTGGCGTTTGACCCCGACCCACCAGCGGATTCGTGGACAAACAATACGGGGAAAGGACCTGGACACAGGGATTATTGTCGGCGTGCTCGTGATCTGACCTTCTTCTTCCATATGCGTACATGAGTTCGAAAAATAGTGAATCCCCTAACTGGCAACATTCGAGAGCAATGACAGCCGCATTTCCCCCGCACACACATTATGAGCTTTACATATCCTTGATTAAATAATCTGAACACCCTGCGTCACATAAGGTCCTCAGAAAAAGCCGTGTTCACTCTGATTAAAGCTTCCATATGTGGCCTTTATATGTTCACGCCAATGGCCAAACACAACGTTGGAAGCAGGACTGAATTAATTACCAATAACGAAATATATAGAGTGCGTCAGGAAGAGTAAATTCAAAAGACAACGTGTGGTAACATCTCACGCATCACCGTAAGCTTCACAGTGTCCCGGAGTCTAACCACCGTCACACTGATCAGATCAGCAGACGGCTCGCGCCTAGACCTGCGTTACTAACGTACGCAGAAGAAAAGGCAACAAGACACGGCGTGACTCAGAAATCGAAATAATTGGCTTGTAATCACAATTAGTTTATGCTTTAGAGAGCACATCTTCATCACTAATAAGTGCCTATATTTGTCACCATCTCGTTAGCGTAGGTTTGCTCAGTAATAGGTTATGACAAAAACACCCTTTTGCTAATAATGCTTAACGACACACTACTTACTGGGACAAATGAGTATCACGCAATCGAATACTTGTCAAAAAAATATACAATAAGTACTTTTAAAATGTAATTAAGCCACTTGCCATCGACTCTTTTTACTTCTATTATATAATAATCAATAATTATATATGAACTATAGTACAAACTACAGCTTACCGTCTTGTACTTATAGAACATTTTTAGCTGGATAGTTAGACTTTATGACTCTTCTAGCGAGCAACTTCTGTAAGAGCAGGCTTCTTACTCTTCTAACATTTACAAAAAGGAACTGACGCAAGTACACAAGACAATCTTAAGAGTCTGTTAAGTAGTTATTTTTTAAGTGCCTTACACAGTGACATTTTACCAAAAAGCGTTTTAAGTTCAAGTCTTGGCTTGACGCAAACAAAAATAAACATGTAATAGTCTTGAAAGCATTGAGTAAAATTGATTGACTAAAAATGAATAAATAATTCAAATCAAAGTAAATTCTGAGAGAAAAAATTGATCTCCCATACTGTCTTCTCTTTCAAAACTAAATGATTGGTAAATGAAGTGAGCGACTTTCCAGTCAGCTTTCTATGTATGTGCCACAACTTCGGACATGTTCGACTCCGTTAGAACCAAGTTATCATTAACAACCTAATCTAAAAAAAATCCAATTAATTGGAATGTACAACAAAACAATCACACACACACACACACGAACACCACACACACACGCACACACAGCTCTTCACAGAATAATCCCAAGATCGCTGGCACACCACACGTCTTCTGCCGTCGTTCTCTGGAGTCTGCGAGTTCTCGTCTGCCGTCGCCTGACTCCGCCGCTCTGCACTGCTCGCACGTCCACCCTCACTGTCTCTGCTCCTGTCCGTCGCTCCGCCACTGGCTCCTGCCATGCTTCCCATCGCTCCGCCACTGCTCCTGGCCACTGCTCCCATGCATGCTCCGCCATGCTCCCGCCACTGCTCTGCCACTTCTCCCCCACGCTCCGCCAGCTTGCTCCTGCCATGCCTCGCTCCTGCCACTGCTCCTGCCACTGTCCTCTCCTGCCACTGCTCCATGCTCCTGCCACTGCCATCACTGACCCACTGCCTCCCGCCACTGCTCCCGCCACTGCGCTCCTGCCAATGCTCCCGCCACGTCCCGCACGGCTCCTGCCACGTGCTCCCTGCCACTGCCCCTGCCAACTGCTCCTGCCACGACCTCCCCATCGCTCCTGCCCTCGCCGTATCTTCCATTAGGTGTTTGGCGTATCCCACACCTTCCGCTCCCTCCCTGTGTACACATAGGAGTAGCTGGCTAGCTGGTTGTTAAGCAGCCTGTTTGATTCAGAGCGCTTGCTGCCTTCCCGCTGCGTCCCGCTCCATCCTCTAATTCCCGTGATTAGCCGGATGTGCGGTGTTGTGTGGAGTGTGTGAGCTGCGGGCCTTTTAGCTAGTGAGGATGGCACTTGTTTCCTCCGTCTCTGGGGAGTTGCCTCTGATGTGTGCACCTGTGGTTTGTTTGTGCCGGGAAAACGGTAAATATGGACACACGGCTAACAGGCGCTACATCTTTAGCTTTAATAATTACATGCATCTCCCAGTCCATTGATGTTTCTATCCACTACATGTAAAAAGAGACACATTCATGGTTGAATGAAAAGAATTGTTCTGCATAGTCACCAAAATGACATGATAAAGAAAAATGTCTTTTTATAAAACATTTAAAATATAAATTATAATAATAATACAAAATAAAATTAAAATCTCCCAAAAAACGCTAACCACAATAATTAAATAAAAACTTGCTGCGTATATTTTCAAATAAGGTATAACGTACATTGTCCAGATGACGACCTTTTGAACCCTCTTGCATGGTTTCATTTTCCAGTCCGGTGTACGTCTTGTGTGACACTTGTAGAGGCATGTTCTGGCATATTCCTTATAGATTGCCCTAAAGTGTCTGATCGACGCAGATAGATCTCAGAACCTTGACAAAATTACCATGAAGAAACACCTGGGGCGCTCTGCCATGAAGATCGGGCTCGGTCAGGCGTACTGGTCATACGGTCCAAAAAACCAGGACAGTTAACACCTAACCCAACCGTTTTTGAATCAAATAACAAACTTTAAATGCGACAGAAAAACAGCCCAAATCCCCCAACTTAACTCTGAACCCACTAACAAATCACCTGAGAGCGCTGAGTTTGCAGAAAATAACAGAAGCAAAAAAATTGGGCAAATTTCTACAGACCTTTTCCCCGACATGGACAATTGGCGCGGGACGAGAAATCTGAATTTTACAGTTTAGCCAAGGACCCGACATAAAATTTAAGCTAAAGAAAATAGGACGTTGCAGTGTGAAAAACCAAAACGGAACTTGTAAACAATAAAACTAAATTGTTCTAAAACTATTAACTTAATTAGGACCCCAAAGTCGTTGTTGTTTCTCATGCCTTCCAAAGCTGTCCACGCCTCTCGTACTGTCCCGCAGTCTGTGGAGGAGGAGTCTGAGAGGTAGGGAGTTCCTCTGGCAGCCCTCAGGGACAGATGGAAGAAACTCCGCCTCGGGCTGCTGCTGGGCACGGGCACGGCACGGGCACAGCCAGGCCCGCACTCGTGTTAGCCTTGAAACTCAGTTTCAATGGACAAAACTTGGAGGTTGAAGTAACCAATCTAAGAAATCCTAATCATAATCTGTCAAAACGCCAATCAAAATAATATATCAAAGAACATTAAAATCAATTCAATCTGGAAAAAAAGTGTTCGTGTTCAGTTAGAGAACAACGTGCATGGCAGTTAAGGAAAGCCAAAAGATTATTATTTTATTTTATTTATTATTTTATTTATTTTATTTATTTTTATTTTATGTATTTATTTATTTATTTATTTATTTTATATTATTTTATTTATTTTATTATTTATTTTTTATTTGATTTTATTATTTTCATTATTTATTATGTTATTGAAAAGAAACATTTGTGTTAATTTTTCTTTTTTATTAAGAGAATTAATTAACTGATACGTTTAAAATGCAGTTTTTACACACCACACACACACACACATACACATACCACACACACACACACAATCACAGTACGCACACACACACATTACGCCACATCACAAGCACACGCACACCTGCAACACAGCACACACACACACACAAACACACATGCACACATGCACACACATCAACACACACATCACACACACGCACACAACAACACCACACGCACACACAAGGCACACGCACACACACATCAATTTTGACACTAAGAATCTTTCAAAGCAACATTTCCAACCAAAGTTTGTACTCATTGGTATTTTGTCAGTCTGTCTGATAACAAGTTTAAGTATTTAAATAAAATGGACACCGTCCAAAGAGATTTGCATTGGCACAAATAGTGGGGTTTTTGCTTGGCCTGACTACCCTCCAGGTCAAAAGGTGCATGTTCTCTCTTTTCCATGGGAAAACACCTGCTCACCGTCCACGATTCGGCCTGTCTCGGTGCAGTGGCGCGAAGGGTTAACGCGTGCAGCAGCGAGGAAATGCTAATTCATCCTCTGCTGCTTTTGTTCCCGCTGCTGATTTTCCTGTTGGATGAGCCTCACAAAGCTCTGCCATTCCAGTCACGCTTTTCCTCACAATATGATGAACCAACGGAGAAAGACTGACAGCAATAACACTGGAGTCAAACGCATCAGCTGCGCTCGCGTGAAGACGGGTCAAACGCATCAGTGCCGTCTGCGAGGAAGACGGGTCAAAACACATCAGCTGCGTCTGCGTGTTAGCAAGACACTTGCGTCTGCGCAGAGGTCAAAACGCATCAGCTGCGTCTGTGTGTGAAGACGGGTCAAACACATCATTCGTGCCGCTGACCGGGTAAACACTCTGCGTCTGCGCTGAAGACGGTCCAACACATCAGCTCGTCGCGACGTGAAGACGGGTCAAACACATCAGCTGCGTCCGTCTGCCTGACGGGCACACAGCTCCGCTGCTTGCGCGTGAAGACGGGTTCAAAACACAGCTGTTTTCATGCGTCTGCGCGAGCGGTACATCAATCCCTTCTGGTCGCGCGTGAAGACGGTCAAAATCAGCCGTGCGCTCGTGAGACGTAACACATCACTCCGCTGGTCGTCGTGACGTAACACATCACCTCCTCCTCTGATGGCAAGCAAGCCTCTGGTTCGGTCAAACACATCAGCTCCTCTGCGTGTGAAGACGGGTCAAACACATAGCTCCGTCTGCGTCTGCAAGCAGCAACTCATGGTTTACTTGTCTTTATTTTTATGAGATTAAAAAACCATCTCTGAGATCTAATGACTTTAAAATGAATTTGTCTTTGACCTGAGTTAGATTTATAGTTTTCAGTAATATTTTATTCTAGACAGTTTTTTTAATAGATTCTTTTAATTTTGTATTTTATTTTACATTTGAAACAGATAAATCTCTAAGTTTTACTGTCGGTTGAAAATTGAAAAAAAAACCCTCAACAAAAAAACTCGCTCAAACAATTGAAATTGAAAAAATTGAAAAACTTGACATTGTTACATACTAAATTTATATCAGAACTAACACAAATTATTACAAATTACTAGTAAAGTACTGGGATAGTAGTAGTAGTAGCAAGCATGAGTTATGCTAGTATTAGTTAGAAGTAGCAAGTGGTTATCTTGAAGGCCATTACCTCGCCTATTTGAACGTTTCTGAGCTTCATACACTGATTTGCGTATCGCCCTGTAAAAACTATAAATGGCATCTTATCAATTGCATATTATTTGTCGAGGGGAGTTTCGCAGCGTGCAAGCTGTTGAGCCGTGCGGCAGCGGGATCTGTGCACGGCCTTGTCTCCAAATATCTGCAATCAAAACATCTCCAATATGTTCCCTGTGTTCTTCACCACTCGTTCAAGAACTGCCTGTCAGGTGTTTAACTGACAGCGCACAAAACTTCTGTTCCGCCACACGGACACACTGTTTTCACACTGTTCACAAGAGCGGCTCTGCTCTGCGTCTTGCTGCTGGAGCTTGAACGGACTTGAATTCAAGACTTCCCATTTTATTGGCCCTTTATTTAAGCCAGGAAAAGTCCCACTGAGCTTCAGGGAGTCAAACCCAGGACCTTTCTTGCTGTGAGGTGAGAGAACACTGAAAAACAAATTGATGAACAAAAAGCAAAAGGGATTAGAGTTGAGATTCAAACACATCCTATAAAAAATATGTTTTGGAGTATTGATTAAATGACTCATTAATATAACTTCATCATAAAAGAGTAAGTCAAACAGAGGTCAGTTGCATGCTTCACAGGAAGACCCTCGCTTTGTCTCGGTTGCGAGATGAGGACTTCTGAGACCTCTTAGAAGGACGTCTGCGGCTTTTGCTGTAAAAACGGCTGTTGCATTTCAAAGGTTCCATTTCATTCCTTTGATGCAGGAAAAACAAACTGCTCGATTCTCACGATCAAACGGGCCTTAACTTCTGACCTTTGACCTGCACAAGGTGCACTTTGCAAGTGGGTCAAAATCCAAAATATGCATTATAACTTTGACTCCTCATCAAAAGCATTCTCAGAATTTTATTTTCCACTGTTTGTGATTGTTTAATTAATCCTGTTTGTGAGGTTGTCTCCATCTGAGCCTCACAAACTACTCAGTTTCATTTTCCCCTGGAATCAGCGCCAGAGAAGTTCTAATTTCTGCTGTTAATTACAAATGCTGCCTTTAGAATTAGCTAGATTAGCATGCTAGGCCCATGTTGCCTAAAATAGCTAGCTTTGGGGGTTTGTTTCATGGTAATTCCCTCTGCTGCCAACAGATGGTGCGTTAACATCAAATCCAGATGAGGGATCGCAGGCTGATGGGAAGTGGAAACTGATGGTGACATGATTGTTCCAAGACATTAAGGCATTAGTTTAGGTTTTAAAACATGGGGTACAAGCCAATGATAATACAAATAAGACATATTAAATGCCTTAAAATAACAAAGAGAAAATATATATCGTTTTAAAAATATTGTAGATCCAGAAATTGTGACCTAATCCAGACCTTCTGACTAAATGGAAACTTCTCCACTCAAGATGTATTCTGATGTTTCTAGTTACTCTGGCCCTCAGGTCTGCTGGCACATGCTCTTCTGTGGGTCCATGTAACTTCTCTGGAAGCAGCAAACTCAAGGTTCTTGCTCTTTTCTTGTTCCGCTTTGTCTGAGTTGCCATTGCGGACATTTACCTGAGACTTGTTCTTCTGTCTTACGGCTCGTTGCTGCTCAAATCTCTCCTGTCTCACGTCCCAAACGTTCACGTCCGTTTTGGGAGCCATGGTGAAGGCAGGTTGAGTTTTCTCCTTCTGTGGACCCTTACCTTGAGCTCCTTTGGCTCCTATCTTTGGTTTAGTGTCCACAGTGGACTGGTTGCCAAGAGCCTGTTCAGGTACTTGGTCTTACGGTAGGAGTTTGGGATGGGGCAGGTTTGGCGTGGATTTGACCATGGAAAGTGTGATTTGTGGTTGGCTCGGGATTTTTCCTCCTTTTCCAGTTTCTCTTTGCCTTTCTTTGAGCTTGCCACTCATCATCACTTAGAGGACATTCTTCAGTTCTCCTTAACTCCTCTGCTTGTCTCTCGTCTCATGACAATGCTGCTTGTCGTGGCATTACAAGTCGTCATGACGTTCAAAAAAAGAGCTGTATTGTCTTTATTTTTGGGGTATAAGGATCCCATAGCGCTCTAAAAATGGTATGATGCTAACTAAAATGCATTTACAAGTGATGAAACTGAAATTCATTTACTTGAATTGTCCTACTTTATTTTCTGTGGTTTTCCTCTGACAGCAAACATGGCAGATGAAGTATTTGATTGATTTGATCTGATCTCAAAGTAGAAGAAACATGAATATGTAAAAAATTTGCAGAACGTTGTTCTTACTTTTCCGTATTTTGTGAACAAACAGGTCACTTTTTTTCATTAAAAGTATTTGCAGATTCAGTACTATTTTTGTTGTAATGAAATATAGTTTTCATTCTCCACTGGCAAATCATTTGACTAAAAACGCCAGGCTAATCAAGACTCCGAATGTTGTAGTGTAGATAAAAGAAAACAACTTGGTGTGCATTTTCGGTTTGAACAAAGCGTCTAACGAGGAGAAGCTGGGGACAGGTCCAACTCAAAGTCATAAAGCAGTGCACCTTGGGAAACATATGGACACTTGGCACACTTTTTGGCACGCGTTCCCGGTTTACTCCCGGCGTCGGCTCGTGCGGTTTTCAAGCCCCGCGCTCCATATGGAAGTGTTAAAGTTTTTGTCACCTTTAATTGACATCACATTGCATGGGCTGAACTCAGAGAAGCGCGATAAACTCTCCAGAGCCACGGAAATGTGAGGCTTTGGTCTGATCCTGACAGAAAACTAATGGTCCCAAATCAGGCAAAAATGGCTGTTTGTTCTTTTATCCGTCTTAGTTCATGTTTAATAGTTTGTTTTTTTTAATCAGAAAACGTACTCTTCCCACGCCTGCAAAACTAAAATCAACTTAAAAGAAGCAGAAATAAATGTCATTGATTCAAAAGCATCTTTAGAGCTAATTTGTTGTTTTTTTATACAACTTGTGTACGTTCCTTTTTAAAGTGCACACCATCCGATTGCATTTTGTCCTGAATTGTGATAATGATTAGATTTGCAGTTTGTGTCTAAATAATCAGATTCTGTTTAAAGAAGAATCGACAAAGACAGGATATTTTGCTGTCTGTGGAGGAAATCGTACAGGTTCAAAAGTGGTGGTCTTTTCGATTTCGATAGAGGTCCTTCTTGTATCCCAGGTGCACGAACCTTCTTTGGACCCATTCTTGCCCTCACCAGCGTCAGTCGGCTGCTACATTCCCATTGTCTCACTCTCTCCACATGTGAACGTGTTTGAATACTCTGTACATATATATTTCTTTCATAAATCGGGGTTGAACTACATTCTCCACATTACTTGAGGTTATAAAACATTTGTAGGTTGTCTAAAAGTAGTTGAAAAGCTGGAATAATAGCATAAGACGGGGACTTTAACAAAAACAGAAAGAGCTCGGCGCAGTAAGACGGCATATGACATCAAAATTAAAACCCGTTGAATAAGTTATCAAATATTGTTGGAATTAGGTAGGCTTTCCTCTGGGCTAGGCTGGGTAAAAGCAGATGTGGAATGTTCGCAGCATTCCCTTGGACATTGGTTTATCAAATGGGGCTGTAACACATGATTGATTAATGACTAACTTCTTCATCTAAAAGGCCACAGCAGCTACTTTTGCTTGGCTCTCCGTCATTTAACTTTAATTTATGGGGGGAGGCGAAGGTAAGGCAGGATCTGCGGAGAAGGCTGGTGTCAGGAGAGACGCGCGTGTGCTGCGAACGTGTCGTCATAAATAATGCACGCGGCTAAAAAGGGACGAGTCGCCAATTAATGCGCAGACAAGTGGAGAGAAAAACTGTGAGATAGAGACAACTTTTGCCCAAGTGTTTTTGTCCCCTCCCGCCCCCCGTAGTGCAAAAGTACTTGGCGGCACCTCGAGGAAGGCCAAGAGCGAGGATGGCACAACAATCTGGGGCTTATTAGGAATTCATCTGTGTTTGTGATACTGCACTCGAGTCACATTTGAGATGTGCTTACGTCTCTTATATTTGTGCTTTACAGGACTCATACGGTGCATTATTTGGACTGTTACTGGTTCTAAACATTAACATGATTTGACTTCAGAAATGCTCAGAGTCTGGTGGTGATGTATGCACTTAAAAACAGCAAAGCTCTCACAAAACTGGAACATTCTGCATGTCTTTTCCAGAAGGAGAGGACTTAACATGAGTCAAACATACAGGAGGTGCCGTACATGCCAGGTGTGTTTTGATGAGGGGACAATGTTGCATAAGATGTGTCCTTTAAAGGTGCACCATGTAACTTTTCTGCTGGAGAGGCCAATACCTGCTCCTTTTCTGTCTTCAGGGAGACAAGAAGATGAGTTACAGGTCGTATCTGTGGAGAGGCAAGCCCGATGCATATTTTTGGTTCGTCTACTGCTTTATGAGATATATGGGGTTTTTACCATATATAATTACATATTAATAACTTTTAATAACTATTATATTATTATAAGTACTATTACTTCATCTCATCAAGCGAAAGCAGCAAATTGATCCTGCATTCCCTTCTTACTCTCAACCCCTTTTGACACACAAAAAAGAACAGAAATACACCAAAAACACGTTCGGAAAAAATACTATAAAATTACAGAAGGCCTAAATCATATGACAATAAAAATAAAAAGACAAATAATATTTGCATCATTACTGGTCAAAAATGCTTCTGGTAAATAAGGTGTATATTTGCTCCTGACACGCCTGACTCGCTTCTGAACTCGTGTGTCGGTTCGTCGTCGCGCTCCTTGACAACGCTTTCAGAACGTCAAGACTGCGGCTGGTGCTTTGCCGTTTTCGGTGGCTCCCTCCGACGTCCGGCTCTCATAAGTATCACGGCCGTTTCACAACCTGCCGACGTTTAGCTATGCATGGCTTGGTGTCGGCAGCGCGCCGGCGTACACCTATTTGCATGTTCCGAGCGGTGTCGATGCGGCGCGCGGTGGGCTGGCGCGCGGTGGGCTGGCGCTAAAAGCTTCGTCTCTCCTCAGGTGTGCGTAACTCCGCTGCGGGGAACAAAATAGAGCCATGCATTTTTCATGGGACAAAAACCTCAAAGCCAAACCTAGATATTAGTCACTTTAGTAATTAAAAATGTATATTGCTCGGCGCAGTCTCACGCTGTGCATTATTTAAGTGTTTTCATTCTTTCTCTCTCAAAGTCGGAAGGGTTTGGAACGCGGCGCTTGGCTTAGAAGCAGAAACAGTTGGCGTCGGCGTGTTTACAGGTGCCTAACAACGAAACGCATCCAGAGACAAACGGAAGGTGGGTCTGTAAACAGCAGCCACCAAAGCACTTAGCCAAGTGTTTAATTACAGCTCTATCTCAGTGAAGAATTACACCCAAGAAGCTCATTGTTCCCTTGATGAATGTTCGGGATGTTTTAGTCGAGATTCAATCCAAAAGTCTCCACACCTAATTACAGGTTGTGGCGTCGAAAATTGGTGCGAACATAAATAAGTAAAGGGCGGTATGTGGATGGAGTTCAGGAGCGTTGTGAAGGGCATTTGAAGAATGATTTAGTGATTCAGACGATCTCAACAATGGCAAATATACAGTGGTTTTAGTCATGTGTATTTCTTTTTCAATATCAGTCGGTAAAGGTGCAGTTGGAAAAAACGTATATGAATTATAGATATTCGGTAACGATATAAAGACGATATTTTAACGAAGAATCAGGAATGTGCTCGAACGTGTCTGTAGATGTCAGAAATATCACTTCATTCCCTTGATTAGGAGATTACACTTGACGGTTCTTCTCATTTTGAGGTGATTTGAAGTAGTTTGAATCATAGATATATTACAATAGTCAATGTATCAATTGGATATTTTAAAATTGTTGGATAATATATATATATATATATATATATATACTTATATATATACATATATACTAATATTACTATATATAATATATATATTATATATATATATATATTATATATATATTATAATAATATATATATACAATTATACCTCTACTCTATCTAAGGAGCGTACGCATTTCAAATGCTGCTTCATTTACACTGTAAAGATTTGGACCCAAAAAACACATGTTAAATTTTATCATCCAAAGAAGGAAAGAGGAGGCTGTTTCTTTTTCACCAGGAGCAGGCGCCCTGGAGCCAGGGCTTACAACTGTTGTTTTAAAGGGCGCTGTGTAACTTTTCTAGTGGAGGCTCCACCATCAAAGAAAGAAATGCACGTTATTTTTAGCAAGAAAATTCATAAATCAATGAAATAATTGCTAGACGAAATGTTTTTTTATGCCTTATTGTGGAACATTCTTGGTAAAGCAATTACTTCTCACCAGGAAAGTGACACAATGCACCTTTAAAACTGTGTGATCGTCTCAACTTTTACTCCTGATTGTCAGTCACATTTCAGCGACCTCGAACTAGCGGCTGACAACGGACTCCAACACGGCGATACATGTACTGTATACTCCAACACGGCGATATACTGTACTGTATACTCAGACACGCCGTATACAGTTACCTGTATGACTCAACCCGGTTATATAGGTATGTATATCCAACACGCGTATACTGACTGATACTCCAACACGCCCAACTGTTTATATCCACACGCCGATACATGCTCTGTATACTCCAACACGCCGTATACATGTACTGTATACTCACACGCGTATACATGCACGCATATCCAACACGCCGCATATACAGTATGTTATACTCCCACCCGGTTATAATGTACTGTATACTCCACACGCCCAATACATGTATTGTATATCCAACACACCGTATTATGACTTATACTCCAACACGGCGTATACATGTACTGTATACTCCAACACGCCGTATACATGTACTGTATACTCCCCAACACGCTCTATACATGCGTCTGTATACTCCAACACCGAATATTGTAACTGTATACTCCGAACACCACGTATACATGATCTGTATACTCCAACACGCCCAAATACATGTATTGTATACTCCAAACACGCGTATACATGTACTGTATACTCCAACACGCCGTATACATGTACTGGTATACTCAAACACGCCGTATACATGTACTGTTACTCCAACACGACTGTATACATGCACTGTATACTCCAACACTGTATACTCCAACACCATATAGTTACTGTATACTCCAACACACCGATACTATTTGTACTGTATACTCCACCGCCTATACATGTACTGGTATCTCCAACACCGCTTACAATGCACTATACTCCAACACCCTGTATACATGCACTGTGATACTCCCAACGCCGTAACATGTATGTATACTCCAAACGCCGATACATTACTGTATACTCCAACACGCCGTATACATGCACTGTATACTCCAACACGCCGTAATACATGTACTGTATTACTCCAACATGCTCGTATACCAATGCACTGTATACTCCAACACAGCCGTATACACTGCACTGTCATACTCCCAAACACGCCGTATACATGCACTGTCATACTCCAAACACGCCGTATAATTACACGTATACTCCAACACCCGCATACATGCACTGCATTACTCCAACACGCCCTGTATCATGCACTGCATACTCCAACACGCCATATACATGTACTGATTACTCCA
This sequence comes from Chaenogobius annularis, assembly GCA_015082035.1. NCBI lineage: Eukaryota > Metazoa > Chordata > Actinopteri > Gobiiformes > Gobiidae > Chaenogobius > Chaenogobius annularis. Next base: position 23,840 of record BJKM01000397.1, read on the forward strand.
AACACGCCCTAATACATATACTGTAATACTCCAACACGCCGTATACATTGCACTGTATACTCCAACCACGCCGTTAACATGTACTGTATACTCCAACATGCCGTATACATGCACTGTATTACTCCAACAAGCGTATACATGCACTGTATACTCCAACACGCCGTATACATGCACTGTATACTCCAACACGCCGCTATACATTTACTGTATACTCCAACACGCCATATACATGTACTGTATACTCCAACACGCCGTATACATGTACTGTATACTCCAACACACCCAATATATGTACTGTATACTCCAACACGCCGTATACATGTACTGTATACTCCAACACCACACTGCATACATGCACGTGCATACTCCAACACGCCGTATAATGTACTGTATACTCCAACACGCCGATAATCATGTACGTATACTCCAACACGCCCTTATACATGCACTGTATACTCCATCACGCCCGTATACATGCTACATGTATAGTCCAACATGCCGTATACATGCACTGTTTACTCCAACAAGCCGTATACATGCACTGTATACTCCAACAACGCCGTTATACATGCACTGTATACTCCAACACGCCGTATACATGCACTGTATACTCCAACACGCCGTATACATGCACTGTATACTCCAACACGCCGTTACATGTACTGTATACTCCAACACACCCAATATAGTACTGTATACTCCAACACCCGTAACATGTACTGTATACTCAACCCTGTATACATCACGCATACTCAACACCATACATTACTGTATCTCCAACACACCAATACATGTACTGTAACTCCAACACCCGTTATCATGACTGATACTCCAACACGCCGTATACATGTACTGTATACTCCAACATCCAGATAATGCACTGTTACTCCAACACGCCGTATACCATGCTCTTACTCAACCCGTATATCCGTATATACATGCCCAACATGCACTGTATACTCCAACACGCCGTATACATGCACTGTATACTCCAACAGCCGATCAACATACCCGATACATGCACTGTATACTCCAACACGCCGTATACATTGCACTGTTATACTCCAACAGCCGTATACATGCACTGTATACTCCAAACACGCCGTATAACATGCACTGTATACTCCCAACAGCGACTACTGTATGTTATACTCACCACGCTGTATATATGTACTGTATACTCCAACCACGCCCGTTATACATTGGGCCGTCACAGTCTGTGATCCGGCGCGTTCAGAACAGTGTCATTACCGCGCTGGCAGCAGGTACATCATATCTAAGTTACAGTCGGCTAATTTCTCTAAAGGCTTCAATTATGACTCCCACACGGCCTCACCCCCGCCTCACCCCCGCCTCACCCCGCCTCACCCCGCCTCACCCCCGCCTCACCCCGCCCGCCTCACCCCCGCCTCACCCCCGCCTCACCCCCGCCTCACACCCCCGTCAGCATGAAGGATCCACGCAGACTCCGGCGCACCCGCACGTATCAGTCACATAAAGTTTACCTCATCATTTAGCCCCTAAATGGGATTTTAATTGAATTGGCGTCAAACGACAAACAATGACGCGCGGCTTACAATTAATAAAATCACCGCAGACGGATCTATGAGGCTTGATATGAACCTTCATTCAAATCTACTTCATTAATGTAAATGTGAGCTATTCAGAGAGATGCAACATTTTTCAAGACCCCCCTCCCGCTCGGCGTTACCCCGGAACCCCCTCAGATGCCCCCCGTCTGCCTGTGGAGCGCTGCGATTTGAAACGGGTCCAAAAACACAATGGAAATCAGATCGACTGGAGATGTGAGTGTGATGAAGACGGAACGGCAATAAGTCAATCTATTTGTTGTTTTCTACAAAGTGAGAAAATAAGTCAAAATAAATTATGAAAATCAAATGAAAAGCATCAGATTTGAAGGACAAACAATTCGTATGGTCTGGAAATGAATATTAAAGGTGCACTATGTAACTGTTCTGGTTGTGCTTGTCTCCATGGAAATGTTATCGATTTGCCTGGAATGTTCCACAGTATGGTATTAAACACAGGCGTTTTTATATGTTCTATGGAGAGACAAGTGTAATGCCATACTGTCGAACATTCTAAAGTAAGCAATAGTATCTCCGTGGAGACAAGCAGGTGGGTGGCCCAAGGGGTTACAGTAAAGGCTCGAGAGATCATCGCCATGGTAACCTGTAATGACCATGTTCTACTAAAGAACTCAGACAAACGGACAGAGCTGCACTTTAATCATCATTTTGTAATAAATACTTTGATCATGTGACTTTTTTGTGTTTGCACATTTGATCTAATGCTCATGTTCTACCAAACTCATGTGAGCAAAGCTATTTTTAACTTACCTTTAACTTGGTGGTGTAGTACAAAAACAAACTAAAACAAACTAAAATCAGAAATACATCCAAACTACTCTCTGTCCCACATGAATGGTTCTCCTCTGCTGTTGAAACGTTTCCATCCCAACCTTCAGATCAGAGGACGAGCACTCTGCCAGCGGAGCTACTGTCGCCCAACACGCTCCGTGCGTTATTCAAATAGCACAAGTCTTTAGTGGATTTGACAAATGTTGAGATGGCAAAACTGTCATGTGAATCAAAATAACCAAACACGTCTCATTTTTCTTTTTCGCCCGTGCTCCTGTGTTGTTTTAATGAAGCCCTTCTGCCACCAGTGGCTGAGTAAATACAATGAGGTGATTAGAAGGGGGGAATGCTTTAAGCGCGCAGGCTAATTAAATGGGTATGCTAATGCTGTCATAGTTAGCAGATGGAAGAGGAATCGCTTAAGTGTAATGCACATGTTATGGCATTTTCGACACGACACCAGGCCCTCGTGGGATGGCAGAGCCGTGTTTCACAAGTCTTCGATACGCACACACACACACACACACGCAGACACACGCGCAGACACACGCGCACACACACGCGCACCTTTATATCAGAAAACAGGAGTGTGCAGGGCCATATGTGACAGCGCACTCAGGCTGTCGGGAGGAAGAGTCTTCTCAAGATAAATAAAGCAAGAAGCACGGGTGACCGAACAAGTGCTCAGGACTGGGCTGACACCTGAACACATCTGCACACTACTGCACATCTGTCTGAACACCGCGTGCTTTCCGGACTGTCTGAAAAACGACAAAGGTTTGATAGACAGCACGGAATTCCCTTTAAACACTTTAAGACAAAAACTGGTTCATCCTAAGGACAAAATCCTCCTAAAGACACAAAAAGCAGAGCAATGTAGAGTATACGATCCAATGTAGTGAAGAACGTTGTAAAGAGCGGTACATCTGTAAGACAAGAGGCTTCATCAGCACAGAAGACATTCGAGTTCAGGACCCCAGAGCGCTGTGCATCTTCGTCTTAAAGACACAAACCGCACTTTTGAAGACAGTGAGAAGAAGAGATGGATTGAAAGAGGAGTTAAGGAGGCAATTTTTGTTAGAAAAAGAGAACCCCTCTTTAAACATGAATGGAGGTTTAAACTTACCCGTAATATACAGAAGCATTTTGAAGCCATGGGGCGGGTCCAGCCCGATTCATTCTGATGCTAATCATGTACTCATCAGTGATGAGGAGCAGCAGCAGCTAACCATAGGCTTTCTATGGACCATTACAGGGCTGTTAGGGTAACAAAGAACATTTTTTTTCAGGGTAAATTTAAAACAGGACAGGCTATTTACTCAGAGTAGGATAAATATCCGAGTTCTCAGACTAGAGCCACAGATTGAGAATCCCTCTGTGTCCAGATGATACAACTGTCCCTTCATCAAAAGCTTCATTCACGCCAGTTTGATCCATCCTGTTTCGTAAGACCTCTCCCACAATAAACCACAGCGTTTGGAATTGACCAGTTTTGCATTTCTGCTGTCAGAAACACCTGTCTTTTTGCTCAGGAATGTTTCCAAAGCGATATCTATGTTCAATGTTAAATTGTTTAAAAACACAATTCAAACTGCAAAAACCTGAAGCAAAAAACAACTGCAGCAAATAATGCCAAAGTATCTGATCACAAGAAATGGAACGTTTGTTTTCTGTTTCGTTGTGAACATGGTCCGAGCCCTTTACTTCTCAAGATGTTGTGTGTTTTATTGATGTTTTTTATTCTTGTTTTGTCACATGATTGTTATGTTGTAGTGAAGATGAATGAATGAGGAATAAACACATATTTCAGCTTAATACCATACTGTGGAACATTCCAAGCTAAGCAATAACATCTCCATGGAAACAAGCTGGAGGCAGACCGTCCCACAGAAGTGGCCACTCCATATCGTGTTCACGCATGTGTAGGTTTTGTCTGTGGCGATGCTCTTCTCTGATGGGGGCAGGAGACATCTTTTCTGTGTGATATTTTCTTCAAACAAAGATCTAAAACCAACATCCACAAACGTTGAACCAGATCACAGTGACAAAGTTCATTTCGGTATTGAACATGGCAAACCTTCTAAAAACCTGCGACGCCACAGATAGCTGAGGCCCTATTTGATCCCATTGGACAAACATGTGCGCTGTTGAATACGCTTTGATTATTTAAAAAATGGCTCCACCAGATCTCCCAAATGGTGGAGCGAAACCATAAGTCCGGATTCCAAACGGCTTCATTATCACTGCCCCCGCTCGGAGACCAGTCCGCAGCCACACTCGGCTCCATCCTCTAATTATGGCCATGTTTATTCCCTGGAAGACTAAGTTCCAAAAGAGAAGCAAGTTGTGTAATCAAACGTCTTCCTCCTGGGGCCTCCCAAAATGTAAAAAGCCTTGAAATGAAAATTGAATACTTTGGAAGTTCAACCAGGGAGGCCCCATTAGCGTCAAACTGTCCGGCACATTTGTTTATTAGCGGCCTGTCTCTTCTGCCTTTGTTAGACTTGAAAAAAGGCTGGAAAACAGCAATTCATATTCAAATTTCTGAGGGTCTTTTTGGCTTTTTGTTTGTACCTGATTTAGTCTCTCTTTTTTTTTTGCCCTGGTTTAGAATAGTTTGATGTTGATCCTTTTGTCGAGTCTTGAACTAAGTCGATACACTTGTGTGGTTGAGACCTCTTTGAGTTCTTTGACCTTGTTTGGTCCAGGAATAGTCCTAGTTTGGTTTCATTCTGGTTTAGTCCTGGACCTATGATAATCCTTGAGAATAGTCCTGGTTTAGTGATGTTTTGAAGCTGTTTTAGTCATAATTTAGACACATTTATGTTCTTATGTGACATTTTGATGCAGAACTATTGTTTCAAACTAGTACAACTTACAAAACTGCAACTCTATTCAACTCAGTGTACTATTTAGTCTCCATCTTCCTCAAAGTCCGGTTGTAAAAGTCCACTTTGTTCCCAGCTAACCTACTTTACACAACGCAAAAAGACAAAAGGACATTTCCCAAACAATCCCTCTGATAATTCAAATTCATTAAGCGCGAGACACAACTGAGACTGGGACCACGACAACTGTTCTCCAGAATTCAACAATAACCCATTTACTCTACCCTCCACACTCTGTCCAGGAGCAATCCAAGTATCCAAGAGCCAGAATGGGAGTGTATTTATAGACGTTTTGTCACTTTGCCAAATTTTCCAGCCCCAAACTGAAATAATGGAAAATATAATCACTTAAATAGGATAGAGCACAGAAACCATGGAGACTTTTTGGAGCGGGCTAACAATAATGATTTTTCTCATTTCTTTTCGTTTATTTGTATTCTCATTGAATTTGATAACTAATGCGTCCAGTGGAAAACATCACCTTCCTGAGGCTTTGAACGGCGAAACACAAAGCACTCATTTACCATGTTGCGCTTTTCTCAATATTTTGAGAAAGAGTCGAATGTTGCTAGAGTCTAATCGTTCTAACTTAATGATGTATTTTCAGTTCTTGTATTCATATCATTCACTCTATATCTATCTATCAATATATATATATATATATATATATATATATTTTTTTTTTTTATTTTTTATATATATATATATTTTTTTTTTTCAAATAGCTGATATATAACGAGTAAACTTGGTTTACTCGAACTATAAGAAATAAAAGTCAATGCAGACTCGTTAAAAGTGAGATGATTATTTTCGAAATAATGCATCAAGAAGTATCACATGGTGTTTCATGGTATGAATGTAGGGTATTGATTCCATTTAGTTCAACAGGCTTTGACGATGATTATTCAGTTGTGTTGAGATGTGTTTAATCACCAAACAAAATCTTTTGCCATAGCGAAATGAAAAAGACAATAATTCAAATTGTAAGCACAGAACGGAATCTTCCTGCTGCATCCAAGACAGTGGAATGAGTTTGGCATGTCCCGCTGGAGATTTGAATCCAAAAATATTCTCTGTGGGCTTTGAATGTCTGCTGATGGACGGACCCGCACTCAAACGTGGGAAGTTTTTGACAATATTTCTCCTTCTTTAAACCATTTCTCATGCGTGCATTCATTTCATTGTTCGAGTTGATTTTAGAATACGTATTGTTTTGTACGCATTTCTGTGGTATGCTCCGATATGCTGTTCCACAAAGAGCGTAGTAACAATAGCGGTGAACAGCAGAGAGGGAGATGAAAGCACGGCTGACAGGCTGAGGGTGGTTCTCCGTTTAAACTGTCAAATGCTGGGGTGTGCACCTTGTCAGGACGTCGCTCCCACGTGTACGGGAATAAAAGAGAACAAGACGAATCAGAGCCCCAGCCCGGAGCCATGTCAGCGCCCAGCCTCCACGCGCAGACAGACAGAAACAGACATCCCCATCAAAGGTAAGGTGAGGAACCCCGGGGGGAAGAGCCCGCGGCCAGATGGAAAATGAAGGGTTAGCGAAAACAGCATAGAACAAGATAAAAATGTCATCTTTTCTAACCAAATTCCTCCACTATAGTGGTATAGGCACCTCTGGTGGTGCTGGAGAGTCATTTGGCTAGTTTAAAGCTTGAATTGGTTTAGTTTAAATCTCAAATAATGTGATGAACCTGGAAACATCTTGCTTTAGGCAGAAATGTGTTTTAGACCTAGTTTAGTTCTGGAGTTTCAGTCTTGGTTTAGCCCTGGTTTCTTGGAATTGTCTTAGTTTGGAGGATCTGCTAGGCCTTAGTATAGAATTTAATCAGTTTTGATCTGGTTTAGTCCTGCATTGGGTTTTTCTTGGATTTTTCCAGGAATGTTGGGACCAGGCCAAGGACCGGATCTGCCAATGACTTTTCGAGGACTAAACCGGGATTAGTTTTACGGCGGGTGTACACTAATGGTGAGACGCAAGTTCAAGACTCTGTGGCCTGTTACACTGACCTCGGAACAGAGCGGTCGCAGGTCAGAGACCCACGTGGATCTGTGCTCAAAATACGAGCTGAACCCGTCAAGCAGTAGGTGCACATCCGGCAGAACTGGTTTAGTCCTGGAAGAAACCTAGTTTATCCTTTTACTCCTCATCCAAATATATCAACGCTATCAAGGAGTTAGCAAGATCCCAGTGAATGTTTTACCTGGTTTAGTCCCGGAAAAGTACGAGGCCGGTCTAGTTACAGCCCCTGACTTTGGGTAGGTGGAGTTATAAATATAAAAATGTGTGATTTTGAGATAACATATTTAATATACTAGGTCTGGTCCCGTAGTAATAACATCCCTGAAATAATCATTAAGTGTAGACCTGGTTAAGTCCAAGAATAGTCCTAGTTCAGACCTTCACTCCTCCAAAAGCTGGAACTGCCACGGACCTATCCATATCAAAGCCATTGCAAAAATGAGGAGTTGACGAGATCTGCATAGAACATTATAAAAATGTCACGTTTTCAAACCATTTGGTAAGGGAAGTTAACCAAATATGAACGTGGCGTAATGTTCCTTTAAGCTGTCAGCAGAACTTATACGTCCCATCAGTCTGGCCTCAGCGCGGGCTACTGATGATGAAGCCTACCCCAGCACACTTGATTTATCCGGGCGTCATCCATGCGTTGCTTTCTCTATTTCTGTCAAGCCTAATGGCATTAGATCAGTAATTATAAGATTATTCACAGTTCACGCGGGCCTTACTGTTAACTTTTGAGATATGAGACCATTATCGCCTTCTAATCTCTTTTTCTCTGAATTACAGCGTAGATTCATATCAGCGTTTTGACTGCTTGCACTCATCCTTAAACTGGCACATGGTCGTCATTAGGTTTAATACAAAGGGTTGGCATGTGCTTTGAGCTAATCACAAAAGAAATTATTGAAATAGAATGACACTTAACAACTGCATGCGAGTCAATCCCTTATTCAGAGCATGCATTTTTCGAGTGAACATATTTAACATAAAAGGCCAGTTTGCATTGGTAGAAGAGTACATTTTGCACATACTGTAAATATACCATAGACCAATAGCTTGTGTTCACATTAGGTACAAAATCCATGGTAGAAAATTGAGCTAGCGTTCTATTCATTGTAATGTAATTGTAATCTTAGGCAATTCACTTTGCTGTGTTTTTCTAGATCTCAGTGTCATTGGCAATCAAATACTTTTTGTGGAGATTCCTGTCTGACCTCATGTGTCACGCACCGCATTCACTTGCACGCCAGGAAAACTGGATAACTGGCCTCCTCCAATTTAAATAGATTTTTCACAACACACGCGGGAACTTCGATTGAGGTGTCTTAATTCAAATCTCAAAGATCCCAATGACACATGTGGAGAGGTGTTCCTCACTCAGAGTTCACTGTCCATGTAAATGTTCACTTCTGTAAACAAGAATGGGCCCAGAGTGGATCCTTGAGGCACTCCCAGCTCCAGTACTAACTTCTTCGTTCAATCGCCACATATTCACCACACTCATTTGAATCATTTGCCCCTCAAATTGCGTTCATTGTGTAGTTCATTCACTTCAGTTTTAGCCGACCTTGCTGGTGTTTTGTTCACACAGTTTAGAGAAACTTCTACACATACATTTCTGTATACAACAAGGGGAATAAAGGGCTCAGTTTCAGCACCTACAGTATATTGTACCATGGTTAAAACTCATGAAAGTCATTTTAGCTTAATGTGTCTCTTTTAACTTTCAGGAAAGAGTACAGAGGAGTAGCTTGAGTCCCTAAGCTCAGGTTATGCCAGTGGATTCAGTCACGCTGCTAAAAGGTGCTCCCTTTAAGGTCACTCCCTCTAAGCCTGCACCTCAGCGCCCTATCATCATCAGAGAGCCGCCCTCATAATTAAAGAGGAGGGCCACAGCGGGGATCTGCGCTTCAACCGTCCCTAGGGTGACGCACCAGAGACGGGCAGGAAGAGGAGAGGGCGCCCGTCGCGTGAAGGTGGCCCCAAGGTTAGAATGTGAGCCGCAAGATGGTCCATTTAGGCTGAATTGACTGTAAACATGTTCATACCTGGAGAAACATTTTGTTTCATACACACCGGTTTGAGAAGTCACTCTTTTCTTTTATGTGTGCGACATTTCAAAGCAGACACAGTTCTACACCTGAATGCTGCAAATGACATAAAACAGTGACAGAGACATAAAACAATAACAACAACAAAATATGAATACAAATTATAATACAATAAAAATTGAAATACGTAAATAAATCCCAATTTGAATTAAAACATTAACACTATTTTATTCAAGTCAATTCCCCTTTTAGGTCGAGGGCGCAAACCGATCCAAGAGACAAAAGGGTTCTTTCCTTTATCTAGACAATTTATTTTAACTCTACAAGTTAAACTTTGACAGCGCATGAAATGTCGCTTTGAGATAAATATAATTCCAAGTGTAGTTTTTTGAAATGACGCAGCATGAGTAGTAATATTGTGAATTGTTTTAGTTTTCCATCCAGTCCATTTCAAGAGCCGCTCCTCGACTGAACGTGTCCATACCCCTCTGGGCAGACCTGGGCCAGGGTCTCATCTGTACACTGATATGGTGCAATTAAGCAAATTACATGAACAAAAGGCTGCGGGCCGTTTGGCTAATGGTGTAGCGCCGCACCTCTGGGCACAAAGGCCACTTATTCACATGCAATTTATATCAACAGAGCTCAAGTCAAATATTATCATCATGAGGGTTCAGAGCGCCAGGAGTTCTGAAAGGGAAGTATGAGTTTAGAGACGGACAAATTACATCAACTGGACAGCTTTCACTTCTAAGAATGTGTTCACGGAAATATACGTTTAACTCTTTCTAGCTTGTATGGAATAATGATCTTTTTATAATGCTAATGCCAGAAACAAAATCGCTCTTAAGAGGTGCACTATGTCCCTTTCAGGTGGAGGGTCTGCTACCTGCTGGGATCTTCATGGAGACGAGGAGGTGAGTTAGTGCTTACAGGAAGAATGCAGTTATTTCAAGGTATTTTGATTAGTAGTAAAAAAATAATTTTAAAAAAATGAACATGTAACTGAACATTCCAGGCAAAAGACTAAATCTCCAAAGAGAAAAAAAGTGTACACGCGGCCACCAAAAAGTGCACCTTTAAGATTAAGATCATGGAATGATTTCAGATTCATAAATGTGTTTTGAATGTGAGAAATGCAAAGAAATCGATATAATACACACTAGTAATACTGAGACAAATATGTCAGAGTACACGTCTATGTCATCTCCTGAGGATGAAAGGGTTGTAGCTGACAAAGCTGACATTCTATACATTTTATCAAGATTTTGCAGTGTTTGGTGTATTTTAAGTTGGAGTAAAAACACATGTCCCTGTTCCATTGGGCTTTATAAATGGGCTGAACTTTAAACCCACATACACAGACAGAACCCTATGGTTATTTAGATTTTTTTAATTTAATCTTATGAATACAAACAAACAGAACAAACAAGATGAGAGCAAAAGACTAAATCAAAAAGGAAAAAGAGTAGCCCAAATAATAAACCGGCCGTATGTCCTCATGTCTTTCTCCCAGCTGTTCCAAGGTTCTTTTGTCCATGTTTAATGTGAAAGTCAATTCTTCCATCTTGTGGTTTCTGCCCAGTCCGGGTCAGTCGGGTCATCACTGCCTCTGGGACTCGGGACTGTCCTATTATTCATAAATACTGGACAGAGATGAAGACGGCACTGCGGATTGTCTTCAACACTGACAGTCCATTTGACTTTAAAACAATGTATCGCTGATGTAGGGCTTCAGCGATGGAGATGATCCATGGATACCTGTGGAATGTATAAAAAAGGCAATAACAGCCTTTTCATTCTAATAGGTCCGTGTGTCTAAGGGGGTTTCCGCCCCTGGGCCAGAATCTTACAGAGTTGCATTAAACTCCATTTGGGTACTTGAGGCCATAAAAGAGGTCTGAGATCAGGAGAAGGTTATCAGGTTTGTGAGCTGTTCGGCTGCTCTTTAAAATTTGGTGCACTTGACTTTAGGTGGAACTGTGACCATTGGGGACATTTCAAATCCGGGGCCTCTAGGTTTTATAGACGGTTTGGATATGGGACAAGACACATTAAGTTGGCACATATGGTCCTCTAGGGTTACGCATCCTTTGAGATGTATCAAGATTGGATTTTTGTGAGGAGAGAGAGGTGAAGGTAAGTGTTTAACAGCTCCATCTACAGTGAGAACATGGGGTTGACAGCGCTGGTTTGTCCAAAGGCCTCCATGTAATTAGCCTGTGCTTTATTGTTAATGAACTACATGCCGTTGTTTGCTCCTATAATCAAGGCGAAGGAGCAGAACTGCTAGCTAAGGTACCAAAAATAAGCTGACAAAAGCACTCGGCGCTCCTCGATTACCCCTCTTCCCTGCCCCAACCCGGCCGCTCGCAAATGGGAAAGCCAACTGTCTGCTTCATAAAACTCGCTTAGCAAAAGACAGTGAGACAAAATGGACTGTAAAGTTCGTTAGATGAAAATATTAAAAAAGAATTAAGCTAATGGAGATAAAATTAAAAGAAATGAGGCAACAAACACTGCGTACCAAAAATGGCAGAGGCATGACAGCTAGGATTTCTAATGACGGACTGCATTTGGGCATTGGAGAAAAAAAAATTGAAATTGCATCCAGCGCTTAAATTTCTTGGAGGAGTAATGATCCGAGGAGGATGCTCTGTCTCTCTCGCTCTCTCTCTCTCCTGGCACTGAGGAGGGGCGGGTGGGGGGGGTAGGTAGGTTTAGGTGGCACATAATGGCCTCATGTGATAAAAGATGAAGAGTGTGATCAACAACACGAGTGCTGTCACTGTCATGTAAACATCTGCCTCACGGATGAAGAATCCGGCACACTCAGACAAAACTGAGCACACCTGACAACAGCGGAGAGAGAGAGAGGAAGAGCGCCGAGGGAGGGAGAGAGGGAGAGGGGGAGAGAGGGGGAAAGCAGAGAGGAGAAGAGAGAAACTAAACCGGCGTCTATCTATCTAACATTGTCAGAAGATTCTTAAACAGTGTACGCATACAATGTCCAAAACTGACAAATATCTTCACTGATAAGCAGCTAAATTATGGCAAAAATATATGCACAATATGGCCTTCTGAAATAGATAGAGAGTGAATAAAAAAACGTGTTGTGATGTAGAGTTGAGTTAGTCTTGGGAGAGGCTTTGTTACGCCAGTGCTGCAGCCTTCGGGCTCAGTTGTGATAGAAATGATGTACAGTGCACATTTTTCTTCCATCTCCAACTTTCTCCAACTCCGTCCGTGAGCTCTTCTCGACACTTTGCTGTGATTATGAGGAACAGGAGTTTCCCGGGGAGGCCATCCTTCTGCTGTCACGCTGCTACTCTCCCAGTCTCTATTAAAGCAGGCCAAATTTATTACCAAAGTTTCTCAACAGGATTTCTGCAGTACAGCAGAGGATTAGGCCACTCCTGCGTCAGGATCAAATTGCAATAATTAGGTAGAACATGAAGCCAAATACGTGAAACACGTTGGAACTTAGAACGCTCACAGACGTGGAGTGCACACACACAAATCATGAAATATATTCCATTCTCGGAATGAGCAAAATCCCGGATACTGTGAGGCCTTTTCAGCATTGCCAGTTAATCTCCTCAAGGAGAAATGCAAGATGACAATGGCAAAGCACCTCCAATAATTGGTTCCAACAGGCTTACCGTATTAAACCTGAAATGAGTTCTTCCCCTTTTAAGTATGATCCATTATTTCAATCCTAGGGAGAAAATTCTGTCTTTGAGAATATTAATAACTCCCAACTACACAGCCACATGAAAACAGCTGCCCCCCTGCCCTCCCTAAACGCCGTGTACCTGGCTCTGTGCGCAGAAGGTCCCACCAAGGACGGCCACTTCAAAGTTCGGTCCGCTCCGTCTCAGCGCCGGCGCTTCAGAGCCATCTTGAAGAAGACCTTGAGGCCCTTTGTCGTCTTCCCTTGAAACAAAACAAATAGAATTCAGGTCTTTTGATTGGCTTTGGAGCGCCGATCTGCACGTCTGCCTGCCGTCATGTGAGCCACAAGTAGAGAGTTCTGAAGCGCGCCTTTCCTCTGCATAGAAATGAGACAGGCAGGTCTAGAGAGGACGCCTAAGTCTCTGCGCACATCCAGCCTTGTTAAAAACAGCCTGTGTTAAAAAGTTAATGCGGCGTTCACTTTGCGACTTTCCTTATTATGTTGTCCTAGAAAATACACCTTTCCGCCAGGATTGTTGTCTTCCTCTCATTGAAGTGCAATAGTATATTTCAATATTTTTGATTATCTTGCATAGAGTAGAACGCAATCTCCTTACCCATCTCGGGGGAAATTTGAGCTTCTAAGTCCAGGACAGAAACAGGATAAGGCATTTCTCTCCATTTGAATGCATGAGCTTGAGCCGGTCCCTTCTGGTGCACCTCTGCAGGAGAGTACACAAAAATTGCTCTGCGGACATCCAAAATATTGCAAAAAGCAGAAGTGAAAACATTAATAAAAACATCAAGCGCCGGCGTTTGTTGTTCGACCGCTGTGTACGTCTTTACCCAAGCTTGCATCATTACGGTTTGTTTAGTCTGCAGATCAAGCCAAAAATTGTTCAGATCACCAGGCGTCTGAAAAGCTTTTAAGCACTTTATTCAGATAAGCCTCCTTTGATATAAGATCCATGCATGGGTGCCGAGAACCGCGGAAAAACACACAAAACTGACATCTGCTAAGCAACTTTTTTCTCCATTTTCAGCCAATGTTGCCCGCAGATACCATGCGTTTTGTTTGTGCTGGGAACAAGCTACCGATGGCTGTGCACACGCTGAATTTAAAGATTAAGATTAGTGTGTTTCTCCATTTGATTTGATCTGGTGGAACGTGGAGCAAAGTTAGGACAGAAGGGTAATTATGGCCTTCGCATTTGGTCGAAAACTGACTGAGACTGTTTAAAGATTAGTTTAAGTTTGGCCACCTTTCTGTAATTTATAGATTCCATATATCACGTTCAACCGGATAATATCAAGGGCCACTGCTACTTCTCTGTATTTATGTACTTTAATATCACACATCAAACGGCCAATTCACAAATAATGCTCCCCAAAGGCGCTGTAATGTAATAAAGTTGTGTTAAAATGAGGCCGCTGTGTGCTGTCTGCATCTAATTATGAAGCCCTTTTAGTCTCCAACATTAGCTTTACTATGACTGTAAATGCCGCTCTGGTCTTGGAAAGTTGTGAAAAGAAAATAATAATTACGTAATTGAGACCGCTGTAAACTGTTGGTAATGAACTCGTTTAGTTACCTGCAGTAAAAAGTCATTGTGCGCTAGGCCAGAGTACACAAAACATGGACGTTACTCAGTGCTCAAGCAGTAGTTTCTCCAAATACTTTTTTCCTTATAAAAGATTTTCGGCCACATAAATTGAAATTGTGAGTTGTTAAATTGCAAGGGTGTAAAGCTCACGTTATTGTAAGTCAGTAAAGATTTAGCATGCAATTGTAATTAGTTCATTATTATTAAACCATGTGAGTATTTAGAGCACAAGTCCCATTCGGCCCCGGTCACGGCGACTCACCAGAGCACCAAGAATATGCAAATGGTTCTTTAAAACAACTACATTCAGCTCAAAGTGTATTATTTTTCAGTTTAAAACAAAATTAATATTGATAAAAAATGCAACTAAAATTGTGTTAAAAATAAACTGGTAACGAGTACTCTGAGTAGTATTTTTCATGTGTACTTTATACTTTTACTGCAGTACTTGCATTTTTTTCTTGAGTACAGGGTCAGCCATGTAACTGTACTTTTACTGGAGTACAAATTGGCAGTACTCTTTCCACCAAAAACCAGTCTTACAATTCTAACAGTTCTAATGTCATACATGCGTTTGTGTCAGACTAACCCAAACCCTCCACTTCTTTAAACCCACCCCTACGTCGTGAACATTCCAGAACTCTGTTGAGCACACGTCTGAACACTTACTTTATCCCACATGACGTCTCCTCACTCCGCCGACTCCCAGATCCACCAAACAAGCCGGATTTTCTCCCAACTGTTCCCAAGCACCAGCCCACAATCTGCAGCCGATGCGCCAGGCGGGTCGGAAATTAAGCTTCGCGATCGGGGGACACATTAGCACCAGGAGAGCCCGGGGAGGGGGTGAGCCGTGTTGGGTCGCAGGTAGGGGCCAGAACAGATGCCCGGAGGTAATCGTCCGTTATACGCCCCTGCTCCGGAATACACAGGTGCGTCCTCAGCTGGTACACATATCGCTTAATTGAGCTGATCTCTTATTTCTTAACCTCCCATAGCTTCAATTATGCCACACGACAAAATAGCGCGGCGGTTATGGGCTGCGAGGGAGGCCGAGGTGAGGCACAGTGGCACCTGCCAGCATGGGACTGGGGAAATGGTAGTTAAGGATACAGCTGCGTCTGTTGTGAGTAAATATTTTGTGTAATAACTCCACTTCATGCCTGGGAGTTCATTTTTGGAATAAACACGAGCGGGATTTAAAAAAAACTGAAAACAGTTACAAAACATGAAGTAACTCATGTAGAGCCTGTAAATGTTTGTGAATAAAAACATTCTAAATTCCAAAATGGAGGCAAAAGTGAAATGGAACATAATGTAATGTCAATGGAGAAACTAGGATTAACCTCAGAATTTAAAAATATCCAATTCAAATATGTGATTCATTTGATTTTTCGGTTTGACAGGACGAATAAAAACTTTGACCACGCGATCGTTTTTCATTTTATCTACAGATGTATCACATGCTTCATCACAAATGTGACGCTCACTGACCCTTTTAAGGTATTTAAGGCTGAACACGCAAACTAAAGCGCATTTCTTCATTGTTGTTGTAGTTATAGAAAATGTATTGATTTTTGCCTCAATTCCAGATTGTTGAACATGTAATAGGTCTATACTGCCAATTGTGAAGTGTTGTTTGTGATTAACCATAATATCAAAATAATTACTCAAATTGCTCACGCACGGTTAAAACATTTATAAAATTGCTCTGAAATTACTATAAGCATCAGGTACTTTACAATGATCAAGCGATGTAGTAATGTTCAGCGATTTAAAGACACAATCAAAAATCAATTTTAGAGGTATTTAAGAAAGAAGAAGAGTGATCTTGCCCATTAAGTGTTCAAGCAAAGGACAAACGTTTGTTGTGTGAAACCGTTTGGACTTGTGGAGCTGTCCATGTGGGACGGGCCTGGACCAGCCTGTCCCTGCTCCTTTTCGAGCATGTAACGCTTGTTTGACGTGGCATGTATGTTGTTGCTATTAAGCAACTGGAAGATTTAGAATATGAATCGACCAAAGTTAATAATGGCACATGTTTCAAAATAAATCAATGAAATCAAATCACCGGTAAATCGCTTTTTTCTACACAATCCGACATTGAAAAACACCAAAACAGAACGAGACCAGAGAGAGAGGGCGCAGGGGATTAAACGAAAACAGAAGACATCCAGAGAAAATCAAGGCACAGTTCAAATGAAGTCAGAATATTTTTACCCTTTTGTGAATGTCCATTATTCTTTTGGTCCAGTTCTTTTTCGTCAGTACAATTTGTGTCGTCATTTTAGAAATTGAAAATAGAAGCGCCACTCAGCATCTCCCGCTCAGCCTCGACCAGGAACACGATTTCCCTCACTGAGAAGGAGGTTCTAAGGACAAGGAATGCTGGGACTGTTATCCATTTGCTAAATCCCTGGGAACAAGGTTTCATCTGTTTCTCTATTTCACTGTCGCTCATCAAGGCAACTTCTGTGGTGATTTTGGGCGTTACAAAAATAAATGGAATTGAAATCATTAGAAGAGTCACTTGATGATGCAGTGATGACGGTCTGATAGAATAAATACAAGTAGATACAAGCAAAGAAGACCAAATGAACCGGTTTGGAGTAAATGGATATGGTGGTCCCAACCATGTCTGTGGCAAGTCAACAGTTCAAATGTATACAGCATATATGTCTGTACAAACAGCATATATGTCTGTACAAACAGCATATATGTCTGTACATACAGCATATATGTCTGTACAAACAACATATATGTCTGTACAAACAGCATATATGTCTGTACAAACAGCAGATATGTCTGTACAAACAACATATATGTCTGTACAAACAACATGTGTTGTTGTTTTGTCAATGACTATTGTGAAATATATATATATATATATATATATATATATATATTATATATAAGAAAATAAAGGTAGAATAGACATTGCTTTAGCCGAGCATTCTCTGCTTCTTAAGGCATAATTAAAAAAAGATGCCTATGACAAATAGGTCACGTAACAACCATATGTGATTCTTCAAAACAACATTAGAATGTGACAATGACGTGACATCACATCCCCTCTGTTGGTGGGCCTGACTCCTGCTGGTCGGTTCTCTCCTGTTTAGTTGTCTGTATTCTGCATTTTGCTGAGGAACATTTCGGCCTCTGCTGGTGTTTTGAGCATGTGTTTTTTGCCGTCACATGTCGCCAACAGAGTAGCTGGAAAAGCGAATCCATGCCGCAGCTGCCTCCGCTCGAATTCCTCACACGTTGGGTAATGCAGTTGTCCGCACTCACCCACCTTGGCTTTCAGCTTTCTCGCTCGTCTGTCTGTCTACTCCACCCTTGACTGTCATATACAACTCTACTTTCCTGAAACGCCTTTATCTCAGCTCTCATCTCACGCTGCACAACAGTCAGCATTTGTGTTAAGTCTCCTCCTCTGTCTGCCGGACCTGCGCCATGGAGAGCTTCGGTCACAGACCCCCGCTCTGCACGAGCAGTAGCCGCCATGCTAAGCCTAGCTGTTTATTTTACCAACGTTACAATCTGTCATCTTAAATTGTACAGATGTCAAAGGACTTTGTTGGATTAGAGAAAACGCACCTTGCAAAGTACAAACCCTGAGGAAGCAACTGGCTAATGCTAGCGTATACATTAAACGACCATGTTAAATGTGTGGCTATGCTAATAAACGTTATTAGCCTATTCCAGACTTAGAAGAGTTGGCCAACTTACCCTCCCTATGACCAAGAACATTTTCCCACTGTCCTCCTGTGGTATATTTTAGGATGTGCTCTTGAATGCTTGTCTGTATGAAGAGGAGCTGTGGACGACGACGCTTCGCTTGGATGTGAATGCTGTGCCAGGTTCTTCCAGCTTTCAAGTGGTGTCAGCGACTTGCCGCAGTAGATAAGGGTTAAAATCCCAAACTTTGTCAACTTGAAGTTTTGCCTTTCATTTTTGGAGATGTGGTCAGATGTGTCCTCAAAATAGTGACAACAACAAACAAGTCACGTGACTAAAACCCATGAATCGCACATCCACCGACAGCAGGATTTAGTGCCTCACAACAGAACGCTAAGATGAAACTGGGGACAGAATTGTCTTATTTGTAATTATTAGCAGTAAAATGAAGCCCACACAGTCGGTAGTGCACGTGGAGTGGCTCTAAACGCACAAGTGGATTCTGCTGCACCTTTCTTTGTCCCTCCTGAACCCTGCAGAGCCCGACCTAGCTGTCATCTCCCATCACGCGTCCGAGGGCCCCGATAATATGTCAGATTAAATATGTATGGGTGAATTAGGCCTATCTCAAGTATTATATCATTTAAATTCAAATCGCTCCATCGCTCAGTAATGTCTCATTATCAAGCCGGAGAAATTAGCAGATAAAAACAGTGTCAGCGGTTCACGTATTAGGCTCATTTACCTCCGCCCTCACTTTTATAAACTCTACAGCGCTGGAAATACCTATCAGACCCCTGTGATAATGAGATATGAATTTAACTACACCTTTGTGATTCAGCTTGATAGCGGATTAGTGGGTCTTTAAGGGGAGAATTACTGCCAATCTTGTTCATATGCACAAAGGAGACTGAAGTGGATTGTCAAACTGTAAAAATACCAGTTAAGTGCATTAAAAACCACAATGCTCTGTTGGAAATGAAGGGTAAAGTAAAAGTATCACATGACAAATGAGCTTGAATTAAACTTGTATTAGTAATGCTTTGTGCGGATTTTTGTACATCAGAAGCAACTAAACTGATTACTTAATTTATATATTTTTAACTTCTCCTTAAAGGGACTTGAACGTAAAACCTTTGGGCAAAAGGGTTTCATAAATGTGCTTGAAAATAAACCTCTAAGCCATTTCAGGAGGCCTCAAACAAGGAGAAATACTTCTGCTTTTCAGTCCAGTTAAAAAAAAATCCAGTGGAGAGTAAAAAGGTCAGATACCTGCGATGAAAGTAAAAAGTATCCACTGAAAAATTTACTGAAATAAGTTAAAGATACAAAGAAATAAATGATTAAGTATAGTACTTTTACTTTTGCCCTTTGTTTCTTTCCAGAACTGAAATGATGTAATTGTACACCCAGGCCAATAGGGGTGCTATGAACCATGGAGTTATACAGAAACACTATTCAGCTGGATTGGAGCGCAAGATGCGAACGGATCCATTCCAAGCGAAGAGAGCGCATTCGACTTTGATGATTTGACTTTGTTATTGAGTATTTCAGCACGATTGTCGTCCTGTAAGAGAATCACAGGGAGGAAAACACAAGCGTTGACCACATTGGCAAATCACGCTTCTTTTAATCTTTACCATTGGTATTTTAGTTCGATCGGAGCCTGCTAATAAACCTAAGCTTACAGATACGTACAGAGAAAAACCGAGACTGACTGATTTGTAAAATGTTATTGGGGGATTACAGCATTTTATTTTCGTATTTATCTAAAATGACACATTTTGAATCTTCCCATAATGCTAACGATATGGTAAATGACTGAAATTGCATCCTTCTCCTCTCTGAAGGTGGACGCCCTTCTGCAAGCAGGGTCCAGGCCGGCTTCAGCTCCTTTAGGTGAGCTATTATCTAAAGCGTGTTTATTTTCACGCACAACCTTTTACTGGCCGGCCTCCCTGTGGTAAACCGAGAAGCTGATTCCCTCCTTAATTTTAATACCCTTTTACTCATCGCTCAGACATTAGAACACAAGCCCCCCTCCCTTTTCCCTTTACCTTCATCTTTCTGAAATAATGTAACTTGGGCCCACTCCGGAGCGACCACGGGGAGGACCGTAAACTAGCTTTCTTTTCTCTTTTTTACCGCTTGCAATTAATTGGTACAGCCATGTGCATATATGATAACGGGAGTTTTTTTTCTCCCCCCCATATTCGGTATACACCTCCCCAACAAGGAAATAGGGAGGTTAATTAATGTAAGGGGCTGCGTGTTCGCTGTGAGTTTGCTACCCGGCTCTCCATCACTCCCCTGCCCACCCCCCTCACCCCCCTCCTTGCCTTAAGAGCCTTGATTCTTCACTAATGACCTAGTTCTTTTAATGAGCCGGTATTAACCTCTGGCTACAGTCGCCCAGGTCTTAATTGTCAAGCCAACGCGCCGTGTGTGTGTATTGGGGGAAGCGGGGGCGCAAGGGGGTTGGGTGGGGGCGTCCATCTAAGTCCGTCACCCCCGTACCCCCCTAAGCAGGTACAAGCGACACATCCTCATCACCGAGCACCCCGCCAATGAGTAATGATAAGATAAATAACATAAAAAGAGAAGGTTACCGTGGAAAAGCGTTAGCGTGCTCATCATCCATCGGCGCGGCGCCCCCTCCTCGCGCACCCCTCACGCACCCCTCGCTGCTGTCTTTGCCCTCCCCATGATGGCACCGATGATCACCCGCCGCCCTTCACCCATCTCTCATTTTGGACGGTCTCCTGCTGGGACCTGAGTAGAGCAAAGCCGGGAAAAAAATAAATATATATCATAAAAATAATCGCTGTGTATCTGCTTATGAATTCTGCAAACTCATTAGGACATTTTCGGGGGAAAAAAAAAGAAATCTAGTTCTTTTCATTTAGCAAAGCCGTGATTAAAAATTCCCCTTTATGTTGCACCCAAGAGGTGTGTTTTAAAATTCAAACACTATTTACTATTAAGCACAATGTAAAATAAATCCAATCCGCAGATATAGAAATATAGATGGCTAATTAGCGCACTACTGTACGCAGCCTCATGAAACGCTAATGGTTTTAATGAAGAAATGTCCAAAATAGCCGAGTTTGGTGCACATTCACGCTTTGTTAGCTCATTCCAGCTCACACGTTCAAGAGGTTCACAACTCGGACAACTTTTACTTTTTATTCCTGTGTTACATTTTGACAGGAACAAGGAACGATCTGACTTTTAGAATGAACCCTTTAATATGAATGTTTCATCCATTTGTATTTGGTTTTGCTTAAAAGCTATGGTCCAATGACTATATATATATATATATATGTAATTGTATATATTACATATATATTTGCAATATATACAATGACTATATATGCATATATATGACTTTAGTCCCGGTTTAGTCCCGGTTTAGTTCTGGTTTAGTCCTGGTTTAGTCCTAGTTTAGTTCTGGTTTAGTCCCGGTTTAGTCCTGGTTTAGTCCTGGTTTAGTCCTGGTTTAGTCCCGGTTTAGTCCTGGTTTAGTTCTGGTTTAGTCCTAGTTTAGTCCTGGGGTTGTTCTGGTTGAGTTCTGGTTGATCCTTTGATAAAACCAGTTTGTTCTTTGTCTCGCTGTCTGTGGCGCTACAACAACATAAACCCAAACTTTCCCTGACTGCGCCGGACCGTCCAACAAACAGGCGTAGTTCAGCAGTAGCCGCCGGTTCCGCCCCCGCCCCCGCCCTCTTCAACACCACACCCCGATCGGAAATGAGCCGTTTGCACCATTCGGATGCAGGGCCACATCCTTTACAGCGCGAGCATTAGCAGCAATAAAACTCACTGTCAGTCTGCGGCGCGGGAGGGGAGGGGTCTGCAGCACACGAGTGGGAGGGGGGGTGAGGGGGGGGGGGCTTGGTTCAAATACATGAAAGTGTCAAGTTGCTTGAGCCATGTACTGGACATTAAAAGTAACCGGGAAGGCACTGCAAAAAAGAACAGGAAAAAAAGACAAAAAAGTGAAAATGTAAAACTTAACAGATTTATTTTTGCTAACAATATGCTACATCAAAATACTGACATACTGAATATAAGTGTCAGTAACATTTTACAATAACTACTCTTTTATCAGCCTGGGTAAAGCATGAACAAATGGGTGAAGAATGAATCAGGCTTAATAGAATATTTGTTCAATATGAATTAAGTCTTTGTTCATGCTTTATTAAGGCTAATCAATGTGTAGTTATCATAAAGTGTCAGATTAAGTCATGTCACTCCATTGCAGTTACTTTTGCCTTGATTAAAGAACAAAAATAAAGCAAACAAACAATCAAAAACGACTAATCAGACCATTTAACTCTTGCAGATATTCCCTGGATGTGCTCTCTGCAGTGGACAGTGAGTGAAACTGGAGCAGTGCTGGGGGAGATGACATGTGTGTGTGCGCGTGTGTGCGTGTGTGTGCGTGCGCGTATGTGTGCGCGTGTGTGTGCGTGCGGTGGGGGTCTGACCTGAGCTGTCCACCCAGCCTCTCGCCCTGCAGCGCTGGGACCAGGATGACAAGGGCAGGGAAGGGCAGCAGCGAGCCGGACACGCGCACGTCCACACTGCAAAACAAAACGAGAAGGAGACATGACACAACTTCAGTATTGATTTAGTGTGAGTACTTTTGAGTGTGGAGCTCTGGTTTGGGGGACTTTCTGCTTCCAAGCCAAATAACAACTTTTGGCTTAAAAATGTCGGGCTAAATTTGGGTTTTGACTTGTAACTTTTCTTTTCTGACACTACGTAACTTTCACCTACCCCCTATCTCCGCCCATATCCCTGTCCTTACTATTCGGAAAAAGTAGTGACACATGAAGAGTTCTAAAATGTCATGTCGCCACAGAAAAAACATGTAAAGGACAATCTGCTGCATGTTACAGTGAAATGTCACCACGAAGAGGCGGGGCTTAGAAGCATGAAGAGGAGGGGCTAATCAGTTCGGCAGTTTGGAATAGGAAGTCAATGGACCTGAGCCGTTTTAGATCAATATTGAACTTTATGATGAACACAATGTAAAATGATGATCTGAAAAATAAAAGCGCCATCGCCATGGATACAAGCAGGTGCCCATCCCCCCATGAAAAGTTACTCAGTGCACCTTTAACTAGTTTCAAGTTTGTTTTCTTGTTTCAAGGTGATCAGACACGACACATTTACTGCAAACTTAAGAACAGAAGCGTGCGGTTGAGGTGGGCGTATCGATAGCAAAATATTGATATATATATTGATACTGACTCAATCAAATTTGGGTATCGATACTGCAATACAAATAGTGATAATAATTAACATATGCAAATATAATACAAGCGACACACATCCAAGACTCCCACAGGTTTATCCAGCGTGGTTTGAGTTTGTCCTCAGTGCACATGTGCAGAGCTCTAAAACAAGCACATGAGAGAGCGGAACATGAACTGACCCGTTCAAGAGAGAGAGTGCGCATGGGCGGGAGAAGAAGAACCAAGCTTCCTGCAGTAGTGCTCAGCTTCCTGTAGAGGCCACTATAAGACACCATGACTACAGCCAAGCTTCAGCAGCAGAAGTGAGGGTTAAACAGGCTTACTTGAATATTTTTGAGAACAATCTAAATATAGTTGTGACACATGGTATTTTTTCCTTTTATTGGTCAATCACTGTTGGCCTTGATTGTCCTGACCGCACCACACAGCTTAAGAGCAAAGCATCTTCCCACCAAACTACAATGTATATAAAAACATCCAAACAAGTTGATGTAACTCTTGTAGATGTTTTTGCAGTGCATCCGCCGCCCTCAGCGCTGCAGCGCTCTCTCTCTCCTGTCCAGTCCAGTCCAGAGCGAGACAACTCCTGACCACCACACTTCCCCCGCCGGAGCAAACTGTCAGAAATATATTTGTATGTGTGTTCAAAAATCAATGTGATTCTTATGGAAGTGAACTGTTGAAACTCGCTGTCATCAATACGAGCTGTAGGTGGCGAACGAAGCCGCCCGGTGGCCGAGGCTTGCACTTTGACCTCTGTCGGATTTAATTTATGTGAAAGTAATATTATTCCGTACATCTTTATGAAAAGCTTCTACTATACAAGATAAGATAGGATTAAATATGATTGAACTTTTTCATCTGTGTGGCAGTGCCTAACACACAACATAGTGCTGCAATCAAAGACAACGTGCAATCGGAACGAAATAGACAAAATCATCTTATTGTGTCATTGGGCAAGACACGTCTGTGCAAATGATTGATGAGTGGACAGTTATACAACTTCATTGACCTTTATTTAGAACCCTGTCCCAAAGGGGAGGAGCCGATTGTACATGTTTTTAGTGGACGGGGAAACCTGCGCAGACACAGGGAGAACATGCAAACGCCAGACAGAAAGGCCCCACGTCGTCAGGGGTAAATGTGACATCACGGGTCCAAATGCTTTTCTGAGCGCTCCAGATGAAGTTCAGATGAAGTTCAGATGAAGTTCAGATGAAGCAGGGCACAGAAACGTTCGCTCTGTGAGTAGCTGTAAGTATTTTACCTAACCCTAACCCTAACCCTCCATTCATTATTTTTGTTCAGTTTTAAATTTCGAAACAGCTTTGTCAAAGGTTAAAAGTCACCAAACTGCCATTATGACAAGGTGTGGACCCTCATCACTTGACACACGGCCCCAACTTTTGGTCATTCCGAATACAATGGACACTTGAGGCCCCATTGCGTGATATTTCAACCTGTAAATGGTGTTTTTATTGATCAAAAACATGGTGCAGGGGGTGCAGGTTCCATTCCAGCCCTCGACCGTTAGCTGAATGTCTATGCCCTCTCTCTCCCCCCTTTCTTTTAGGCTCCAATTGTCTTGTCAAATAAAGCCTTTGGGCCAAAAAGATTGGACAAAAAAGGAAAAATCTGCTTCATAACTGCGCCGCTCCGCTGACCTGACTTGTAACTTACCCTACGCATACATACAAGTTAAGGTCAGGCAGCAGGAATGCAGTGGGTTAAGCATATATGTTGAAACCAGGTGGTTGCTGGTTCAAAACCCTGTTCGATGTTCACCCATGCATTGTCCATTCCGTCTGCAGAAATTGGGACAGAGAAAATCGACCAAACCAGTGCGACTTTGCCACCGTCGTATGGACCTGGGAGCTCATTTCTGACATAATCATAAAGGTGCATTTTCTAAATTAAAATTCCCATCCTACAGTTTTATTGTACACCGCCACCACATTGCCCTATAACCACACCGTCCTTTATCCCCTCTGAATTGATAATCGCATTGACCTGCTCCCTTTATGACACAAATTAATTGTTTGGAGCCTCTGCTTTCATTTTCGGTCTTTACATTTCCCTCTTGCATCAGGCAGCGTACCTAACACCTCGCATTGTAAGCACCTTAGCCCGAGCATCCACGGCGGCGACATCCGGGCCACAGCGGGCATAAAAAGGCCCTTTCTTGTTCCGTTTGACGCTTTCTCCCGGAGCTATGACACTGTACTTTTCTTGAGGTTTGTCTTCTAAAAGCAATAAATGAGAATATCCTGCTTGAATGGGACGCCTAAGAACCTTCACGGTAAATTTACGGACGGAAAAAAAGAGAAGAGAAGAAGGGGGGGTTTAGATTGGAGGATGCCTCAGGAGCCACAAAATGTCTTTCCTTAAGCTGCTGGCATTCAGGGACGATTGGGAGGTAGGTTGGGGTGGTTGGGGGTGCGAACCTACAGCGAATCAGAATCTGTGCTTTCCAAAACACTTGCTTTATTTTGATCATCCACTAGATGAAGCCATGCGATTGCTGTCATTACCATCATCGCGCCCCATCACCTCATCAGGGCAACCTTACACACTGCAATATTGAGCCATTTTTCCCCCCTGCGTTGATGTCTCTGACTCGGTAATCCATAGAACGTCCCCCCCCCTTGAGTTTGATTTTGCGCCTCGTTTCTCTTCCGCCTCCACGTTTAGGTTTCTTTTTTCCGTCTCGCTCCTTCTTTCCTTTCCGTGTTGTTTTTTGTTGTCGTACTTTGCCCCGGGGCTGTGCGGCCGCGGCGTTTATTCCTCCTAATCTCGCTCTCATCTTCGGGGCGAGCGGTGACAGATGGTTATAGGCACACAATAGTATTAAGAGTTGGATTTTTTTCCCCTTTTTGGCTGGCTTGCCTCAGCTTACCCCCCCTTTCCTCCTCTCGTCGTGTAGGAGACAGCCTTGATTCTCGAGTAGGTAAACTAGGATTTAAGTGTCTCTTTTGTTGCTTGTTTATCTCCTGCTGTCATATAAACATATCTTTCTTCACCTAGCGTAGCCCTGTCAAAGGTAAGCTGCATTAGCCTCGCCGAGAATGCCTTTTCACTGCCAACAAATCGCTCTATAATTTCTTAACCACACCATTTTCAATCCTGGCTCTGCTCGTGACAGTGCCGAGCTGCCAGATGATGCATAGAGGTAAATAAGCCCACTTATATTAGCCCCTCCCACCATTCTCTACCTTTTACCCCCGGGGCATGCTGGGAAATTGACTTCACGCTGGATTTTGATTAGCCCCGTAATGTTAGGAGCAGGGCAGGGCTAGGTAATTCCGCGGCTGTGTCACACTCCTGTATTAATTGCCGATTTTTCACTTGGTTTTGCATGTATAATAGCCACATCTGTCTGTAAAGGAACCGTGAAGTTATTGAATAGAGAAATATGGGCGTATGAGCCATTAACCTGCAGTTTAAATGGTCATTGTTTGAAAATTGAGCGTCTACCAAGACAAGGGTGAAGGAAATGTTATGGAATAAGCCAAAGGAAGACGTGGAAGGCTTTTAATCAAGTATTGGAACCTGCAAAATACACTTTTACTCCAGTCAGAAAGCTGCTCCGGCCGAGACAGTAATGCAGACGGCTGGATTTACCTTCAAAGATTATTATTTTTGGAATTCATGGACTCTCTGGTTTATTTGTTCTAATTGTCTATCTGTTCTAAAATGCCGACAGGCCCAATGTGCTGCCCATGTTGAAAGCCTTTTGTACTGGAATTTAAAACCTCCAAAACATACTTTTATTCCAGTCAAAAAAGTGTTTTGGTCCTAGCGGTAATGGATAATGTCTGGCTTTATTTTCCTCAGTATATTTTTGGGGATTCACTGACTCAGTTTCAGTTACAATTCCAGTCGACTATGTTTTATTCTATAAGCTAATGGAGAAGTGCAATGTGCGCTTGGGTTGATTTTGTTCCATTTCTAGTACGAACACAAAAGTCTCCGCGCCCATTATTTTGCCCATGTTGTGCGAGTTAGTGAACCTCTTGTTTGTGGCTGATGGTGGCTTGTGAAAAAGTGCTGACTGTTTGACATATGAATTCGCAGCCAGACCGCCCCAAAGCCCACAACCCGTCCGACCAGCACCGCCACCGGCCTCCTTCTTGAGGAAGTAAAAGTGTTTTTTCCGTTGGCCGCGGCTGAAGATGTGAAGAGCTGTAGTGGGAGGTGCAGAGGTGGAACTCGGATGTTGCCTGCCGGGACCCTCGTAGGATTAACACGAGGGCTGCGTTCAGGACATATGGCATTTGTCATCTCCTACTGCTAACCCCCCCTCCTCTCCCTAAGCCACGCACACACACTCTCTACACACAGGGACCACCTTGTAAACGAGTGGGATTTTGGTTAGACACCTATGGATGAATTTGAGAACATTTTGTTTGGTAAAATGTCCAATTGATTATTTTGGACGCAGACGGAGCCAGGTTTTGATTGATTGCATTATTTGGTTGAAATATTGAGTAAAAATACATGAATAAAAACGTGTATTTTATGAAAAGGACTTTTGAAGTTAGTGTCCCAGATGAATCCATGGATGAAGTGGATTAAATGAAATAATAAAAAATCGACAGGTGCAGATTGGACAGTTTGTTTGTTTTATGTTGAGCGAGTAAACTGACCAAAAGAAAAACATATTTAGATATTTGCCTGGAGTGTCTCCCCTTGAGTCAGTCTAAGACTTCACCATAACATTGCACTTACAAAAGACTTGCCTCGAATGATTATTCTTTTGTTTTTTTAAAACAGAAATAGAAATACTTGCAACTTATTCCAATCCAGCAACTACGTTCTATGCTATACTTTCATATCGAATAATGTATATGCAGTTTGTCCGACCGGAGGGGATCTCCTGTTGGGTTCAAAGTAGTTGTTTACGGTCCATGAAAAGCCCCCTGGCCCCTCCCACCAGTGAACTCCAGCGGGTGGTGAAAAATGAGCTGAGAGAAGAGAAGCTGCTGACGAAGCTTCAGCAGGACGGGAAAAAGGTATTGGTTTTACCTGATGTGAAATCAATCTGTATTTGACAATAGATATGTGACCTATGCATGAAGTGATGACAAAAATGTGCAAAATGTTCTGCATTCTGTAAAAAAAAATACATTGGGAAAAAAATATTTCTCTCGGTATAAAATCTTGTCTTTGTGAATTTCAAATGCCTCTCTCTCTGTTGTACCTGTTATGCCGTCTTCATCTTCAAATGAGCCAAAAAGGCACGCTTAATAATAATAATAATAATAATAATAATAATAATAATAATAATAATAATAATAATAATAATAATAATAATAATAATAATAATAATAATGCTTTCAAGAAATGTACAATAAATCAACATTTTCACACAAATGCCAATATTTGTCTTCCACGCTGTCGGAGATACCCCCCGTTTGCTGCTAAACAGGGCTGGAACGCTGTTAGGTGTGTACAGTTGAAATTGAAAGTTGACATTTTCCAGCAGGCATCTCATTAGCGGCTCATGCTAGGCCCAAGTACCTTCCTGAATGCTATCGTTTACCTCGCGCGCTGCAGGCAGGTGTACCCTGCTTCCCCCCCAATCCTTTCAGACCGGCAGCTTATTACACAATGATTGAGCACTGCCTTTTTACACCCGCTATGCTTTTTTTTTTACGGCATAATGTTGGGAATCAAAGCTGGTAATTCCACATGGATGTTTGCTGTGCCTCCCGTGTCTGCAGACATTTGATGAACAGCATGTTGCAACAGTAGAAAAAAGGTGTTGTAGGATCTTGCCAAAATAATACCCCCATTGAGCGGCTCGGCTTCATATTTCACCGGCCGAACGAGCGCTCTGCCGTACGGTGATAGATTACACCGGAGCGCATTTCTTATGGGAAATCTGGAAGGTGAGGAGAGAAAGGGGGAGCGGCGCGGCGACAAATTGCCTTCAGTGCGAGTTAGTGCTCTTCTCGCTCCTCCTGCTGTTGCTGCTGAGGGGCCGAGGTTGAGGCTTTGGGGCTGGTCGGTGGAAGACACTTGGACATCGGAGAAGTGGGTAAGTTGTGCGAGTTAGTGGGACAAAGTGGAAGATTTTGTTATGACTGTATCAGTCAATCAATCGACCTCGCACTTGACAAAACCAAGAACAAAGTGCCTATAATCGGGCAGTGCCTGTTTAGTCAGAGGATCCACGTTCACTCGGTGACAGTGGCCGAGACCAGGTTGGCCAACCTGCTGGGCATCGCTCTGACGTGTACTGTTCCTAAACCCTAATCCTAACCTTACTCTACTTGTGAAAACACTTGTTGTGAAAAAAATTAAATCAAGGGAAAAAACACACCCACTTTCATCCATAAGAAGACACAGAATCCAGTCTAAAATTGAGAAGAATAATTATGAAAAGCAGAGTTTAGAAGGTGCTTGGATGGTTTAAGCTGTCGAATACCCAGGGCACCAAAGTGGTCCTCTTCTGGGTCCTGTTCACTCCTGTACAATCTGCTGAGCCTTTTATCGTTAACCTACAAGTCGCCAATGCGCCGATCCCCAGGGCGGCCTGAAAACGGCTTTGTAGCCTGTGTAGAACTTATTTGCAGCCCTATGTAAAAGTTTTTACCTTACTTGCCTTTTTTACAGTCTTCAGCATGTTGTGATCGACATCCACCCACAACTCGCCATCCATTGCTATCCATCAGTGTTTATTGATTTTAGTGCGACTTGGCAAAAACCCCGTGGAGATAGAATTAGACAAGAAGTATCACGCTAGCACTGAGCTAGCCAGGCGCTACTGTGCACAAAAACCATTAACAATAAAACACAATTATTCACAATTTATTCTCTTTATTTCATTTATTTGGTGGATCAATAAAGTCAAATGTATCGCCAGCAAAGGTAAGTTCAGACAGTTCCTGGTCTGAATGGAAAGCACCAGCCCCAGATCAGGAGCTAGTTCAAATGGGGACTTGAACTAAAAACCCTATGGTGGTCAGGGTTTATGGTTGGTGGCGTGAACATGGAATTTAAGGAAGTGTAAATACAGCGTTATCTTTAATATCTATCTGTAAAGCTTATATATTTCACATTTAGAACATCATTATCCAATTATATCCTCCAAATACTGACACAAAGTGGGACATTGTCTTAGATGGATCCTGTTTGCCAGGGATTACACATCTTATTTATTCACAAATATTCAAACATGAGTGAAAGTGTAAAATCCTCAGGCTTACGCTACAAAAGCTTCAAAGCTCCTTAATGTCTGATCCATTCTTCTTCATAAAGTATATTGTATGTGATTACATTTTATTGTAAGGCAGAATTGACAAGTGAAGATTCCTTTCAGCGCACGACATCTGATTTTATATAGAGCGAACTATTTCAACCATTCAGAAGGTAATTCATGGCATAAAAACTGCTCCATCTTGTGTTTGTTCAATTACAGATGTTTTATCACCAAAACACAAACCTTTTGACTCTTAGATTGGATTCTAGATCTTAAGATTTACAGGATACACCATCAAAGTGGCTTAAATTAAAACCAAATTATTCTATCTTTTTATTTTTTTCCCCACTGGAATAAATAAAGTACTTTGATTGATTGTATTTAATTATTATTTATTTATACATTTCCCCACTCTTTATTTCCAATGTCAAAGCTGGACCACACGGACTCCAGTGGCAATAAGCAGATTAAAAGTTCACAATGACAATATATTTGCAATATTGCACAGTCCTGCTAACTAAGGCAACTCACCACTTATTTTATGGCATAAACGCTCATGGACCGTGGTTTGGCTTCAACACCTTGTCTCCAATAATTGCCACAGTATCACAGAGGAGCGTGCTGGAACCAACTGGAAGAGGCTGTGAATGCCGCCCAATTAAAACTTTTCTAAACTTCTGTGGAACATAAATTAACTAGCTTTAGCGAGTATGTCAAATCAGAGCTATAATTTGAGATGCAATTGCCGGAAAAAG
The DNA here is from genome assembly GCA_015082035.1 of Chaenogobius annularis. Lineage (NCBI taxonomy): Eukaryota > Metazoa > Chordata > Actinopteri > Gobiiformes > Gobiidae > Chaenogobius > Chaenogobius annularis. Next base: position 55,375 of record BJKM01000397.1, read on the forward strand.
CGGAGAATGCAACATTGGAAAGGATGGCGCGTGTTGCACAAGTTGAACCCTAAAGCCCCGAATTGGAACCAGCGATAAAGTCCTAATGATCGCCATGTCCCGAACACGGATAAAGCCAGCTCCGTTCGGCTGACGCAGGGGGTGAATACGACCAGAGTTAGGAAGAATTATCCTCACATTCAACATTCAACATTCCATTAGGTCAAATGTTACTGAATGTATGACAATGATTTCGGCATTTTTTGTCTCTGTGCATTCTTTCCGGGATGGGCTTTTCTTGGACCTGTTTACATCACTCATTGACAGAGTGGAAAAGAGGTCGCGCGACAAGAGATTACCCCGCTGCTTACGCCATCAATCCCAATTTACCTCTGAATAAACCCAAATTTATGAGCGTGTTAGCGGGTGTAATCCAGGGTCTGATTTGTTCATTTTGTGCGTGTGCGAGGGGAGGGGAGGGGTTGCGAGTGAGATTACCAGCTGGGTACTTGTTGTCACCAGCGCGGAGCAGTGCAACACACACACAAAAACCATGCCTGCAGTGAGGAGGCGATATAGGTGGTCCATGCTCGCTTTGATTAATTGCTATCGCTTTCTGGGGAGCTTTGTCTTTCATTTCAAAAATACAGAATGGTTATTTTTGCTGATAGGGCATATTTTCCGTCAACACTGTCTGGCAGATGAGCGCATGTGATGATAGTGCTGCCAAGCAAAAGTCTCTCGGCTCTACAAAACGAATATTTGTGCTTCAGCTTGGCCCGGCGCTCGCCCGTCTCCTTTCTGCTTATAGATTTCAACAAACTCCAGTTATCATCAGAGGGATGTGTGGAATAATTATGAACGCCGTCGCCGTCACGCTCCTAGAGGTATAATAAGTGTCGTGTTGATAACACAGGTGAGACCAATCGTGCAAAACAATCTGATCCAAGCCTGGCCATGGTAAAGAAATGCCATTAAGATTAAGCGGAATGCAATAAAAGAGATATTGACTCCTGTGTTCAGCCACTTTTCTCTTGAATTGGTAAGCAAGATGCACACACCTCGTTCAGATAAGCAGGATTTATCTCACTTGCATCACCTCTTTGGAAAATGTGCATGAAATTGTCGCGATTATCAGCAGCGCGTTGGCAAAATCTGACTCTTTGTTCAGGGTAATCCCGTTTGACGAAGTGCACTTTCCTTGACTCTTCTCCCCCTCGTGTCGTGTTTACTGAGGATTGGACATGGCGGTGCCCCGTACATCTCTGCTGCGATCCCATGCCGCTAACAGGAGCCTGAACGCACCACGTAATTAGCAAAATACGGCCCCCAATGCTCGTCTCCTTGAGAGTTTGACCCTATTTGTTTGCGTGGAGGTAATTTCATTAAACTGTGCAATTCCCAGGAGCGACCGCGAGTTAACGCTAAACGCTCACCAGAGAGGGGATAAGTATTTGGCAGGGCGTCAGCGGCAGAGGAGAGGCTCAATAACACTTCTTTCATGTTGACAAATTCCATTAGTGTGCATAGGCTGTTTGTGCTCCATTTTATTTATGATAATGCTAGGCCTTTGTAAGTGCGCGGGATTCATCAACGTGCCACCTATGTAGTGTGACAGTGTGATTTGTACTCAGCACCGCTCGCACCCGTCGGCTCAGAGGAAGGTGGCATCTTGTCTCGGCATTCAGACCTCCTTTTTTGGCTGCAGTGTGTGGGAGTGCAGCGACATGAAAACCAACAATGATGAATTATTAGTTTGAACAGGCGCGTGCATTTCTCTGTAGATTCGGTGGTGGTTCTGCAGTGGTGTTTTCTGTGGCAGGTGTTCTACATGGATCAGCACGGGCCAGGAAGTGCATCTTGGGATTTACCACAAAGCCAACTATAAAAGAGGATTACTATCGCGTTATTTTTGCTTTACAGATAAATTGAATGTATGAATTGTGACAGCATTCCATCAACTCTAGAATTGACTCAATTATGACTCAGAGGTTTACAGTCTGTTTAAAAGATGCATACAACAATGTCAGTACAATACAATACGACAAGGACCAAATCATCAAGGACAGACAACTAAAGATACCTGACAGTGAAAGGAAAATGGGTGTAGTTTTCACCTTTTTATATTTTTGACCTCCAGGTAATACATTTACAGTTATAATGTCAGTATAGGGAAACAAAACAAAACCAAAATCATTGTTTTATTATCTTAACATTTTCGTCAATTTAATATATTTTTTCTGACAAAAACTGAAAATATAATCCAAGTTGAAACAGCGTGATTTGGATCTATTCCTTTTTAATCCCAGAGACAGATCCTGGACCACAAAGTCCACGAGTGCAAAATAACATTTTCATCATTTGACAAAACAAAGACAAGCACGTGACGGGCCCTTCACCAGAAAAGTTACATAATGCACCTTTAAAAGACTCAATTCGACCTGGAAAGACTCAAATGAAGACATTATCTGATAGAGGACCATGTAAGACTTTAGGTGGACAGGAGGTGATGCCCAAGAGGTGTTTCTACAACAAAGGAAAAACGTATTAGCAAAATGAAAACAGGTTAAAGTACAGAAGTATTTCTAAATATTTTACCCCATGAACCAAACCTGGGTGTCGTCGGTTGTTTGACTTGATGCTGACTTACAGTGTTTGCCGATGCGCCGTCTTGTACACTAACATTGTCTGTGAATGTCCCCTCTCGGCGAGCTCTGGGTGGGACAGGAGGTCGGGACGGGGAGGTCGGGACGGGGAGGTCGGGACGGGGAGGGTGAGACGGAGGTCAGGACAGGGAGGTTTGGGAACGGGGAGGTCGGGACTGGGAGGTTTGGGACGGGGAGGTCGGGACGGGGAGTTTGGGACGGGGAGGTCTGGACGGGGAGGTTTGGGACGGGGGAGATTTGGGACGGGGAGGTTTGGGAGGGGAGGTTTGGGATGGGGAGGTTTGGGACGGGGAGGTTGGGGACGGGGAGGTTTGGGACGGGGACGTTTGGATGGGGAGGTCGGGACGGGGAGGTTGGGACGGGGAGGTCGGGACGGGGAGGTCGGGACGCGGACGTTTGGGATGGGAGGTTTGGGACGGGGAGTTTGGGACGGGGAAGTTTGGGACGGGGAAGTTTGGGATGGGGAGGTTGGGACGGGGACGGTTTGGGATGGGAAGGTCAGGACGGGGAGGTTGGGACGGGGAAGTTTGGGACGGGGAGGTTTGGGACGGGGAAGTTGGGACGGGGAGGTTTGGGACGGGGAGGTTGGGTAGGCTCGTCCGAGGTTGGAAACATTTTGATGTCAACAGCAAAGGGAGAAATAGAAAACACATTTGCATCTCTGGCACGCAGGAGGCTGTTGGGGAGCCGGCATGGCGTGTGACAGACCACTGCATCCTCCCATCACACTGCAAAAAAGAGCACTATCCATCCACATGAGCGTGTGCCTTTGTTTCAGTTCGTTACATCTTCATTTATTTTCTAAGGTTTCTCCATAAGTTCAGCATTTGCATTGGCCATTCTTGTAAAGGAAAAATATCATGCAAAAAGTACTTTTTTGAGCTTTAACCATGTCTTCCCCCGATCAAAAACACACTTGTAGTTGTGTTTTCATTTACACTTTTCATGAATCCTGTTTACAAGGTAATCTTCTCAGAGCACTCATAAATCACGCGGTTTAAATTTCCCCAGACTGTTGTGCCACAGATAAAATGTGCAGCGTTTGCTTCATTTATCTATTTCTTTCTTGTTCATCCCCATTGTGACAGCAGAAGTTCTGTATTTGGGCGCTTCCAATGCCTAAATTGTACATGCTCAGCGCCTAGAAGAAAAGCCAGCCACACACAGGCAGAACATGCAAAAAGCCACAATCCGCAAATGGAACGTGGGATCTCATTGCTGTGAGGCAGGTGTGCAAACCAATCAGACACCTTCCCATTCACAGTGGGGTAAGACATGTGAATATGCAATGTTAAATGCATGAAAACAAATGAAAATAACATCCCCCAAAAAGTAAGTCAAACTATTCAAAAGAAAACCCACATTCTTTCTTCCTTTTTACAGTGCGGAGGTAACTCATTTGAGGACACAGGCGGCGCAGGTTGTACCTATTAAGGCAGCTTAGTAACTCAAGAAGCTGCAATTTAAGAGCGCAGCATCGAAGGGAGGAGTGGGATTGGGGAAGAAAGCTCAGCTAATGCCCGACTCGCAGAGAGGGCTTTGGGGATGGGACGGGGGACAGCGCTCCCCGTCAGCTCCGAGGTGCTACCACTTTATCAAAGATCCTCCCAGAACAAGAGCTCACACTTTGCACCACATCTAAACTGTAAGCATTTGCTCAATTACCTGTGTTCTAGTGCTGAAAAACACAGTCACCTCTCCACAGATCTGACCTGTAACTCGGCCTGGTGGTGTCAACAACAATGATGTGCAAAGGGCGACGGTTCGACACTGCGGCCGGCTGCACCTGGAGCCTGGCATGTGTGTTGCCGTCTTAACCACTCCACCACCGGGCAACACCTTCAGAATGTTTAAATACACACTTTGTACTTCCAGCAAGAGTGGATGGACGCGGGCTTCTGGACGTGCATCCTCTGAACGTGAGAACTGGACCATGGATGTGACATCTGTTTTACGTTAGAACCTTCTCTACGCAGTTACCTGAACCGCAGACCGTCCCAAGTTCTCACTTGTGCACAGGTGAAGTGTGTAGTTTGGGTTTTGGGACAGGGCCATTGTGCACCTTTAAAGTTGACTTGTTGCCGTCCAATCAGTTTCAATAGTGAGTTGAGCCATTCCTTTCATTTATTTGTATATTTTTAAAAAATGTTTTCGGATCCCAAAAATCCTGTCCCTTCAAAGAGCCAAAACACCCATCTCAAGGTAAAACAATGCAACAATTCAACAATTCCAAGTATTCCTCTCCTCTTCTTGGACACCGAAGGACTGGATTGTACCAGTGCTGTACTTGTTCCCTCTCTCCACCATCTTTCCTTGGTTTACGGTTGGCAGCGGCGACAGAGCCCATAGAAACAGTATCCTATCACTTAAACGGCTAAGCATTTTATGAGTAAAACGCTTCCAAATGTGTCTCCAAAACCTTCCCGACCACACCAAAGGACCAAATGAGGTAATATTACGTTTCTGAAAGTCCCCAGTATGATACCCGGGCTCGGCTGTAATTGCGTCAGAAAAAATGGCGCAGCTAGTCCCTCTTTGTTACATGTCAGGCCGTTTGACTTGGCAAAAGCTGTGCTCATTAGGCGTGTGGGAGAGAAAACGGCTCAAATTCTTCCGAGCTGACGACTCGTACGCACACAGGGAACAAGCAGACATGAATGCCCCGGCCTGGCTCCTGACTTTTTATTATGACATTTATATTGTTTACAGTAGAAGGAGGCAACTCGAATGACCAGTCGACACCTATTGATGGTCTTTATGATGACAGATATGGGCATTTTGGATGGGACGGTTTAAGGCCGCAGGGTTCATGGACTTCTTAAGTGTCAATACACCGTTAACGCCAGTGCTTCATTTGTTAACCAGACGTTACCAGGACGTGGTGAGTGTAAAGGCTCTCAGACCCGAAGAAACTTACAATAATCTCCAAGTGTTATCGCTGCTTGTTCGAGTAAAGAGCTGTATTCAGCCTTATTTGATCTGCAAAGCACCACACGCACCAGAACCAGGGTGGGCTCTTCTTCGCCGCTGCAGAAGCACCAAAACAGACACACGTGGACTGTGCGGTCACAACACCTCTGTCCCCGTTCCGCCGCAGACTCAGGCCAAACGGCACGTTCACCAAAAGCACTGACGTCAGAACATGAGCGCGTGACACCACAGCAGTGTCAACTTAAAAACCAGCAGCCAAATCTACATTAAACAAGCTGCTTTTACGCTTGGAACAGTAGCAGACTGGCTTGGCTCGTGTCTTTTTATCGATCTGTGAACTCCAAACGCTCGTGGTTCTCCCACGGCCGTCTGTTTTCACTCCCATCACAAAGAGTCTCCGAGTAAATCCACTCGCTCGCCGCACATTTCTCATGTGACTATAAAACCGCTCGGCACATTAAACCGAGCCTACGCCTGCCTTACGCTGCTCCTGATTGGTCACACTTACAGTCCACCTCTATTTTAACCAATCACAGTCTCTAATTCCTCGCCTCGTGTCTTACTACATATTTCTATGTTTATATTATACAAGTCCTTCATCATAAAGGTGTAATATCTTGTAATGTCCAGTAAAGTTACTGGAGAAGAGAAGGTCAGAGAGGCCTGTGCTTTGAAGGTTTGTTTATTATTGGCAAAAAGTCATAAGTAATATGAAGCAGAACACAGGAATTCATTTCATTTTTCTAATTCGTGGGTGATTTACGTGTGTGTGTGTGACTTTTTTGAGAGGCCTAATTTAGAACGAGCGTGCTGAAAAAGGCGCATGCTGCATCACAAACACTCGCTGACTTCCATGTTCATCTGTGTTCACCCATGACCTAACCCATAACTATATGTAAAAGTACACACCCTGATGGCCCCGCCTCTAACCCCTCCCTCATGATTAGCCCTGCCCCCTCTCCCCCTTCGTCACCCCTCCCCTCTCTGCTCTAATCTAGTGCAGATTAAAAATGACTATCATGAAACAGGCTTTCCCTGAAAATAATCCCCTTCTGCGAGCGCACAGAGCCGCTGCACACTCACTTATGTCAGCCGCTATTTTAAACTGTGCTAATCATATACCTTTGTGGACACTTAATTAAAATTACAAAACCAATTTTTAATCGCTAGTCCAATTAATATGCAAATGCATGCAAATGTAGTAAAACAAGGTGGTGATTAAGTTAAGGACACTTTATTTCATGTCTTCCTTAAGTGTGAAAACAAACCGTTGGTTTTCCCTCGATACCCCCCATCTTCAGCCCCCCACCACCGAAAACACAGTGATGGATTGCAATGTTTACGAACACATGCTGAGTTAAGGAAATACCCTCAACGGTGTCATTTCTACAAACACGGAGGACATTTTTCATAATTCGCTTTGAATATTCCGCACAAGGTGATGGTATTTTTGTATTTACCTAAGGACAAGTGAAACGTGTTTGAACGTCGCTCGGCTGGAGGTGAGACTCCTCTAATTGGGCCTGGGAGACACTGGGCGCTGGTTCAAAGCCCGGACATTGGGGGCGAGCGGAGCGCGGTGGGTGCGCAGGTAATAATGAACCTGATTATGAATTTGAATGCTGGTATAATATCTGGAGGCGCGCGGAGGCAGACGAGGCGGGAGGAGACGGGAGGAGATGAAGATTACCCAGGAGTGACAGCCCTGGGACCAGAGCGCCGAGGTGAGCACAGGTCATTAAACTTTATGAACTCAACATTTATTCACACAGTTAATTTGGTAACTGCACTTGGTCTGTGTCATTTCTGTGTATTGTTGGACTTATACAATTAAATATACACAGAAGTAGGATAATTAGCTCATTAAAGACACTGATGGAGTGGTCACAAGCCGCTGAGGACCCCAGTCGTATGTGTCTCTAAACTGGTCCCTTTTTACTGCGACGACAACGACACTCGACCACCGGGGGGCAGCACTCATTATGGGAAGTGTGATGTCACTTCCGGGTCCAATTCATGATGTGACAGCAGTTTTGGAGCTTTTACAAGGCCAGGCCAGAGCAGTGTTGTGGATGCAGAAGGGTTTGGAAGCGTCGCATGAGCTCTGCCTGACGTTCACTGTCTTTACGCAGAGCGATTCTAAAGGCTTTGCAGCTCACTTACGCTCTTCTTCACGAGCATCCTAATTATTCACAGCGATGAGTTTAAGAGTGCTTTTCACTACTTTCAGAGCGGAATTTACCATCTCAGTCAAGCTAACAACAACTAGCATGCTAATGTTACTTCCTGTTTCACATTGATTTTTGGCTAAAGAGGTACATGGTGGGGCTTGAAAAAAAGAGGATAAAAAAGAATATCCTTTGTGTTAAACTGCACCAAGAGGGCCTTTTTATGTAATTAGTTCATGGGCGATAAAAGTAATAATTATATTCTGTCTTCACATTTGATTGATGTCCATCAAACCGTATTTCTTCTGTGCTAGTGAAGGTCTGAGCAGGAGCAGTAGAAGATTTGGGTTTCATCTAATGGGAATTGGCTCTTCCATTCACTACAAAGAATCGGTTCTTGAGTCCATCACTGGGGACTCAGGGACAAGGCTACCAAACTAATTAATTAAGAAATTAAGACAAAAATGTTCTTTTACTTTGTAAAGCTACGCTTCTCTTTTAATGGACTACACTGACCTTATTTAGTTGAATGTTCCAAACCCTCTGTGAAGATCTCAAACTGTAAGCCTCACATGTGACCTGTGACCTGCACACGTGTGTCGGCTGGTCAGCACTGGACGCTCGCAGACTGAGCCATTGCCACAGGTTTATCTACAGTGTGTGTCTGCTCCCTCCAGATCTTTGTCCAGATAGTAAACCTGATGGACAGTATTCTCTGTGAACTGGAACTGTAACTAACCCTGAGACTGGTAAAGTTCAATATTCTGCTCCTGGAAATGGAATCATTTTCAAAAGGGATGATTTCAATAGGCCAGTTTAAAAGTGGAAAAGTTTGGAAATGGGATCTATGACACTTTTAAATTAAGGTTTTGTGATCTCTGTCATGTCTTTGTGATTTTAATGCATGTTTTTCCTGTTGTGTGAAGCTCTTTGCATTGCCTTGTGTACGAATTGTGCTCTACAAATAAACTTGCCTTGCCTATGGTTTGTAATCGTTTTTAAAGAACACATTTCTGTGATTGCCTAAATGTGTGTTGGTGGTCCACAGATCTGTGCTGCTGTCTTGGCCAGGACTCTTGAAAAAGAGATTTGTAATCTCAGAAGGGACTTTGTCAAATACAGAATAACAGTTCCTGCAGCCTCCACTTTTCACATCAAATTCATAAGCACCATGGATAAAGTGTTATTATTACGAATGGTAATCATAGAAAAGGATTCAGTTGTTTTGAAAACCAAGACTTTTTCATCCAAAAGACCTTCTCAGTCTGAGGACCTGAGAACTCTGATATGACACTGCTCTGAGCTGCGTAAGACCTGCCCTGAGGGAGGAGTTCCAGATAAAAGCCTGTCTTGTTAATCTATTGTATGTATTGTATATGTCCCGAATGCTCTCTCAGCCTGTGGTTACCCTGCGTGGGCTCTCAACAAAGGTAAAAGAGCCAAAAAACAGGACAAAAAGGAAACGGAATGGCGTCTCTATCCCTTATGTCTCTGGACTGTCTGAAAAACGAAGGATTGTTAGACTGCACGAAATCCCCGTTTATGTCAAACCAGGCAACATTTCATCATATCAGAAAAGCTTTGTTGCCATTGTCAACATCGGAACTTGTTTTGGCGTTAAGGTGCAACATAAAACACTGAGCAATCATCAAAACAACATATATGAAAGCAAAAGGGCGTGCGTTAAGAAACTGTTCAAATCATGAATCAGGTACGCATCTGTGACGAGGGAGCTGCGGTCAGGATCAGCAGGGTTGTTAAGGCCCATTACAGGACTCACAGGGTAACAAAGAAGATTGGTTGCAGGTCAAACTTAGGCAGTCTTGAATTCCAAACCAGGGTCCAGATGATACACCTGACTCCTTTTCTACAGTGGAACTCTCCTGGACGAATGAGGGATTACACCGATTCACACGACACAAATGAACCAAATCAGCAGTCGTTTATTTTGACATAGTAATGTAAAAATAAGATCATGTACTATCTTCTTGCTGAAGTTGTGTTTTCAGTTTTTCCTGGGAATTGTCCAGCGACTGCCGTAAAAAAGGTCAATTAAAACAGTGATGGTGCCGTTAAAATCATAGCGTGATTAATAGTTTCGGATCATACGAGGTTCCATTAGAGAGATTAGTTCTGCAGAGGGCTGAGGAGGCGGGGCCACTGGGGTTGGTGCGGTTTTCAGTGGTTGCTTTTGGGCAAGACACTTCACTTATCAGTAAACACGTGAATGACAATGAGAATGGATGAGTAGTGGCGGAAAACACTTTGAATAGTTTCATTTTAAAAGAAGAGATGTTTAGCCAAATCGACTTTTAAGACGTTTTAAAGGAGACATGTGGTGCTTTTTTCTTTTCATAAATAGATCATTTTATTGAAAATAACATTTCAAAATATGTATTGAAATGTTGCTGATTGAAAAATGCAATGTTGATTTAAAATAGTAATGAACGTTGTTCCATGAACTTCCTGTTCAGAACAACAGAACTGAAGCTCCGCCTCTTCATACTCAAGGTCTTCATTTTTCAAATAATCACAACTAAGTACAGGGATATGGGCGGGAATAGGGGTTAGGTGAAAACAGGAGCCTCAGATACAGGACAGGACTCAGTCACAACAACTGTGAGTACACGAACGATGAGGAAACACTGTGAAAAGTTCATGAAAGTCCTTTAGTGTCAAATGTTGTCATGGTTTCCGTCATCCATTACAAACCCTTTGCTGTATAAGTGATTCTTCTGCGTCCAAGGGGCCATTGCTAGAACATTCCCCGTTCCCCGACTCCCCGCACACGCTCACTGCTTCATTTGTTTTCCCTTTATTGGTGGAAGACGTATTCAGCAGCGTCGCACAGACATTTTGACTCAAATGAAAAGAAAACTCCACAGCTTGCGCCCGTGAACTGCAGCTCTCCGTAGTCGGGGTCGTCAGCGTGATCCGACAGCGTGACGCGTTGTTGTGGTGACGTTTCTGCTGACGCACCTTTAAATATACAGTAGTTCAGCTACATTCGTTTTTCACCGGTCCAGATGATTTGTAAAAGAAGCTCTTAGGAGCAAAATGAGTCCCGTGAGTGCGTTCTGAATCTAACTACAGATGGTTTGACTCTCTGAAAACCAGCAAACGCACTGTTAGCATGTTAGCTGTTGATTATAACGATATAGTAGACGAAACATACTCTGATGTCCTCTTTAAGGATATGACATTTCTCCAAACTTGATTCTTTCCATTGACAAAATCGAGGCCTTCACCCACAAGATACTATAGTGTTCAACTCTCATTTAAAGTTAACATTGTTTATCACTTGGCAAGGCACTTCAGCCCACTTCAGCCACAGCACATTACAGCGAGAAGGGCATTTGGCAAAGAATCAGTGCACAACCGCTTCAATTTGATTACAGCATGCGAAAAAGGAAGCAAAATACGTACAAACAATTCAATTTGGATATTCTTTATTGAATAACTCTAAAAAAAAACCCAAGCATGTAACACAGCACCATGCAGCATTATCCCCCTGCTCCTGCTGACAGATCACTTACCTCTTATTTACCCGAGAACTACACATGTGCAGCGAGGCGTGAGCTCCAGAGGCCCAGGTGTGCCCACGCATGCATACACAACACAACAACAAGTACACTACCAGGCTCTCCGCACGCGCCTGTTCAGCCCGTAGAGGTGGGTGCATTCAACCCTGAAACGCAGCGCTTAAGTCGGTTTTACACACAGGTGGAGAGGAGCAGGCGCTGTCATCAACCCTGAGTGAGTCGAGCAACCTGGCCGAGGGGCGGGATCACGCGCTGCAGCTCCAAGTGGCCGTAATGTGCCTTTACGCGGCTTTAATCGGCTTTTAAAAATGGATTTGGTCACGTTGGGATTAGCGTTTTGCATTTTCGAAGTTTAAATATTGTCTTAATTTCCAAAATTCATTTTTCATGAAAAATGAAAACAAATAAAAAATGAAGCACTTAGGCAACGTGACTGCTGCAAATAGCGCCATGCTTTTTGACCGCAGAACGAGACGTGGTTTATGGTCTTCAAAACTGCACAGGAGAAGCTCAAATGTTTACTTGTGACGCAACAATCCAGGGGAATTTCAAACAGGGTGATTTGTGAGAGCTCAGAGAAGACGACCTTGTAGACAGGACGACTGAAGCAAAATGCCATGGAAAAAAGCATATGTGCCTTCACCAGCTGCACAGGTTTTAATATGGATAGTTTTCATTTCTGTGGCGGTGCAATGACTGTAATTATTATGAGCTTTTCAAAGTAATACGTGAAAAAAATATATATAAACAATCTCACATAAATCTAATGTGCAGCAATAATATAAACGCTACAATAAAATAGTATCTGTATACACACACACACACACACACACAACTGTACATGCAGTATATATCTATTTATCTGCAAGGATTATTCACTAAATAATGTTATTATGACGTATTATGTATTGGAAAGTCCCTAATTACTTTATTTTATTTTCATGTCAAATTGTGTCTATATAAATATATGGTTGAATAAAATCATATTTTTTAGGTGCAGATTTGACAAGTTTGTTGAGAAACTGTCCAAAAAATGCACTTCTGCCAGTTGTGTCTGACCTTAACTGAAGTAGAAATATAAGTGTATTATTCCTGCTTGTGGTAAGTACATGTGATATTTTTACTGCATTTCTGTTGTTGTGGTTTCAGTGAAAACAAATGAGGAAATTGAAATAGTCATGGTTCAATTGTCCTTATAATGTCCCATGAGAAACCCAAGGACCGGGGGGTGGAGAGAGGTGCTGCGGGGGGGACCAGGTGTGTGACACGCACACACACACACACACACACACACGCTCATACACGCACACACACACGCTCATACACGCACACGCTCATACACACGCAAACGCTCATACACACACACACATGCTCATACACGCACACACACACACTTACACACGCTCATACACGCACACACACATACACACGCTCATACACACACTCATACACACACATGCTCATGCACACACATACACACGCTCATGCACGCACACGCTCATGCACACACACACACATGCTCATACACGCACACACATACACACACTCATACACACACACACGCTCATGCACACACACACACATACGCTCATGCACATGCACACACACACGCTCATACACACACATGTTTACCACCACACGCTCATACACACACACACATGCTCATGCACACACACACTCATACAACCACACACTCATGCACAACACTCACACGTGGACACACACGGCCGCTCATGCACACACACACACACAGCAATGCACAGAAACACACACGCTCATGCACACACGCTCATGCACACACACACACGCACACACACTATCCACAGTCACCGGTATGCAACGAACGCACACGGTTCCATCAAACACACGCGCTCATGCACACACACACACAGGCTCATGCACACACACACGCTCATGCACACACACACACGCTCATGCACACAACAACACCACGCTCATGCACACATGCTCATGCACACACACACACAGGCTCATGCACCAATGCTCATGCACACACACACACGCACGGTCATGCACGCACACATGCACACACACGCTCATGCACACACACGCTCATGCACACACACACGCTCGTGCACACACACGCTCATGCACACAAACACACACGCTCATGCACGCACACATGCACACACACACGCTGCAGGAGGCCGTCTCAGCTGTGCTCGAGTGGATAACAGCTGATGCGACACAGGGGCAGGTACTCACACAGGTTTATTCAGAGAAGTGGCTCTGGGGAGACGAAGAGGAGCGAGTGCAGCAGACGACGAAGACACATGCACTTACCTTTATTTAACTAGATTTAAAACAAAAAACATATCAATCTCCTTTTCAAGGGTCAGCAAAGCGAAAATAAAAACAGTGACACATTTGCTGTGGAGTAAAGAGATGAAAGCAGGACATGTTCTCTGGATTCTCCCTCTTCATTTTTATTTTTTATTTATTTGAATAGAGCTTAAATCCATAAAGAACAACAGCATCTACGCTGGGACCAGCAGGGGGCGGACCCTCTTTCAAAGATCTGGTACAATTTAAAAGTCAACCCTGACTACAATGTCAATAATGTTCTCGCAGGCAGTTTCAGGATAAAGTTTGGTGTAAAAATAAACCACGATTTAAAAAAAAATATTGTCACACAAAAAAGTGTGAAACTCTTGAATTGATTCCCTGAATGTTTACACTCTTTGACCTTTGACCTTAGAACGATGTCATATGTGAACTCTCTCTCAGTGATAGTGGCGTAGTTGTACAAAGAGTGGAGAGGAAAACTAAAATAAGATTCTCCCTCGTTCGGACGTAATCGTACCACCACTGAGGCCAAACCGGTTCAACAGCGTTCCCAAAAGCCCCCCGCCCCAAACCGTGCCACAGGTCAAAGTTCAATGGGAGAAGAAAATGACTGTGCTGCGAGTGATGAGAAATATGAATGCCTCTCAAGAGTTCCTTTTGAGTGCATCCAAACTCTGCATCTGGACTGTTTCCTGATTGGCTCCCGACACAGGAAATGACTGAACGATGTCCAATCAGGCCAGTGCGTCGCAGATGACAGATCTCGGTTCTATTGAAACACATGCTGCATTTACATACCGTTGTAGAGAGCAGAAACAAACACATTTGAACAGAAAATAGATACGTTTTAAAGCGCCAATGTTGCTTCGATCGGACGCCATGGAAACACACATTTCTACACATGATTATATTGTTAGGAAATGTGCTAAACAATATAAATTAAAATGCTATTTTGCTGTAAATTCCTATTAAAAAAATATGTATTTTCTCTGTTCCTACATTGCTTGAATCCCACATTGTTTCTTCTGTTCATTACAACACTGCAGCAATACTTATTAATATCCATCATTTTACAATTCATGATATTCATTTAGTGAGCTAAATCATCCTTTTGTGCAGCCCAAGCTTTGTTTCGAACAGCGGGAAAGCAAAGTTCTCTCTCAACACTTTGATGGAAAAAAACATATCTGACAAGTATATATATTCATGAGGGAAAATGAGAGGTGACGTTTCAGTCAACACCATCGTCAGAACTCGGAATTATCACCTGCAAAACCGCCGTGTGGTGAGAAAACCACAAAGAAAAAAAAACATGCGACAAATTGTCTCTTTCAGCGGTGACAAGCGAGAGGCTTTTTGTGACAACACTCAGCCAATATTCATACGTAAAAGCACCTACCTTTAAACGGGCAAATTACACTGAGTGTCAAAGCCGGCTTCGGATTCCACGTGCGGCTTTTTGTCGGGAATAAATATCGTCAAACATTTGCGAGAAAAGACAAACTCTAACGACTTGGTGTCAGCCTGGAGCATTTGCACACGCCGTCGGGGGAACAAGGTAATACGCCTCTCCAGTATGATTTGTGTCTTTTGACGATGAAATGACGCACGTTTGCCGCACTTACCTCAAACGCTCCAGAGAAGGTGACGCCGGCGGCTCCGCAGAGAAATCCCATGTAATGCACTCGATAGGCAATTTAAAAATGGAAGGTATAGAGGTTTGACTAAGCGATAAAAAAGTCTTGGAGCCAGGAGCGGCCAGGCAGTAATTATCTTATTTATAAATCAACAGCAATTCCGCTGATGACTGAGTCGGGACAGGGTGGTCAGCTGAGGGGGGGCGCGCAGGGGGGGATGTATAAGGGGCATTGATGTAATTCACTTTATGTAATATGGTTTGGTCCCCCCATTGGCCCAGACTAATCAGAAGCAGATTGATTTCCAGTGAAGACGGGGCGGGACGGGGGGGCCGAAGGTGGCTCTGCGCAGACGGACTTGGCAGAGGTTTTAACAGTGACCTGCAGACAATGACAAGCCCACGTTTTAATACGGGGGCCGAATTAATGAAATATTATGGTCTGTTACAAGCAGGAGGGCGGGCTAATGATGATTAGAGGAGTTTTTACGGACTATATGTATAAGTCATGTAATCTTGCTAATTGTCCAGAAGTGTGTTTCATCAAGCTATTAATAGAACTAATAGAACTAATAGAGCTAATACAATGGGAAAATAGATTAGTTGAGATAAATCAGGTTGATTTCCATTTTTAAAAAAAAAAAAAAAAGCTTGATCCTCATCTCTATTTATTCCTTATTTATTTTTTGGTTTAGCATAGTTTATTTATTGAAAATTCGAATTAGACTGCGCTTCCCAGACGTCTTTACGTTTCAGTCTTTAGTAAGAGGATTTTTCAGGTTGGGTCAGCAAGGGTGAGGATAAAAACCCTCAGGACAAAAACTACACTTCAAAAAGGAGGAGCCAGGAGGCAGCCAGGAGGCAGCCAGGTGGAGCCAGAGGAGCCACACCATGGATCACCAAAACTCTCTACCAGGCCTGAGTTTACAGTTACAGGTGTTTCTAAGTACTGCGTAAGTACGCATAAGTACAGTGTAAGTACTGCATAAGTACAGCGTAAGTACTGCATAAGTACTGCCATAAAGTTCTGTGTAAGTACAGCATAAGTACAGGTTAATACTGCATAAGTACAGCGTAAGTACTGCATAAGTACAGCGTAAGTACAGGGTAAGTACTGCATAAGTACTGCATAAGTACTGCATAAGTACAGCGTAAGTACTGCATTAAATACAGCGTAAGTACAGTGTAAGTGGCAGCGTAGTACAGCGTAAGATACAGCGAAGTACTGCATTAATTACAGCGTAAGCAGCGTAAGTACATGTACAGTACAGCGTAAGTACGCTAAGTACCGTAATACAGCGTAAGTACTGCATAAGTACAGCGTAAGTACATGCATAAGTCAACGTACGTACAGTGTAAGTTCGTGTAAGTACTGCTATAAGTACCCAGCAATAAGTACAGCGTAAGTGCTGCGTAAGTACAGCGTAAGTACAGCGTAAGTACTGCGTAAGTATAGCGTAAGTACTGCGTAAGTACAGCGTAGGTACAGCGTAAGTACTGCGTAAGTGCTGCGTAAGTACTGCGTAAAGTACTGCATAAGTACAGCAGTAATACAGCGCAAGGACAGCTTATGCAATAGATACAGCGTAAGTACTGCATAAGTACAGCGTAACGTTCAGTGTAAGTTCAGTGTAATACTGCAAAAGTACAGCGTAATACAGCGTAAGTACAGCGAAGTATAGCGTATGTACAGCGTAAAGTACTGCGTTAAGTACAGCGTAAGTTACAGCGTAGATACAGCGCGAGTACTGCAAGTAATGCATACAGCGTAAGTACAGCGTAAGTACTGCGTAAGTGTATAGCGTTAAGTACTGCGTAAGTACAGCGTAGGTACAGCGTAAGTACTGCGTAAGTGCTGCGTAAGTACTGCGTAAGTACTGCATAAGTACAGCGTAAGTACAGCGCAAGGACAGGCTTATGCATAAGTACAGCGTAAGTACTGCATAAGTACAGCGTACGTTCAGTGTAAGTTCAGTGTAAGTACTGCATAAGTACAGCGGTAAGATACAGCGTAAGTACAGCGTAAGTATAGCGTAAGATACAGCGTAAGTAGCTGACGTAGTACAGCGTAAGTAACACGCGTAGGTACAGCGTAAAGTACCGCGTAAGTACTGCATAAGTACAGCGTAAGTACTGCATAAGTACAGCATAGTACAGCGTAAGTACAGCGTAAGTACAGCCGTGAGTACAGCGTGAGTACTGCGTAAGTACAGCATAAGTACAGACGTGAGTACAGCGTGAGTACAGCGTAGTACAGCATAAGAACAGCGTAAGTACTGCGTACAGTTACAGCGTAGGTACAGCGTAAGTGCTGCGTAAGTACAGCGTGGAGTACAGCGTGGATACAGCGTAGATACAGCGTGAGTACAGCAGTGAGTACAGCGTAAGTACTGTAAGTACAGCGTAGGTACACGTAAGTACTGTGTAAGTACAGCATAAGTACAGCGTAAGTACTGCGTAAGTACAGCGTGAGTACACGTGAGTACAGCGTAAGTACTGCGTAAAGTACAGCATAAGACAGCGTAAGTACTGTGTAAGTACAGCAGTAAGTACAGCGTTAAGTACTGCGTAAGTACAGCATAAGTACAGCCGAGTACCCAGCGTGAGTACAGCGTAAGTACTGCGTAAGTACCAGCACGTAGTACTGCGTAAGTACAGCATAAGTACCAGCGTGAGTACAGCGTGAGTACAGCGTAATTACGTGCAGTGCGTGGCGCAGCCAGTGCGTGCCAGGGAGCCTCACTCGTACGTGGCGCTGTCAGTTCAGTTGGAGATGGGACGTTCTCTCAGAGGAGTTCCTCTGGTGTAAAAGTCTGTCACATTTCAGTTTTCTTCATCAGACTGACGCCAGTTTGAACGAGAACGTGAAAGACATTTCTCATTGTCAAAAGAAAACTACTCCAATTATTATTCCCCCTGACAGAGCACAGTCTGTCCAAATGTGGTGTGTCACAGTCTCCTCGAGCTGTGGTCCTGATGCCCTCCCACTCACAGACTATAGTTTAATGAGGTCTGTAAATGGGGGCGGAGCAAGTTCATGCACAACTTTAAAAAAAAATCGTATGTTTTCAAAATGTACAAAATTATCAAAATTCAGTGAGTTATATTCCTCCACAGTGCAATGGTGAAAGTAGAGAGTATTTGTTTTTTACCCATCAACCAGATGGTCACTGGTTCAAACCCCCTCCAGCCACACTGTTCTGTTCATGGGGTTCAGCTTCCTGTTCATAGGCGACATTTTGAGAACTTTTTGCCTTTCAAATGATTTAATACTGTGTTCTGAATTGTTAATCGCCATAGCAACAGTTTTAATCTTTCATTATTCTGGAAGCCATGGATACTCAGCCCACAGTGTGCAACATTAAGCACAGCATATCTTATTAACGCACACTCACAGTAAGAATCTATGTGTTTTTATTAAAAAAAGAATCTAAATCCAAGAAAAGCCCAAACTCTCCATGAGAGACATTTGGGCCTGTTTGTTTGCAGTTGAAGTACGGGAAAGAAGAACTACGCACCTTGACTTGTAAAACGGTCGTCACGACACCCACAAATCTTTAAAAACAGGTTCATTGTAAACCGCAGCACCTTTAAGACAAACACCAAAGGATTTAAGTGCATTTACGCAGCCATTAAATCTTAAGAGGCTCCTGTGTGAGTCAGGCTGCCCACCGAGCTGGCACGCCGAGGTAAGCAGCCTCTCTGGAGACCACTACGCTGCACGCGCTGGAGGAGGTCACATGTGGAGGCTGAACGTTCAAATACACATCTAGAAAAGTTTAGAAAAGCATCTGTGAAAAGTTTACCTTTAAAAAAGCCTTGAAAAGACTGCCGAGGTTCGGCGAAGTTCACGTTTCAGTTGTTACGGAAAGGCAACCAAACAACTCATTCTGAAAGAGTATTTGAAATTGATGTTTGATGTCAAAAAGGCAAGAGTTATTATTCCAGTATTTCTTATAAGTTATTTTATAAAACAAATCTCCCAAAGGAAAATATGAACGTGTTGAACTTTATCAGGGCTCATTATCTCATTATATTTATTCGCACAAAAACTGCTGATCAATAATAGACATTTTACCTGGAACACATCAAAAGACAGTGATAGATATATATTTTTCAATCCCATACCAAGTACTCCCGTGATTATACATTCAAATGATTTGATGTTTTAACAAACACACATATTAAACCTAATTATAAGTGTCATAACTCAGTAAAGTCGATCTGTTCCAGTGCTTTTAATGATGTCACAATTCCCTCAGAATGACAGCTCTTAAAACACAATTAAGTGCAGTTAGTTATACAAAATGGATGCCATACAAATATATGAAAATGAATGCATAGTGAGCATAACAAAAGTAAAAGTAAAAGTAAAGCAGGAGGTTGTGTTGTGGTCTGAAGCGCTCCTTTCCCCACACAAACCTGCCGCAGTGCGTTGGTTAAATCTGTTGGTTTGTGCTGTATTTCCAGTGATGTCATGATGCGCTTATGGAATCTTTGGTTTGAACGTATGTGCTGCACGAACAGAGCGAGCGCACACGAGCCGACCGCAGCACACTCGGCTCAAATGCATCGCAGGAATCAAATGTGCTCCTTTATTTAGGATAATTCCGTTTTAATTGACGCATGAATGCATCGTTTTTCCGTCGATGATTGCTGTGGAGTTGCCAAAATGACCTCTCCGCTTCAGATTCAATCCCTTCACTTTTCATTTTACACTGACGCTTGGTGCAGCTACTGTTTTTAGACTCATTTAAGCTGCTTCACATTCCACATCGTTCCTTTCATTTTCATGCGCTGAAATTTGAATCAGTTAAAGAAAGTCACCTGCAGCAAGTGTCCAGGGAGATAGAAACGCTTAATGCCATACTGTGGATTATTCTAGCCAAAGACACAACATTTCCATGGAAACAAGCAGCTTTATATCCTCTGTGATGTCATGTCAGCACGGCGCTTCATGTAAATGTAAGAGCACTGTCAGCTGGAAAAATGAACTGAACTTTGTATTTTGTCTGATTGAAACACAGTGTTTCAGATGTGACACTCGGACTAAACATCTGTCCAAAGTCCGAGTTCAGACCCCCGAGGACAAAAGGCTAAAACACCCACATGTATTTAAAACTGTATGTACTCGGATGATAAAAAGTGTAAAAGTGCACAGTATAACATGTATTGCACTTGGAAGAAATACATTTAGTGACTTTCTGATTCCATTTGCCTGCCCTGGGGTCCCACAACTGCTCCCTCTCCCCCCCTCTCCCCCTCTCTCCCCCTCTCTCTCCCTCTCTCCCCCTCCTCTCTCTCTCGCTCATCCTCTTCTCATCTCCCTCCCCTTCCTCTCCCTCTCTCTCCCCTCTCCCCCTCTCTCTCCCTCTCTCCCCCCCTCTCTTCCCTCTCTCTCTCTCTCTCTCTCCACATTCGGTGATAATGAGTTTGTA
Source organism: Chaenogobius annularis (assembly GCA_015082035.1). Lineage (NCBI taxonomy): Eukaryota > Metazoa > Chordata > Actinopteri > Gobiiformes > Gobiidae > Chaenogobius > Chaenogobius annularis. The sequence goes on from BJKM01000397.1 coordinate 76,042, forward strand.
TGTGTCGCTCGGGCTGATCCTGCCACCCATGTCATGCTATTAAATTACCACTTGTCACTGGCCTAAATACTGATTGATGGATGAGCATGGCAAATGAAGGACTCCTCTGACTTTTGCCCCCTCCCCCTCCCTCTGCCCCTGCCCCTCCCCTTCACACACACACACACACACACACACACGCGCACACCACGCTGTCCCGCAGTTGTCCCGCGGCCTGGACCAGATTGTATTGAACGTATAGTGAACTGGACTCGCGGCTGCTTTCGCTCACTTCCTCCTGTCACTTTTGGTTTCTTGCTGTTTAAAAAAATGCATCACCAAGTTTATTTCAATCTCAAATATAGTTTCAGACTTCAAAACGCACAACTATTCAAACCCTGGGAATGAATTGTTACGTTCGGACAAGTCTGTGTACGCTCGTGATGAATACAGTTGTGATATAATATCTCTATCAAAGAAGACATTAGCAGTTATTACATATCGGCTTGTGCTTCTGACCAGAGGATTTATAGTTTAAATTATATCTGACAATAATAATGCGAGACATAAGACAAAGAGCAGCTGTTTCCAACTGGAATGGCATCTGGCTTAAACGCTGTCAATCAAACAGACTGGAAGTTAATTTGTAAAACTCAAACTCAACAGAATAATATAAATATATATATATATATTATCATTGCTAAATGCAGTCCAATATTAAACATCTGGTTTGTTGGATAGAAAATGCTTTGAATCGACTGCAGTCATTTCTCATCTCTGCGCGGGCAATGTTCGAGGCTTCTAAACGTGAAATACAGAGACGAGTGCAGTCGCTGGCTCTGTCGCGTTTGTCCACAGTTTTAAATATGTTTCATCATTAATTTGGCGCTTCAGACTGGTGCTGCGCTGGAGTTTGGAAAACTAAATCCTCACGTTTTATTTTCTTAAGTTTGGGTTGGACCGTGTCTTCAAACGCAGAATAGGCCGCATTCCTTCATGGGATAACAACTCTGCCGCCGCTGTGAAAAGCTCTGTTCCTCTGAGCGTGTTACCAGGCTCCAAGCAAGAGGCGAGGGGGGGGGGGGGAGGAGCCAAGGGGAGGCAGGGGGAGGGGCCGCGTGACATTTGAGAGTGACACGGGAGCGACACATTCTGGATCACGGCACTGCTGTTCTTAACTCTCACTACACCTTCAGTTCTGTTACACGGACTAACTTTCTAATAGGATAATAAGCAATTAAACAATGGTGGGAGAAAAGCGCCTTGATAGCTGAGCCTGAGGTGCTTCAAAACCAAATCCAAAGGAAAGTTTCACAAAGAGATTGGCAAAAGTAGAAATGTGGCAGTTGAAAATGATTAACGGCGCCTTTATGTGCGCTTCCAAAGCAGACTTTGGCTGCAGCCTTCATCAGCGTGTGAAGAGCAGTGTGTGTGTTTCACTCACTCTGCACCACATTGGTGTCTAATGATAAGGTAAATGAAAGGAGATTTCAAAGAGAAGCAGCCCTCCCTGAGCACTTTTTTTCAAAGACTGGACAAACTGGAGCAGTTTGGAGAAAGACCGCGGGCGTGCCGAATGATTGTCAGCCATGCAAATAATCACTTACTTACACTCAGTGAGTTTCTGCGGATAAGGCAAATTACCATTTGAAAATGAGCTCAAAAACACTCTGGGCGAAAAGCTCGCATCATGATTCTGCGTTATATTTCGCTGGATACATTACGGCTTGTACACCCAAACATGCCCCAATCAGCTGCGCTCCTGCTGCAGGGGCTGCTGGGAGAGCGAGGGAGACCGAGGGAGAGCGAGGGAGAGCGAGGGAGAGAGAGAAGGCCCAGTGAAGACTGGACTTTGTGCTCGACTTGGACTCTGCATTTGTTCTGTTTCAGAATGAGCTGCTTGTACAAAGTCCTACCAAGTGCTTTTATACAGAGCTTTTCAAACCAGTAAAGACACTGAATCACAGCTGAATCCCAATCACAAACCAGGACAGGCCCTCTGCAGAGAACTACGTACATATTCCATCTCTGTAAGGTCTTAGAGAACTGCTTCATAATGATCCTTCATAACGGCCTTTCAGAGCTCCACAAAGAGGCTCCAAACACGTGTGATTCTGGACTGGCGCCGTGTACTTGTTGGCGTTCTTCCTAAGGTGTATCCTCGTGAGTGGGTTTGAAACTAATTCTATCACAAATGGAATTGCAGTTTCTGTTGTGGCACAAGTTCCTGGACTGTGGGGGCCAGTGTTTCATTTATTTCAAGCTCTAATCCCATCATCCTTCAGTGTGAAGTCCGTGTCCACAGCACATAGTTCCACCAGGAGCAGAAGGAGAACCTAAGCCACATCACAGTCATGAACTAACCCTGGGTTCTGATCGCTTCAAACGCCATCCACTCGCTCCGTGCGTATCACTGTTTGACCCCTTTTCTCCAGGAGGATCATTCTCTGGTTTTACAAAGAAAACGATTAGAGTTGGTTACTTTTGACCAAACATGCTCAGCACAATAGATTTAGATCTTTTATTTCAAGTGAAGTAAGTGTTTTTATTGTTGTTATTATTCATGACCTGTTCTGCGTGGCAAGAGCTGTTCTTTAATACTTTGCTACAAATGAACTTAAACGCATGTAATGAATAAATACTGAAACATCTAGACATAAACTCGCATGCTAACTTATTTCTAACGAGATCTAAAACTTTGAGGAGCAAAGAACGATGTCGGTGGCTTTGCTCGACCCCAACGGCCCATTCGATCAGCGTGGCGCATCAGAAAACATTTGATAAAAGGCGAAACATCAGAGTTCTTAACCATGACATAACAATGTTCTTTGTCTCTCTCAGACTGCAGAGTATGTCCTCGTCATCCTGTTTTGCCTTTCATTTGAGCCTCTGAACATGTTTGTTTGCACCTACCCCCTATTCCCGCCCACTTCTCTGCCCTTATTTGGATGAATAAAAAACAAAAACAAAACACTTCAGGCTCTGGGTCATTTATGTAGAGTTAAAAAAATCCCAGTTCTGCAGTTTACAAGAGGCAGTTTTAGTTCTATAATGCACTTTATAATGAACCAAAAGTCAATAAGGATCTACGTATGTTACAGTTGAACAATAATGACTAGAAATGAAACATAAGAGGCCTTCGTTAACTTTGTCCAGTGCATTTGATCAAACCGCTGGTGCACACGGCCTGGTCCGACATCCAAGACGGTTTAAGCCCCAGTGTTTAACCTTGTTCAAACTGGGTTAAATACAGAAACCTCATCAAACTCTGTGCGGGGAAGAAAAGACAACACTCGGGGAGGAAGGGTGTCTTTCTGCATATTAATTCTTATCGGGCCTATGAATAATCATGTTTCTATGAGGGAGTCGGATCCATTGGCACTTTGAGCTGTCATAATTACCAGACTCGCTCAACAATGCGACTTCCTATTAACGCTCACATAATGGCTGCACGGAGAGGAGGGGATCAGAACCTCCACTGAAAACCCACTTTTATGCTTGACATACTTCATTGTTTCAGCAAAGAGGAGCGAGCGCACGGCAACCCGGAGCGTCGCCTGCGTGCGTGGTCATACTGTACGGGCGCCCTAAGGTGTCAAAAAATCTCGGGCGTGACATTGTGATTCCCCGCGGGGCCCTTGCACACCTCATTAGCGCCGCAGTATTGGCCTCCCATGGGCAGAGTCGGCCTCTCGCTGGGTTGAAAAGATCACGCTCCGATTTGTGGGGATGCCTCGCTTGTAGCCGCGTTTCACCGACGCGCAATTATTTCCAAACTGCTTCACTCTCTGATCTGAAGGAATGGGCCAAATCGAGTCGTCACGGACTTATGGGAATTAGCGTTTACGTTGAAAGATCTACACACTACTGTTTTAAGACACCAGACATACGACAATCAGCTTTGAAATAACCACCGCCCAAGTGCAAATGACTTTCTTCAAATTTCAATCATGTCTTTCCAGAAACCCTGATAATTTCATGTTCTACTGACCTCAAAGCGCGTTTCAGACAACATGCGAGACACCCAAGAAGTTGCATTTGATTTTCTTTTTATAATAAGCTAAAATGCTAAGGGATTTCTGCCAAAATATCTGGAGAAATTACTGCTGCAGATGATGGTCCCCAGTGCAAGGCATCCGTATTTCAAGGTTATAATGATGGCCCTAAAACAAATTATCACCACTGGCCTGATCTGATATGTGTCAATGGCACTCGCCTGTTTAGCATAAATGAGACGCCGGAGATGGAATGCCGTTTCTATGGATTTCAAATTAAATTAACCCCCCAAAAATGTGCACTACGCTGCTGGAGGGTCCGCCACCTGCTTCTCTTCAGTAGAAGTTATGCAAATCAATATCATTTTTTAAGGGGCAGAATAAATGTGTTTTCTTATTTCTTATTTTTGGTCCGTGGAGCTGTTGTTTTGCTCAAATTAACTTTATACAGCAAAATGGAACTGAAAGTAGTTTCTCTGTTGTTGCTCCGACTGTGCAGAGCTTAGCTAGCTTCAATGCTAACAGTGGAGGGAGATAAGGGACACTTCAACTCTGCGCACAGCAATTCATTTTGTTCACCCACAAACTCAGAAACATCTTTTTACGGTCCAAATGTGCGTCATGAGCGCCTCAGGAATGCTGTTCATATCATTTTATGTTTTTAGATGTTAGCTAAAGCGTAGTGTAGTAGTCTAGACTTTCGAGGGTCGAGACCAAGAGCGATTTGAAAAACAAACTGTAGAACTCGAAATGATAGAAGGAGCCCAAAGAAATGTAGGATTTTAGGATTATGACAACCTTCACTGTCATTGCACATCTCAGCCATTCAAACAGGCAATTCAATCAAAACTGGGACTGTGCCGAGTTACAGGTCAGCTCTGCGGAGAAGCGACCCTGCTCACTTCATGTCTTTAAAGGTATTTTTGAGCAATAAAGCACAAATAATGAAATAAATACAAGACTGATACATTTAGTGCAATATTGTGGAACATTCCAAGCAATGCCAATCTGAGAAAGTGCTCTCAAGCGCAGTCAAGTATCCAGACTACGGTCCTTTTGGACTTCAAATGCACACTTACCTTTTTGAGCCCAGGTTCCACTCTCACATGACTTTACCTCAGTACACACCTAAATTGTAACTGATGATAAAAAGTGTTCGATTACGTCATTGAGAATACAAATCCGTGCGTTTAAAAAGGTTTACCGTTGTGCAAAGTGAATGGGCCGTCCCACTGTGAGCCTGTCAGGGGTGATTACAAGCTCCGAGAGGAATGAGCTGGAGTCTGACCTATTTCTCCTCACTTTGTTTCACATATCCCTTCCTCCACAGCGTCCTTTCTTCTCCTCCGTTGCTGGGTCCATCTCCGAGGCCCGAGCCCACCGGTTTAGACCCCCGGCAGGTCGGGTCAGAGGCCACCTGGCTCAGCTATACTTCTGGACTGTGAGGAACCTGCCAACAAAGGTCTGCGCTGTGTGACCAGGCCGCATTGTCCCACCGGACCCCCCCTGGAGGACCCCCGCCGGGAGCTTCTGCCGTCACTCGCCTTGAGCTGTTCTGGTCATGATACTGAACTTTGCTCTTTCTACTTTTGTCAGTGTCTACGTTTATATGGCCTGAGAAGCACGAGAAAACACCGCGATTAGGGCTGATTTCTTATACAAAAGAAACAAATTCAAAAACGACTTAACAGTATTAATAACAACAATAATGTGCATTACAAATAAAAAGTGAACATATCTTGAAGAATTGTGTAGATTTTGGTCAAAAAAGGGCAATTTGAAGTATTTTTCTAGTGAATGTTTTTACTTTTATTTGTTGAACTCAAACCTTTAGGCAGAATGTCATGATGAACGTGAAAAAATAACTTCTCAAACCATATCGAAAGTACTTTCTACTTTTCAGTCCAATTCAACCATGTAATGCAGTAGAAAGTACAGATATATATACAGAAAGTATCCGCTGTAAAAATGACTTGACTTTGACATTTAGACTTTCTTACTTTCAACAGCTGAATAAACACTTTAGATACAACCCAATAATTAGATCAGATCTATGCACAAGAGGAATCTGATTGTGATTCATGGATTTGTTAGTTACTGTATTAACAAAGAACAATAAATAGGAAAATAAATCTTAAAAGGTTTCTTCTTCCCTTTTTTGTGCCTGCTCAGGTGTGAACAATCAGAACCAACTCTGATTACTCACATCAGATGTAACGCTTTACATCTGATAACTCTGCAAATCAGATAATGGTAGGATTTTTGGTTTTGGTGTTGCTCAGTGCGTTAATTAGACCCTAATCACGTCATTCAAACGACATTTGCGGCAAAAAGAGCTTTTTTTAATTGTATCAAACATGAACAAGATACAAAAGGAACAGGCACAGGACAAATCATTTGAAAGATCACTTCTTAAGACTTCAAACTTTTTAGACCAAAATCCATCTTAGAGTCTAAAAAGCTGCACTTCTTTAGACTCGTTCTACTCATTGCATTTCTTAAGTATCTGTCGGATCTCCTGCCAATAAACAGCTATTGTTTTTAGCCTCATATAAACATCTGCAACAAGCAAATCATCTGTTGGAGCCATTCTACTTGTCATTGTCACAGTTGTATTTGGACTGATTCCTGCAGGTTTAAGTCCTGTAACTGAGGCCCAGAAAAGTCCTGTTTTCACTTGTCCCCGCCCACATCGCTGTACTTAGTGTGATTATTTCAAACATTAACACTCCGTGGGACACATGTAGGTTCTAAAATGTTATGTAGCCACTTTAAAAAATAAGAAAAAATCTGTTGCTTGTTACAGTGAAATGTCACTATGAAGAGGAGGAGCTTGAACAGGAAGTCAAAGGACATGGTCCTATTGTTAACCTGTTTTAGATCAACATTACACGAAACAAAATGTAACGTGATGATCTATTTATAGTTCAATTCACCGTGTGCATGACCTAGAGGCAGCCTAACTCCTCCTAACTTGTCACCGGCACTAACTCACAAGAAGTCACAATGTCGCTAGGCAAGAGAGCGCAATTCTATGGATCGTTGTTACTCATTTTCGGAAGGTCTTGGACCCCCACAGCCGGGCCAGAAACAGACCAGAATGAAGGTTGAGGTCGCGTCGAACATCATACACAGAGTGAATAGTACCTGAAAAAATGTCTCCTTTAAGCTATGGAATCTGACCTCCCCAGAGCACTGTAAACCACAAAGTTTACCTAAACGGCTGCAGACCTGATAAGCCCCGCCTCTCTATAGTGATAAGCCCCGCCTCCTCATGCTTACTATGTACACAAGAATTGACAGTACATTTCACTGTAAAAGCAGCAGATTCTCATTGACATGTCACATTTTGGAACTCTACATGTATTCAGAGTCTTCATGAAAATAAAAATGTGCCTAAAGTTGACTCTTTTCATTGTTTTGTTGTTTTGTCTTGTTTTTGTGCTTTGAAGACATTGTCCCACTTCAACGCAAAGTTTAAACCTAGCAAATAACAATGAGCCGCTGAGGTAAATCTGTACTTTCTCATCCGAATCCAACAAAAAGAAACCATAACAGACTGCCTTACGTCTAAACCCACCCGATGTCCCTTTCCTCACCCTGAGCCACATGGACATGTCCGATAATGCCCCTGACAGGCCAATCGGGAGCCGCAAAGCCGCGCGCAAAATACTGTTGTAAAGCTTTGGACGTTCTTGTATTCGAAGGCCTTTGTCCGAGCGGAGCAGAGGTGCGTCACTCCTGAGCCGCCCCGGCCTGCGCCCCGCTGACACGACCCACACCCGGGCCTGTCAGGAGCTCCGCAGGGGTCCTCTAAGGGGGTCCGCAGGGCGATGCTCTGGGGAGGTCAGATTCCATAACTTAAAGGAGACATTTTTTCAGGTACTATTCACTCTGTGCATGATGCTCGATGCGACCTCAACCTTCATTCTGGTCTGGTTCTGGCCCGGCTGTGGGGGTGCAGTGGCTGCACAATCTCCAAGACCTTCCGAAAATGAGTAACAACGATGTCCGTAGAATTGCGCTCTTTTGCTTGGCGACCTAGTAACTTAATCCTGGAGACGCTCAATTGACGTGCGTTTGACATGGCTGGGGTAAATCACCCAAACCGCTGACTATTAATTAGATCTAAATTCTGATTCTGAAGTCACTATAAAGAGGCGGGGCTTGTCAGGTCTGCAGCCGTTTAGATCAACTTCTGTTATACTTCAGTACAAAGAATATGTCTCATTTAAAGATTTAAAGATCCAGACTCAAAACTCACCTGTTCAGTCACTCCTACACCACATAACTCAGTCACTCCAACACCATCATCCAGTTCTGTACTGTGGGTTTTATTCTGTTGTTTTATTCTCTTGTACAGTGTCCTTGGGTGTTCTGAAAGGCGCTTTTAAATAAAATGTATTATTATTATTATTAAAGATGCACTGTGTAACTTTTCTGGTGTGGGTTAGGGTGAATGCTCCGTACTATCGTAAATGAACATGATCAATCAAGCATTTATTCAATTCCAGTTGTTTTTATCGCCCCCTTCAGGAGCGCCGTGTCGGTGCTGGATCATTCCATTCATTTGATTGGAACAGCAAATACAAATCTGTATTTTTACCAACAGTGAACAGCACAGACGTGGTTGTTGTTTCACTGTTCATCACATTTATGCAATGTCGAACTTTATCATGGCTCTGGTGTTACTCTGCTGTGCTCGAGTGGTGTCAGTCTCCAAAACAGCCCTGATTTTTCAGTTTGTAAAGTTTGGAGGCGCTAACTCTGATGCAAACGCTAACACTGAGGCCAATGCTAACTCTGAGGCAAACGCTAACTCTGAGGCCAAGGCTAACTCTGAAGGCATGTTACAGACAAAACTTTGAGACTTTAAGAATTGTTCTATTTAAAGCATCATTTCATCCGTAACAACATAAAGGGTGTCTGAAGGGAGTGTGGCTCCACAGACTCGCCGAGCAGAAGCAGCTTTGACGTTTGTGATGTCACTGACGCGTTTGCAGCTTTGCCTACGATATGTGCAGCCGCAGATCCCACTTTGTATGTACGTAGTTCATTTATATTTAAAATGCAATTTTTTTTGTTTGTAATTTTGACTTATTTGGTCCAATAATAAGTGTAAATAAAAATCTGTGCGACCCTTTACACTTGCCCTTACCTCTCATATAGTTTTGTATGTCCAACAAAGTCTGTGTACATTAGAGGAGCCCAATGCAATTTATGGTTGCTAGGTAACAGTTATGTGACACAATTTGTGATGTCATGACGTACAATCAGGAAGTGAAATTAAAAACCTAAAAAATGGTCAAACTGAGATCAAATTTGTAAGATAATAGCAAAATGTGAAATATCTTACAATATAATATCAATCTTTCAGAAAACGTGTAATCCGACCTTTATTAAAGGAGCAGACTTTTCCAAAACAGAAATATGGTACATAATGTGGCCAATAATGTGGTCCAAGTCAACGTTCCACAGCTGTTCTTTAAATAGTGGTGATTGTTTGACTTTCTTTTGGAGAAAATGAGAAATGAGTCAATTCAATCCACACCTGACATAACTCAAGGTGCACCGGCGTTCCCCGGCACATCGCGGGAAATTAAGGCTTTAACGAATGCAAACGGTTCTGAGTCGGTGTAATCCTTTATTCATCCAGGAATGAAAAGGTTTCCGAAACAATGTAGATGACTACTTTTGGTCAATAGCACATTTACCAAATTGGTTTATAATCTTTACATGCTAATCATATACATGTTTGCATTCTATGAAAAGATATAACCGGTGAGAAAATCCAGCTAATTCCAGCTCAGAGATGGAGAGTAAGCAGCGTTTTAAGTAGAAGTAAGTAGAGTTTGTTATTTCATCGCCTTTGACTAAGGTCACACCAAATTAACAGACTAACTGACTGAATAAAAATAGCATACTATTAATTCTTTTTTTCCCTCTATGCTCATAAAACTTAAAGGTTGACCTGATTTTACACGTTAAGCTAAGGAGAAATGAAAGTGGAGGGAGGAAGGGCTGCCGCTTCAGAGACTGGCACGGCGCACGTTTCGACGGACTCGAACGCTCCCGCTGCTTTTGCGAAGAAACCGTCCCAACTTCACCAAAACAATGGCCCCAAATTAGAAGCGGCATTTCAATTACGCCTTCCCACATTACCAAACTTTATGGTCAAGCAAAAGCCGAGGAATTATAATCAATTTTCAGGTGATAAAAACATAAACAGTGGGGGGGATGAGCCATTTAATTGCCAGCACATTTGTTTAACAAGCTTAGCTCTTGTCTCAACACCGGCTCCGCTCTCAGCATTCAAATAGATCCTAATTATTTCTAGTTGGAGGTCTTCAGATTGTCAACTCTTGTGTTGGCTGATGATAAAACGCGCCTCTTTCAAACTTAATCACTACAAGTACACAGAGGTTAGCGCGGCATTAGCTGTCCATTTGAATGGCCTAGCTAGCGTCGGCAAAAAGCAGATTACATTCTGGGAATCAAAACCGCCGGCTACGATCGCGCTAACCCAACAGTCAATTACGGGATGTTTATGTGGCCCGCGTTTGTTTCTGTTCGCTTGATAACACGCTAGACCGACTTAAAGATTGACAAGGATTTATTTACGGCGTGGAAAAAGAAGCGACGGCAAACGGACTAAAAGCCAATCGCGTAAACAGCAATTACAAGTCGGCGGCAGAATTAAAGGCTATTTGAATAGGAATTTGACTTCTTTGCTAGCTAAAGGAAGCGCAGATAGTGCGTGTTTAATGAGGGAACAGGATGATGGGCAGTGCTCACATCGGAATATGTAAATCTATGAAATGCACTTCTGTACTGAGAATTATTATGGAAATGATGGAGTTTGGGAGGTGCAGCCAAAACTTGTAATTGGAGGGAAAATAAAGTAATATCATATGCAATGGCAATATTTCATGATTTAGCTGTTGAGGGTCAAGAGAAAAGAGTGACTTCAGGAAAGACTATAAAAATATTTAGAAATTACCATGAGTAAATGGCCACTTGACATGCGCTTTGTATTTTAATCGCTGTGATTGGGTTTCCGTAAGTGGACATCATAATCTGCCGCGGTTTGCATTTGGGGGAGTTTAATGTCGTTTTACAAGAGCGCACATGTATATTTGGATACTCCAGGTTTCCATCAGTAAAGGTCAGACAACACAGATCCGACAACTTCTGATCCATCTCATTTTTCAACTGTTGTCTTATATATAATCTGATGTCAACATGAAGGTTATGACAGAATCTGTTGAACTCCAGCTGGCCGACATTAACTCAAGTGAAAATCTCCATTCAAGCATTATCACCGATATCCAGACGATATTTTAACAATGCATCAAAAATGTGGCTGTAAATGTCGTGGTTGAAGCTAAAGTTTGGCACAAAAGATGAATGGATAATAAAATGAACCACTAAAGGTCAATCACATCTCCTTTTCCTCGTTGGGGAGATTACACTGGACATGTCCATCTCTAGAGCTTTGATTGCAGACCAATCCCACATTTTGTTTTAACCTCTATGATGAAAAAGCAAACGGTTCTGAGATTGACAGTCAGAATGGTTTGGGATGTGTGTGGATTATATCTCTCTCACCAATTATTCAGAAAGTGTGAAAGGTGAATTTCTGCTTTTTCTCATTGTTTTACACACAAATCACTCAAACTGGACGCATAATTGACCAGTCTTTCCTAAAAACTCCACAAAGGAATAGAAGCCAAGCCTTTCTTCCTCACGCTCTCGTCTTCTTCTCATGCTCTTTATTGTCACATGTTTTACGCACAACACGGGACTCTCCTAAGCAGTCTAAAACCTGATCGCACAAAGACCTGGATCTTCTATTGAAAAGCGTCTTCTGAGAAGGCTACTCCAAACTGGAAGCAGATGGAGTTACCTTGTCGTTTGCCAAAGCCACATCAGGCCCGTCCCCTGGGAGCCCCCTGTGCACATCTCTGCCTCTGTGTGATCACGGACCAAAGGAGATTGAATATGATGCATTGTACATTTTTCTGTGATTAAAACAACAAACGCATGAGACAAGTTAAAGCTGGGAGGTAAATCAAACACATATCTGATTTGGGCAACAATAAAACGCTGAACAAAGTTGGAGAAGAACAGGAGAAGAAATGCTCGTCTGTAACCTGTGAAACGACAAGAGTTCATAGTCTGGACCATCTTTAAATATTCTTACTCGATAAAAAAGCGGTTCGGTTTACAGTGTTTCAGCTCAGTTTTCTGGAGTTTATTCTTTGCCAAATTTGTTGTAAAAATGGTTTGAATTGAAATGAAAGCTGTAATTTGCACCTATAATAACCTAAAGCAACAGTATGCAACATCATGGGCATACATGGAAACATCATACTTTGGAACATTGTCCATGGAGATAGAGAGGTTTTATGCCATACTATGGAATATTACAGCCAAAGGGACAACATTTCCATGGAAACAAGCGGGAGTCGGCTCCGCCAGGCCAAGTACGAGTCAGACAACTCCTTTTTAGCTCAATTAAAGCACAAGAAAAAGTCTATTTGGTTTTTAGAGCCGTGTTTTTCAACCTTCTTTGACTCGCTAACGAATCAGACCAATGAAAAGTGGTCAGTAATGTGGCCGACAATGTCCACGGCACTTTCTGCTTCTATAGATTCGGCTGTGGTGATTGTTAAGCGTTCTTTGTGCTCTTAAACGGTAAGTTATTCCGTTAAATCCACGCGCGAATCCGTTAACTCACATTGGACATTTCTTAGAGTCACGCCACTGTTCCCCGACACGGCGTGAAAGTCAAGGGTTTAGAGGGATTCATGTGTTCATCCTAAACTCCCTGTCCCCCCCTACCCCCCATACACGCCCCCATACACGCCCCATACACGCCCACGACTCTGTTCTGACTTCATTCTCCAATTCTAGCCTGAAAAAAGCATGATGTGTTTTCTTTCAAATGTTGCTTTCCAATAACAGATAAAACAGAAAAAGATGACATGCTTTGATTAATATCAGAGTTTGCGACTTCAAATGAAAGCCGGACATAAAACCAAGCTTGAATCATGAAATATTACATTGATTTCCATATAAAAGCAAACAAAATCCGAGCCATATTTTCATCGTTGTTACTCCCCCAACGTTGACACAATGGTCCCCCACTTCCATAACTGTTTTTATTTGAGTCATTTATGAATGTTCCATGACTGAGTTGATCTTTTTTTGCCTTCTCTGCATGTGCACCGTCCAGCAACTCCAGAGCAGTCAGAAAGTCACAGTAAAAACTAAATAAAGGCACAAACATTATAACCAACTCAGCCCAACTCACGATCTTAACATGCATCTAATCCCATTTACTCCAGTCTCCGAAGGCCCCCGGGTCCGTGCCCCCGGCCCGGCCTTTGGGAAACCTTCACGCCGTTAAATTTCCAATCTGCTAATGGCAACATAAAAGTGTTTTTCATCCGGCGCACTTCCTGGACTCCAAAAACATAACCGACGCGTTTGTTTACAGCTATTCATTGGCCGGGCCGACATGGCACCTGTGGCACGGGTGGGCCTGGAGGGCTTTTCCAAATTGCCTGTCATCAGTAAAAAGCTGCAATTTCATCCACAAAAGCCAATACATAGAAGAGACAGGGGCAGTAATCAGGTTAAAACCGTGCCCGCCTGTTGCTGTTGTTTACTGCCAGCCGCTCCCGAGTATATTATGTTCCAAATAATTATTGATTTAGCAATTTGACTCCTCATCTTTACATTATGATCCAAGGTTAAACAAATATGTGGCCGTTTTATGTCGGAGTCGAAGGATCAGCCTGCTCTGCTCTCATTTCTATAATTACTTTTTCACATTTTCTTAATGGCGGTTCGCTCGTCCAAGTGAAGCACGCGCTCACACACAAGCATGCGCGCTCACACACGCACGCACGCACACACACCACACACGCACACGCACACTGGAATCCATAAATGTGCAATAAGATTAATGCGCAATGTTTGAAGCTAATTCTTATTGTGAATGAAATTGTGATGTTTGGTTCTTGTTCGGGACGTTTGGGGGGCGTTTGATCGGCGCCACATCGTTTTCTGAGGGAAAATGCTGTACTTTTGAGCAACGCAAGATTAGTTGTAAGTGAATGAAAGAATCATTCATGGGACCATTCCCATTTCCTAAAATAAATGACAAAGTGAGGTCAGCTACGGCGCATTTAAAGGTGTGCGTTGTGCTATTATATGTTCTTTTACCCAATCATCACATTTATATAGCGCTTTAGATCAAGGAACTACTCACCCATTCACTCACCCATTCACTCATCCATTCACTCATCCATTCACTCATCCATTCACTCATCCATTCACTCATCCATTCACTCACCCATTCACTCACCCATTCACTCACCCATGGACTCACCCATGGACTCACCCATGGACTCACCCATTCACTCATCCATTCACTCACCCATTCACTCACCCAGTCAGTACTGTAGCTGCTTAGCCCGCATCATGCCTTTTAACTATTCATATTTATATTTTTCTAAAATGTTAATGGGTGGGGAATTTACCTCCGGACGCAGAGCGAACTTCGAGGTGGGCGGGACAGTTGAGCGCCATTGGTCAGTGCTTCCAGGTGTATGTAGGAGGGGATAAGAAAAGTGGGCGGGGATAGTGTTCGGCAGTAAGAGACAGCAGTAAGATACGATGATGGCTAACGCATGTGTGAGTGAAACGACGCATAACTCTGACACGTTTTAGACCTTTAAGACAGGATCCCAGCCCAGTCAGGCATTTTGGGTAGTGTACCTTTAACCCGTCATCGCACCCGCCCCACCCTCTTGGCACCGGGCTTTCTGTGAGGGAAACTCTGGCCGTGTGTACAAGAACGGGCCCAACACAAGCTGCAGAGCATTCACCAAGTTTATTTGAAGTCGACGGGTGTGGCCAGAGCTGCTGATCGGATCCATGTGTGAGCCGCCGTCAGGAGATGCTCCGCTCCAAATGTGCCCGCAGAAAGAGCCCAAAAAGCCGTACAGGTCCGGCACGCAGGCTCGTAAACAAGCGGCAGCGCTAAAACAATACAGCTGTAGTCTCTTTAGGATAATCATCTTTACTGTTTACAGCTCAGAGAGGGTCCACAGCGCCCGGGGTCCACAACAAGCTGGAGCCACTCACTCTATCTCCACGGCGCTGCATTTCGACAAGAGGATTTGGCAACGCGCGGCCCGCTACTGTCCAAACACATCACAATACAATGTCTTTCATGTGTTGTTTCAGCAGAAGGAGGAAAGTGAGTGTTTTGAAACAGAAGTCTGGCTCTAAACCAACAGTGCCGCGCCGTCCTCACTGTCACCGCGTTTTGGGCCGTTTCATTTGAAATGTTCTTAATATCTGAGAGCCTCACTTTCCCCAGCAACATTTCTTAACCGTTCCAAAACTAATCATTTCTCTTTATGGAAAAGAGCTTATCATATGCAAAGTGCTCGACATCAATGTCTTCATATTCTGGTTTGAGAAATTCATTGCAGAGTGAACTCCCCCGGGAACGCCACCACCAAGTTTCTGCCTCGCAAAAGTTTTTTTTCCTCTCTCTCTCTCTTTTTTCTGTGCCTCTTTTTTAATTCTCTCACTTTAATTCAAGTTGGCACGTTATTTCTCTGAAATACGACGGGGCTCGGGGGAGAAACAGAGCTGGTCTCACTTGTTAGTGCGTTTTAATGCTGAATAAGGATCAGACAATGGCAGAGCCGCGGCTGCAGCAGAGCGAGGTATTGACACAGGAGATAGTGTGAACAAAGTGGATCCGTGAGAAAGCGCCAGCGTGAACGGGCCAAAAAAGAGAAAGATTATCTTAATTATCATTCAGGAGCTGCTTAGTGCAGCACCTGTGCATGAATAATGTCATTTATAGGCACATTGAGATGTGCATAATTCCCCCTTAAATCACACACATTAGCAGCATAACAAGGGATGAACAAGGGCCCCCTCACCCTTCCTCACCCCCCTCACCCTTCCTCACCCCCCTCACCCTTCCTCACCCCCCTCTCACCCCGGTCCACCTCCCCTCACCCCTCCTCTCCCTCGTCTGTGCTCTCATTCAGCTCTTGCACCGTGTTCCTGCTGCTGTGGAGGAATCTCAGGTCGGAGCTTTTCCACGATCAAACTGCAGCGAGACAATGTTCTCTCACACACACACACACACGAAACACACACACCAACAGCACACACACACAGAACACACACACACGAACACACACACACACACGAACACACACACACACACACACGAACACACACACACACGAACACACACACACAAACAAACACACACAAACACACACACCTGAGGGCAAACACACACTCACACACACACTTTCTCTCTCTCACACACACACACACACACACACACACGGATACACACTTTCACTTCATACAGCCTCATACAGTGAGACGAGTGGGATCCATCCGGCACCAGGAACTCAATTACATGTTCTTCTTCTCAGAGTTTGGACCCGTTCAGAACCGCTCGGAGAGTGATGTTTGACACACAGACACATGTAAGTTATAACAGACACACACACAACATGTATAACAAACACACACGCATGTAATTTATAGCACACACGTCATGTATAACAGACATATTTATAACAAACACACAAATATATAACAGACACACATGTCATTAATAACAACATACATTTATTACAAACACACACATATATAAAACAGACACACATGTCATTAGTAACAACACACATTTATAACAGACACACACATTTAGAACAGACACACATGTATAACAGACACACACCTAATTTATAACAGACACACACATTCATAACAAACACACACATTTATAACAGACACACACCTAATTTATAACAGACACACACATTCATAACAAACACACATATTTATAACAGACACACACCTCATTTATAACAGACACACACATTTATAATGACACACACATTTATAACGACACACACATTTATAACGGACACACATTTAGAAAAGACACACACCTCATTTATAAGAGACACACACATACATAACAGACACAAATTTATAACAGACACACACATTTATAACAGACACACACATCATTTAAAACAGACACACATTCATAACAGACACACACATTAATAACAGACACACACGCATTTATAACAGACACACACTTAATAATAAACACACACATTTATAACAGACACACACCTCATTTATAACAGACACACACATTTATATCAGACACACACATTCATAACAGCCACACACGCATTTATAACAGACACACACATTTATAACAGACACACACGCATTTATAACAGACACACACATTCATAACAGCCACACACACATTTAAAACCAACACACACATTTATAACAGACACACACCTCATGTATAACAGACACACACATTCATAACAAACACACACGTCATTTATAACAGACACACACGTCATTTATAACAGACACACACATTTATAACAGACACACACACATTTATAACAGACACACACATTCATAACAGACACACATATTTATAACAGACCACACATTATAAACAGCCACACACTTTAAAAAACACATTCTATAACAGCCACACACCATTATATACAGACTCACACCTCAATTTATAACAGAACACATCCCTCATTTGATACAGACACCACACATTTAGAACAGACACACACCATTAGAACAGACACACATTCATACACACACACACACACACACCTCATTTATAACAGACACACACATTCATAACAGACACACATTTATAACAGACACACACATTTATACCAGACACACATATTTATAACAGACACACATATTTATAACAGACACACACACTTATATAACAGACACACACACTTTTATAACAGACATAAACATTCATAACAGACACACAAACACATTTATAACAGACACACACATTTAGAACAGACACACACATTTATATCAGACACACACATTTATAACAGACACACATTCATAACACACACACACACACACCTCATTTATAACAGACACACACATTCATAACAGAAACACATTTATAACAGACACACACATTTATACCAGACACACATATTTATAACAGACACACATATTTACAACAGACACACACTTATATAACAGACACACACACTTTTATAACAGACATAAACATTCATAACAGACACACAAACACATTTATAACAGACACACACATTTATAACAGACACACACATGTATAACAGACAGACACACACACACACACGTCATTTATAACAGACACACACATTTATAACACAAACATTCATAACACACACACATTTATAACAGACACAACATTCATAACAGACACACACATTTATAACAGACACACAGGCATTTATAACAGACACACACATTCATAACAAACACACACATTTATAACAGACACACACCTCATTTATAACAGACACACACCTCATTTATAACAGACACACACATTTATAACGACACACATATTTATAACAGACACACACATTTAGAACAGACACACACCTCATTTATAACACACATGTTCATAACAGACACACACTTTTAAAACAGACACGCACATGCATAACAGACACACACATTCATAACAGACACACTCATTCATAACAGACAAAAACATTTATAAAAGACACACACATTTATAACAGACACACACACGTCATTTATAACAGACACACACCTCATAACAGACACACACACACATTCATAACAGACACACACATTCATAACAGATACACACACATTTAAAACCAACACACAAATTTATAACAGACACACACGTTTATAACAGACACACACATTCATAACAAACACACACGTCATTTATAACAGACACACACATTCATAACAGACACACACATTCATAACAGACACACACCTCATTTATAACAGACACACACATTCATAACAGATACACACACATTTAAAACAGACACACACGTATAACAGACACACACACACACACACACACAGACACACACATTCATACAGACACACACCTCATTTATAACAGACACGCATTCATGAAACAGACCACATTTTTATAAACGACACACACTCATTATAACAGACACACACATTTTTATAACGAACACACATTTATTAACAGACATGCACACTTCATCAACAACACACTTTATAACGAGCCAACACATTCATAAAGACACCATTTATAACACACAGTGTGTTTTATGTTATTGATGACACACTTTTATAACAACAAAACCACTTTTAATAATAGACACACAATTCTTCATAACAGACAACAGCACATTCATAAAGACAAACAGAATTCATAAAGACACACACACACACACACACAACGCCATTTATAACAACACACACCTTCAATAAAGACCACACCTCATTTTATAACAGACACTACATTATAACAAACAATTACATAACAGATCACACACATTTATTCCAGGACCACACATATTTATAACAGACACACATATTTAACAACAGACACACACTTATTAACAGACACACCACACTTTATAACAACATTAAACATTCATAACAACACACAAACACTTTATAAAGACACAACATTAAACAGAACACACACATGTATAAACAGACAGAAACACACACACACACACGTCATTTATAACAGACACACACATTGTTATAACACAAAACATTCATAACACACACACATTTATAACAGACACAACATTCATATACAAGACACACACATTTATAACAATCACACAGGCATTTATAACAGACACCACATCATAACAAACACACAACATTTATAACAGACCCACACCCTCATTTATAACAGACACACCACCTCATTTATAACAATAACAACACCACATATAACAGAACCACACATTGTATAAACAGACACCACACATTCATAACAGACACACATTTATAACAGACACACAAACACCACTTTTAATAACAGACACACACACTTTATAACAGACACACACATTCATAAACAACACCACATATTCATAACAGACACACACCTCATTTATAAGACACACACATACAATAACAGACACACATTTATAACAGACACACACATTTATATCAGACACTCACATTTATAACAGACCACACACATTCATAACACACACACACACACACACCGTCATTTATAACAGACACACACATTCATAACAGACACACACTCAATTTATAACAGCACACACATTCATAACAGACACACAATTTATAACAGACACACACATTCATACAGACACCATTTATAACAGACACACACACACACACACACTTTTATAACAGACACACACACTTTTATAACAGACACACACATTCATAACAGACCACATATTCATAACAGACACACACATTCATAACAGACAAACACATTTATAACAGACACATATTTATAACAGACACACACACACAACAACACACACACTTTTATAACAGACACACACTTTTATACAGACAACACAATTCATAATAGACACACACATTCATAACAGACAAACACATTCATAACTGACAAACACATTTATAACAGACACCACACATTTATAAACAGACACACACACACGTCATTTATAACACACACACACACCTCATTTATAACAAGACACACACACATTCATAACACATACACACATTTATAACAGACACACACATGTATAACAGACACACGTCATTTATAACAGACTCAAACATCATTGGCTTTTGTCTTCTGTGATTTGATCATCATTTCACATCTCTAGATTACACACAGTTCTTAGTCAAATATAAATGATCAGTCTGTTTGTGTTGTATGCACATTTCCCGTTAAATTGAGCCGTACATGGTTTTGTTAGAGGAGGTGCTGCACACAGAGAGGAGGTGCAGTACACAGAGGAGGAGGGCTGCGCTGTACACAGAGAGGAGGTGCGCACACAGAGAGAAGGTGTAGCACACAGAGGAGGAGGCACTGCACACAGAGAGAAGGTGCTGCACCAAGAGGGTGCAGCACACAGAGAGGAGGTGCAGCACACAGAGAGGAGGTGCAGCACACAGAGAGTAGGTGCAGCACACAGAGGAGGAGGCGCTGCACACAGAGGAGGCGCTGCACACAGAGAGGGGTGCTGCACACAGAGAGGAGGCGCTGCACACAGAGAGGGGGTGCAGCAAACAGAGAGGAGGTGCAGCACACAAGAGGAGGAGCGCTGCACCACAGAGGAGGAGGCGCTGCACACAGAGGAGGCGCTGCACACAGAGAGGAGGTGCTGACACAAGAGAGGAGGCGCTGCACACAGAGGAGGAGGTGCAGCACACAGAGAGGAGGTGCACACAAGAGAGGAGGGTGCAGCACACAGAGAGTAGGTGCAGCACACAGAGGAGGAGGCGCTGCACACAGGAGGAGGAGCTGCACACAGAGAGGAGGGTGCTGCACACATGAGAGGAGGTGCTGCACACAGAGAGGAGGCGCTGCACACAGAGAGGGGGTGCAGCAGACAGAGAGGAGGTGCAGCACACAGAGGAGGAGGCGCTGCACACAGAGGAAGTGCAGCACACAGAGGAGGAGGCGCTGCACACAGAGGAGGCGCTGCACACAGAGGAGGAGGTGCAGCACACAGAGAGGAGGTGCTGCATACAGAGGAGGAGGCGCGGCACACAGAGGAGGCCCACAGCTCCGTGCACTAACCAGGCGTCACCACTTAGACATGTCAGACATCCACAGCCCCACGCTGTCCAAAGTTCAGCCCAACAACGTGCTCCTTTGTGGGGCTTGGACTCTGATCGTCGGGCCAAATCATTAGCGCGCTCGGCTGAATGCTAACTATGCGCAAAGATATGGAGTAGGCACCGGTCCAGATCGGAGCACCTCCCCTGGACCGGGTCAAACGCACGATTCAGGGTGCTCACTCCAAGGATGGGTGGGATGCTGTGGGCGGGTGATTCTACGAGGAAAATGTCAAGCGTCGAGCGAAGACGGGATTTAGATTAAAATGTGTGGATTTAGAAATGTTACACTGCAAACATTTAGCATTCTACATGAAGTTACTCAAACTGTTGATAATATATGTATTATGAATACTTAGTTTGTATTTCTGGGTTTCAACCAAAGACATTCACAGACATGTAATTCTCCATCTCTGCACGTTGGTCACTGGGCCGATGCTAACCAGAGTCAATGTTCCTCACCTAAAAATGACTGGTGAAGACAATGCTCATATTTAAGTTTATGACATGTTTATTTGAAGGTATTCATGTCCTTTTTCTGGTCTCCTCGCCAGTAACATGTAAAAGAGAATGTTTAGTGTCGCTAGATTCTTACCAGAAGCACAACATCAGACATTTGAACTCAAAGTCAGTTAGCCTTTAGCGCAGACGCTAGTGTTACACGCTAATTCAAATCTAAAATAAAACACCGAAAGGTTTACAAGTCAACAATGACATTTCACAAGGCTTTGACCTAAATGTGGGGAGTTGGTACCAGCCCAAACCCTTTTGGTCATAACTTGTGGTTGTTTGCAGGCTAATGCTAATGCTAATATGAAAGCACATGGGGGCCGGGCTCCGGAGTCTTTCAAATCTTACTGGACCAGCCAAGTTGCTATGTGACCGATAGCATCGAACGCCGTGTCTACTGAGTGTATGTCTGCGGTTTCAGCGTCCTGTTTCAAGATATAATATTTTGTTTTGAATTGTTAATTGCTATGGCAACAGTGCCAGGATACATTTCTTCCCAGAGGCACTGGTGAGGCTGAGGAGGCTGGTGGTTCTACTGCTGCGGTGGAAATGGAGTGTGGGAAAGTTGTGGCCCACGTCGGAAACAGTGTTAAGGGAGAGAGAGTGCATCTAAACGTTCTCTTTTTTTCAGAGACCTATTAAAGTTGCACTTTTCATCCGGTAACCTCCGACCCATCGCTGAGTGAAACGTCCCAATTTCAAAAACATCGTGTCCAGACAAAACTCTTTCTACCAAAGCTGCACCGTGTGGCTTTTCTGCCACCTGTTTTCTGCCTCATGGTTTTCCTTTAGCTGGAAAGGCATTAAACCTGTAATCTCCATGGAAACAAGCAGAGGACTCCACCAGGCCAGGTTCCATATAAGAAATATAAATATAACAACAAACAAACAAACAAATATATATATTGTTTTTTTAATCTTTTGTTGTGGCTTTGTCGTGTCATACTTTGTACTAAAACTTCAGTCATGTTTTGAAGTAACAGTACACTTAAAAGTAATGCACTACTTTTCTCATGCGTGTACTTGTCTTATCTAATGAAGGCACAAAAACACGACTTGAATACCTCTGAGAATTCTGCCAATATTTGATAATGACAGCGGCGTAACCTCTCAGAACAGTTCTCCTTCTGAAAGCCGGAACTGGCTGTGAACGCGGCTGAGGCCGGTTTTGAAGTGAAGTTTGACTTATCTGCTGCTACTTGATATCTTTTACACACTGCATACAAATAAATTATTCATGTCAATTAGCGTTTCATCTTCGGAGATTGGGACTTGTGTGATCCCTTTAACAACTATTTATTTGATGGTAAAACAGAGGAGTGCGCGCAGACCCAGTGCTGTAGCCCGAGGCGCGGCTTTTAAATAAAGGCACCAGAGCCCGCCGCACCTCACATTAGCATATTAAAGGAGCCGGCGCAAAATGGCGGAAGCAATCTGACGGAATCACAACTCCGCCAACGTGTCTTATCGTGAACATTTGGAAGAGAAGACGTTTTGTGGCGATTGTGTCCGAAAGGCTGCAAGAGACGACGCGGAGTCAGAGGGGCTAGCACTCTCGCCTCACAGCAAGAAGGTCGCAGGCTGGACTCCCGGGCCAGACCGGGTCATTCTGTGCAGAAGACACATGTCCCTGCGTGTCTCCGGAGATGACAGTTTGGAAATGCAATTTTAGAACACTTAGCTCATGATGCAAATAGACATACTTTGAAACAAACAAAATAAACAAACAAATAGCTGTGGAAAGTAACAAAGTAAAATGATATCTGTAAATAAGTACAATTGACAGTGAATACTTTTAACTTTTACTTCTCTACATTTGAGAGCACAATCTGTACTTTCTACTTCACCACATTTTTGAGCCGGACTGAAGATTTTAAAGTACCTTTTTTTCTGAAGGTTTTGGACCTGTTTAGAGGGTGGAGGTTTTCTGTTTCTGTTTTTTTTTAATTACATTGTTATTATTTTAGCATTTTATGGTGACATCTGGACTATATTGTTTGCCTTTCCTTCTAAGCAAACAAAAAGAAAAAGGCAAGATAAAGAAAATACAACTTGTTTCCCTTCCACACACATTTTCTGGACTTGTAGGAGCAGTTTTGACAGCAGATTTGCAGCAGGCCCGACGGATCGCTCTGAGCATGTGCTGTCCTCGCTCTGTCTCATGCTCGCCTCTGATTGGCTGAGGCCTTTGGCTACACATGCCCTGTGCAGCACATAGGCAAGCAGCTAGCAAGGCAAATAATGCAGAGAAAAACAGGACAATATAGAATGTACAGTCACATCGTAAAATAGAATAAATGAAATGAGTTTGTTTACAGATCACAAAAATATATGAATGTAGAGTAAAATATAATCCACTGTAAATAAAAGTTATTCACAGCAATTGGTTTGATCCCAGTACAAACATATTTGCATCTTTGTGTGCGGTTATATATGTGTCCTATACTATGTATTACTTTCTTACAAAACATATTTAGAACATGTTTAGCTGCTTGGGAATAATGTAGTATAAATAGGTGGTTTGGTCTAATTCCGTCTCTTTTATCTTTCAAAATAAATACGTCTTATATAAATGGAGTTTGTTTTTCTCAGATGCAAATGTGTTTTTTGCCACACTTTATTTATTAGGATTTGATTTATGATGAACAAATTGTTTATTGAGAATTATTCGCGTTTAGTAGCTACTTTATTTATGCCTAACTTCATCATTCTTAATAAACAATTTGTTCATGCTTTATTAAGGCAAATATAGGTGGTTATTATAAAGTGGTACCTTTTGTATAAAGACTTTTTTCCTGATAGTGTACAAGTGCAAAGGAGAAACAATGATTTCCTTTTTTATCCCTGAATTTCTTGCTACATAAGTCTTTTGCAAACAACACAAACAGGAATCTAAAAGCGAGTGCGAGAGCGGCGAAGTGCAGAGAGACAAAGTTCCAAGGCAGTGTCTTCCTGTGCGTCCTGTGATTACGAGTTCTCCCTCTGGCCACTTTCGCCCTGTCCACTGCTCCAAACGCCGGCCTCTCGGATCCGCACATGCAGCAGGCAGTGGCTCGCGGTGGCTATCGGGTCACCTCACCGCTCGTCACCAGTGCTGAGGCCGGAGCAGTGACCGGTGCGCTCCCGATCCTCTCTGACAGCGCAGGGCTAATTAAAGGTCCCAGAGCCAGCGTCACAGCGACAGCAGACTGACGCCCAGGGAGATCACGCAAATGAGCCCGAGCGGATCACAAATCACAAACGCGGCGCAGGAAAGAGCAAAGTTTCGCCGGGACACGAGCACAGGGAAACTTTACAAAGCCCGAGGAGCGAGAAAGAGGCCGTCGCTGAGTGGTTTGGCTTCGGTCTTACATTTGTGATATGTTTTAGCATATCACACACTGAAATCTCAAGCGCTGAACCAAGACAAGAATCCCATGCATTCCTGAACGTGTTTGCAGAAGTCCATGGTTTCTTTCAGCAGACACCGATATTCGTATTGATGTTGTTGACAATAATCAATATTATTTTTTTATTTTCAAATACATTATGCTGTACTTTTTATGACAACTGCATAAACATACAGCCACGTCTTTAGCTTCAGTCAGGCCGGCAGAAAAGTGTCCAAATCCCCGTGAACATATCCTTCTCCTGACTGAATAAATACATGATAAATATGTAAAACCATACTGCGGAACATTCTGGGCTAAGCTACAGAGCAGAGTTATACCTTACAGTATTTTCAGTTAGCCTGTTTTTAAGCCAACTGAGAACATGTGAAATACTAAACTTAGCTATGTTAGTGAACGTGTGGTCACCAGCTCTGACCAGAGCTTAAACGTGATTCATAAACATTTAAATGCTTTGTGTTTGTGTTTGAACTGTGACCAAAAACCTTTCCGTGGTGCACCACCATCTCGTCTCCATGGAGATGTTACAGCTCAGGGTCGAACGTTAATAATCATTTAGTATTCATGAACAAAACTGAACTGAGAAGACATACGCACACATTTAAGTTTAAGAACCATTAACGAACCCTTTCTAAATGCTTTGTATCTGAGCCTTCTTCTAAAGAGTGTCCAAGTGTTCGTTCAAGACAAACCAAATGGTCCTGAAACAATGACGAGGTCGGACTGTGGGCGGGGAAAGTTGAGGACACAAAGTGCGACGGCGAAAATGCTCTCATTGTCACATCTTGTGTGACAGGTTGTCCAGAACGAGAGACAGAGAGGTCTGAGTGGGCACAGTCCGCAGCACACATGGCAGACCCCCACCCAAAACCACACGCACACACGCACACGCACACACACGAGCGGACCCCCCTGCGTGCGCCCTCTCCTCCATCTCCACCTCTCTCCTCTTTCCTTTCCTCTCTCCTCACTCGGGGACAAATGTGAGCTTACAGTCGGGCTCGCACACCGGCTGGGACCCCGCGGGGCCACTGCCAGGGGCCCCCCCGTGCGCCGCCACCGCCACCATACCAGCAGGCTGAAATAGTGACACAAGAGCCAAACACATGCTAACTACCAGCGCACTTGTAAAGTATGGTAATGAAATTCAATGACAGTTAGTTTGTGCGCAGGAGGACGAGGAAGTTTGAGAAGTGAGCTGAAAACCCAACTGGAACTGTTGAGAGCGATTTTAGCAAATGAGTCATATGTGAGCGTCACGGAATATACAGAGAACAATTAGGACCACGTTCTAATAATTATACTTTGAAAGCATAAACAAAGGCTTCATTAACAATGAACAAGGTCGAGTCAGACTTAGTAACTACTTAATTAAGCGGTTAGGCATAAGTATTAACTATTGTGACTAAGCCTTAATAAACAATGATGTCTTTGTTCATGCTTTATTAAGGCTATTAAAAGTGCACTCATAAAGTGTTATTGAACAGTAGTGATGAGCAGATCGATACCATATCGATAATCGATTTTTCGATTCAGACTGAGGTATTGACAATTATCAATACTTAAAATGTCTCCAAAAAAGCAGTATTTTAAATATATTTGGTTAAAACGTTTGTGATACAATGATTATATTTGAGGTTTTCTGCACGTATACATTTACTTCATAAATAACGACAGCTGGGGTCAAACTGGGTCGAGGAGTTCCAATGCATTTTAGTACAAAACTCACTGGTCTCGATATCACAATATTTGCCACAGTATCACTTGGTATTGGACGGGATCAGAAGCCAGTGGTATCGCCCGTCACTAATGAACACTTTGAGAATAGAATTAGATCAAACACTTCATACGAGACAACAAAGGCGTTGGAACGAGACTGAACTTAAAAGGAGGTCTTATCTTTCCACACTGGCATTTCATTTAGCGCGATGTAAAAGTGGTTTTAAAACGTTTGAAACATGTAACATTTAAAAATAGTTATTATATCAGCATTTTTGGTCAATAAATGATAAATAGAACAATGTGTTTTATTGTGTCATTATGTCTTTATTTTTGCACTCGTGGGACATTTTAGTTTTGTTCTTTGTAGAAACATAAGATTAAAGCTGTAAAGGGTCAAACTATGAGTTTCAAACTGTTGTTTATTCTTTTATCATATTCAAACTATAATATCGTTTGGAATATCACATTCTCCTATTCAATAAACCAAAAATGTCTGAGTGGTTTTCATTTGCCAAAACCACCTTGACGTCTCATTTTGTGATCATCTTTGGCTGATCCCGGTTTGAAATCACATTATGTTCCACTTTCGTCGTCATTCCAGATTTTAGAACTTTTTCGTTGACAAACTTTTAAAGGCTCGATATTAAAGTAATCGTGCAAAATGCAAACCTTCTATTTATTTCATTCAGATGCAACCCAGTCCTTTATAGAGATGATTCATGTATTGGCAAACATATTAGATATACATATTGGACGATTACGGAATGGTACACAAGGGGTTAAATTGAGTAAACTGGAGCTAGCATAACAGCTACAGAGAAAGTCACGCTGTTACCTTTGAGGCTTCTCTGGCCTTTACCATTCCGACACTTAACAATTTCTCTACTTGGCACACAGCGCGCTGCCTTGTTTTTCCCCTTTAAACCAATCACTTTTAAAGAACAACATAGTGGTAGTGGAAGCATGTTTTGGCGGCTGTGCGAAAACCCAAGTCTTCAGAAGGTGATTGGGATCTCTGGCAGTACAAAAACATCATAAAAAAAAAAGAAAAGAAAAAACTGCCGCCCACACGAGTTGACATGGCTCTCCCTTTTCGCCTGGCTTCCTGTGCAAATTTGGACATGATCGCTGGTGAGAAAAGCTGTAGGGGGTCTGGCTAGCTCGCCGACTAAAGATGGGGATGGTAAGTGTGTGTGTGTGTGTGTTTTTTGCATGCATAGTTTTGCATGTTAGCGTGTGAAGTAGAGAAAAAGTACCCCTCAACACACAGCTCGTCCCCGCAACTCCTTTTAATAATATGCGTCGTTACACAAATGGCAAGGATCGGAATTCCTCCAAGTCTCCTCGCTCTTTCTGGAGGTGAAAATATCCTGTAAGTACTCGCACAATGCCTGCTCTGATTGAATAATACTTTCTGCGCTCGGCTTTGATCTACGGCGAGCACAGCAAACCTAAATTTTGTACAGATTAAGGGCTGTTCAAAGCCGCAAATGCGACACGGCAAAGGTTTTTTTTCCCCTCCTTCCACCTTTTTAAGTCCCTCAAGTGCAGAATCATTACGCTTCACATGCACTGGGCGCGCTCAGTAGAAGTTAAAGCCAATCATTAAATAAAACTCGGGGAAAAATATACCTAATTATGGGCGCCCCTGGTAATTCGAGCGTTCTTTTCTGCCCTGCCCCTCTCCTTCACAACCGGTTTTAAGACATGCACCTCGTCAAAATGTAGCGGGGATTAGGCGAGCGTAAGAAGTTTTTAGTGTATGTGTCAAGGTTTTCGCAGGTCTTAAAAAGGGGGAGGCGGACAAAGTCGGATAAGTCCTGGCTGGACAGGAAGAAGAGAAAGTGCAGTGGTCGCTGAAAAACACAAGTTCAAGCTGGTTTATGTTTGTTACAGTAAAGGGTGATTGCACATGCTAATGCTAATGCTAATGTGTGTGGAGGAGGCTGTTTCAAAAGAGAGAATCATCACATCGTCGACTCACTCGTTATTCTAGCCAAACACTACATAGTCCAACATAAGAAACCCATATTTCCACATTTTCCAACAATCATCTCATGCTAAAGCAACACAAACTGTACCTTTTTATTGACTATTGTTTTGTTTTTATTTCTTGTCCCTCCTCCTCCTCTGCACCCGTTCTTCTACTGTTGCCATACATTACTGTGAACACATTTTTCTCCAGTCTGTACCTTGTGTGTGTTCTTTAAAAAGGTCGCGATGTCTTGGCAGGACGTTCTTGGACTGGGTTCAGATTTGAAAAGAAAGTGAAAGTGAACAGTATTTGAGTAGAAAATTATCTTTGGATTAAACTGTATCACTTTAAGAATGCTGGAGTTCAAAGATGATTTTCAACATGGAAAAATAGTCATGTTCGAAGTTTTATCTGTATATACTGCAACTGCAACTGCTACTACTACTACTACTGCTACTACTACTACTACTAATATTGCTCTTACAGCTAATACTACTACTTCTACTTTTTCTACTACTGTTACTGTCAAGAGATCCAGCGGTCAAGAGATCCAGAGGTCAAGAGGTCCAGAGGTCAAGAGGTCCAGAGGTATACACAAGTCTGCAAAGTCTGGGAAATAGTGGAAAAGGAAACCCTGTGTGTGTCTGTGGTGGTCCTGTGCCGAGGGCAAATTCACGTTTTTAAAATGTGTTCTTCACCCAAGTGAATCTGGTCTCTCAGTCTTGGTGTTTTTGTGGTTTCGTGTTGAAAGATCTCGTGGACATTTGACTGATTCTGGCGATTATGTCAAATATACATATTCTTTTAAATGATGTGAAGTGCTTAACAAGATGCTAAACAGGAAACTACACAATACTACATGTTGGAATGTTGCAGTTGTTTGTAGAATTGTGTTCATTCTGTCACGTTCTCCACTGTGCGTGGTCATACCAAACAGATTATGATTGTGTTATTAAACCTTCATTTGCATATGCATGCATTCTTGTTAAAGAAAGTAAAGCTGAAGTTAATCCTGGAACATCTGCACTCGAAAGGCTTAACCTGGTTCTCGTGGCGACACATTACCTGTCCAATTCCCCCAGCTTAGTTTCACTACATCCTGAACTACTGTTTGAGGCCATTTAATTACACCTAAGAGCATTACAGAGCAATTTTAAGTATAATTTGCAGATCATGAACTGTTTTTGAAAATTACTCTTAATATAATTAACTAGTGTCATTAGGCCTAATCCCTGCAGGCCGTATCAGTCGCTGCTTGTAGAATTACACCAGAACATGTAAGACCAGGAATTAGCCGCCAACATGACTGTACGTTTACGTGCAGGTGATGAAGGTGAGAAGATGCTTTCACCAAATTAGACTCAGTTGACTCCTTCATATTATGGAGACTTTACGAGTTTGTAAAGAAAAACATTCTAAATTCTGGAAGAGGCAGAAGTGGAACGCGATTTCAAGGGACGAATTGGAATGAACCTCAGAAAATCCCAACATTTGAAAAGTGAAGGTGGTTTTGTCAGAACTGTGAGTGACAGTGGTTTAAAGACCTTCACAACAGAATTGTACATGATTTGTTTTTTTGATAGGAGATTAAAAGAGCAGTTTTGATGAAGGATTTGTACATACACAATACAAGACATGTTGAGCCTATAATACTTTTTCATTTTATACAGATATATTACATACATACAAATTATACTTTTTGTGAGACTATACATTTTTTAGGCCAGCAAATATGTACATGTTTTCCATTATTTGTAACTGAAAAGCAAACTAACTGACATCTCTACCCTGGAAATTCCAAATTGTTGCTCATGTTTTTTTTATGAAGGTTTATAACCTTTAGCATTTACACCTGATGTCACTTTATCAATGGAAAATAAATATGTATTTGCAGGCACTCTTTGTGGAATATTGAACATTCTGATGATTTGAAAGGTTCATCCTTTTGGCCTGTCACCGTAGTTATTACACTGAGCTATTGTTGAATGTATGACAAAAAAGAACAGTATATTTCTATGAACTACAGTGAGGTGAACCTGCTGCAGGTGTAGTGTATCAGGGGCGTAAAGTATAATTTATTGTTATATTTCACACTTTGACATTTGTTATATGACAGGTCTAATTTTAAAGCTCATGGCAATAAACAGTCAGAAAACATTGGACAAATGCTTCGTAGATCTGTGCGTGTTCGCATCTTTAGACCTCTGTTTGTATTTTGGTCAGTTTTCTCTCTCAGCGTATAAGCCCTGAACCCAAAGATGTTTTCTCCAAATGAATTTTTCTGTCATTGAGATATAAAATCAGGCCGTAAAGTAGCACCTGCACACACCAAACTTTACAATCTTGGACTGAACAAAGAACTGGACCGATCCTACAGAAGGATTTGTTCATATCTAATTCTAAGATTGATTTAATCAAGCTTTTATTCCAAAAATTTGACAACATTTTAGTTAAATAAGATATCCAAAATACCTTCAGTAAAAAGAATTTGATCAAATACACCAACAATGTATATTCATTCATTTCATTCATTGCCAATTTTTACACCTAAAATGCCTATTTTTGTGAAAACATGACATGATGAAAACATTATAATACATATTTTCTATATTTATATTTAAATGTCAGCTTTGTTAATGGTGCTCCAAAGCTAAATATATTTGGTAAAGTCGAAAGCCGTTTTGTACTTGAGCTGGAGAAAGCGTCGTTGGAAGTCTGGAAAGCTGAAGCGCAACGATTCTGAGCTATGAATGTATTTTTGACACAAATCCTTTATTTATTATTTATTTTATAAATGAAATGTAACTCACACAAAAATGTACATATGGTGCCATACGCTTTACCATATTTTCCGTCTTTTTACAGTGCGGCTCTCGTTTTCTACTGAAGTTTAATTACAGAAGATATTTCCTTGTCAAAAAACAGTGAGGCCGGAGTCTAATTAAATCCAGAAGACATGTGGCGTATTAGTGAAGCCGACCCAGGCAGCCATCCACCAGCGCCGGCCTGATGCTCCGTGAAACATGCCCGCTCTTCCTCACAAGAACAAGAGCGGCAGACAGGATGAGGATGAGTTTAGTATATGGGGTGAAGCTGGATCATTTCATTCATTGTCTTAAACAACACCTTTATGTAGTGATGGCGATACCAAGTAAAAAACCATTTCATTAGCAAGGACCACACAACCGCAAGATGTGCAAATGACAATTATCTAATGATGGACGCTGGTGATTCATGGCTCAGACTGCAGACCGATGGCTGGGACGTGAGACTCGGGGTGGGGGATCTGTCTCTGCAATCTGCTCAGCCGGTTCGGACCCGCCCTCTTAGAAGACTGAATGCTGAAGAAAGCTTATTACAAGGAGAGGGAGGGCGGGTCGAGAGAACAGCGCTGACTGAGGCGCTGGTATAAGAAGGCTTCTGGGTAATAGAGGTGTGGTCCAAAGACGGAGGTGGAGGCGTGGCCCTGCGCATGAACCTCAGTTAACATATTCACTCCATGAGTTTTGAATTACAAAGCAATTAATAAAATAAACAGCTTTTTTTTTTTTTTTTTAAAGAATCAATTATGCTTGATTTTAATGGAACGTAAATTGAAATAATAAAAGAGGTTGTGCAAATTATTTACGTATTGTCAAATTTGTGATATCAATAACATCATACTTTATGGAAAGTCTAAAGGTACTTTGCATTATTCACTCACTCTCTCCTTGGGACCAAAAGACTTCCACAAAACTCTAAAGTATCTTAGATATAGAGGACAGAATAGAGGTTTAAAGTGTTGGACTTACGCGTAATATACAGCAGCATTTATATATTTGTGAAATACATCAGGCCGGGTCGTTCAGATGTCAGCTACTCCTCAGGGATGAGGGGGTTGCAGCCAGGTACAACAGCATTTTTATTAAATTCAGGGCCTTTAGGGTAACAAGAAAGATTGGTCTCACGTGAAACTCACAGTGTAAACAAAAACAAAAACAGTACAGTAGGCTCCGCCCGATGGGCAGGGTTTTCGTCAGAGTAGGATAAGTATCTGAGTTCCCAGACTAGATCCACAGATTGAGGATGACTCTTAGATGCGAATCAAAACGTCTTGTTTTTCTAAATCCAGATTATTTATAAAAACATTTATTAATAAATATAATTATTTGTTTTGTTATTGGCCTTTAAACCCCTTTTAGAACTTAAATAATGTATATTTGCAGTTCATCGACTGGCAGCAGAGGAAATGCAAGGGGAAATAAACAAAAGCCAGCTTGCCCTGGACACTCAAATGAGTCTTGCAGTGATTTATGGATTTATGTTTTTAATGAGGGATTGGTGTTATATCATGGTTAAAGCTCAACAAAGGAGATTTTGCATAATTTGTGTCCTTGAATAAAATGTCATAATGAAATGTCATCCAACAACTCTAATATGTCAAATCAGAACTCAAAACTCGACTAATCCAAAGTACAAAGGAAACATTCCAAATAAAAGTCCTTTTGGATGTTTTTTTTTTTTTTCAGTGAGTTTAGCGGCGGGGGCGAGCTAGCATAGCACCTTGACGGCTAAATGATGGCTAGCTTAACTCGTGCTCTGATGAGGTTAAGGACGTGTCACTTTGTCTTTGGCCCTTGTTTAATCAGCCTCCAGCGGCCGGCCACTTTCTGACCGCCGCTGCTGCTTCCCTCATGATACCATTACACCTCTCTCCCCCCTTTGCCCCCTCCATCCCCCCTCTCCCCCCCCCTACAGTGGTCCTGTAATGAGGCTGTTCCACGCACCCAGCTGGGCCCCGCGCTCCGGCCATGAGACGGCATCCTAATCACCCGTCAGCCAGAAAAGAGCGCGCATTAGAATCTTGTGTTTGTGCATATCAAAGGGTCTTCGCAAACGCATTGGCAAAACATATAATCACTTACCCCTCAGAGGGCTGGCTGAGGGAGAGCGGGAGAGAGGAAGGAAAGAAAGTGTGGAGGAGGAGATGGACCAGAGGATGGACAGAGATCATTCCATTTCTCTGGACGGAGAGAACAAACAGGAAATATACTATATAAGTACTGTATGTGGGAAGTTTCTCTTGTTCTTGGTTGCAATCAGGAAGTAGCCAAGAGGTGCATCATACTTGTTTATGTTTTGTAGCTCATGGTTGGCGGCAGGTGATGACTGGATGGTAAAAAGCGATTGATGTTATCATTTGATGTGGCTGTTACAGTTCAGGTCTGAGTCCATTATTAACCCTGAATTTCTAACTTGTTTTTTGAAAAAGAACCTGGAGGTGACCGCTAACACTTTCTCTTTGTTTCTGTGGGCCAAAGACGATGATTTCAGTTGGAGAAAGTTGTTTTGCATCCACACACTGATCTGTTGGACAAAGTGAACAGAAGAGGTCCCAGGGTTAACCCTTGGGGCACCCCACAGGTCAATTTCAACAAAGTACTTCCTGTCTTCCAGATAGGACTTTAACCAGTTTAGGGCAGTGCTGGTGAGTCCCATTCCAGACGAGGACAAACATCTCCATGGGGACAAGCATGTGACGAATCCCCACCACAAAAGTTACATAGTGCACCTATTCACGCTTGGACAATAGAAAATATTGCTTGACAGGTGAATAAATAACAACTTTACGTGGGATTGCCTGGACGACCCTTGCACGTCTTTCCCATGAATATTGCAATCGTTCCTGTCCACACCAAGCTTCACAATTTTACACCAAAACACAATTTGATCTCCAAAGCAACGATGTACATTCTGTATACAATAGAAAACATGAGTGAATTCCTTTGTGAACATGTTCTGAATGCCACACAGTGAATGATGACACTGACTGCTCATATTCATATCTGGGGCCTATCTTTTTCCATTCCGCCCCCTCTGGCCCACACTGGCCGGTATTGTCCCGTGCAGCTGGAGGAGAATGGGCCAATGTGAAATGTAAATGATGAAGTTGTGAGCGGGGCAAGTGCCGAGCCGAGCCATCTCCACATCTGATGACTGGAGCATTGTTCGCCGTGACGATACACCGCCGCCATTTTGACCCCGATGTGCTGAAACGGCATTCTGTCCTCAGATTTACACCAGTGAAAAGAAGGGGAAAAGCTAATGTTGAATAATAAAGCCGTGCTGCAGTGGGGCGGCAAACTGGATGTGAATGGAAGTAGTTTCAGTACGACAAACACGTTATTATTATTTTTTCATTACTTTTCTTTGACCACATTTGTGTTGCCGGGGTTATAGGGTTTAAAATGATGCATTATTATAATTTGGTATATAACAGTTTCTAATTTGAAAGTTGGATTTAAAGCTGGTTGTGTATAATAGTAAAAGTATTTCAATAATGACAAAATATTTGTACACATTTTACATGAAACATTCCAAAGTATTTGTTAAATTGAGCAGTAAAATGCAGTTATAAGATGGTAAAAAGGTTGAGCTTTTGGTTTGCTCCAGTTAACTTTATACGGTAAAATGCAAACGGAAAGAAGATCTTATTTAAGGAAAGAAAGTCACAAAGTCTGCGAAATAAACATATTCTACATTGTTCGTGTTCTTTCTCTGCATTTTCTACACAGTTAACTTTCTGCCACGTACAAACTAAATATTTAGTAGAGTTGAAGACTGTTATATCTGTTATTGGACTGTATTCGCTCTTTCACATTTTAGTCGTGTTTGAGCTCGAACAGAACATTTCCATCCTCACCACTGACACTAGGATCATTTTGTCACTCTACATTCTGAATATTTGTCATGTGATGTCATCCGCATCACGTCTGTTGTGTTGACGCCAAAGATGTCAACACAAAATGTGTGATTTTCCACCATTTCGTAAAGTACTGATGTTACACTGTAAAACACGTCACGATCTCTGACATTCTTCATGGAACTGAGACGAGGCACTTTTATTCACCAGCAGATTTAGTGGTGCTGTTGGATGAATGTAGTTGGATAAAAGGCCTATAATCAGAAACACATTTTGGTTTTGTTCTCCTTTTGGTTATTTAGAACTTCCTCTTTGTAAACCCTGTTTACTGTCATTTTAGATTATATTTAGATCAGGTGGTTCTCCGACTCATTTAGATATTTTAAATTACAACATTTCCTTTTTCTAAGTTGAAGCCGAACTCTCTCTCTCTCCTCTGTGGCACCGCTGGCACCGCCCCCACCAACTGTCCGCCCCCCTCCACCTCCCTCCCTCTAGCAGCTGGCCGCTCTTCAGACGCTCTGATTGGCTGGTCCCAACTGGTCACTTTCCTTCCTTCTGAACTCGGGAGTCTAGTCTGTCAGGGTGCCAGTCCTTCTCGAGCGGTCAGACTGAAGCATATGTGTGATATGTAAATGCAAAGTGGGGAGGAGGAGGTCATGAGTTCAAGTCCACGGTCAGGGAAGTGTTGAGACCAGCAGAATGTGGACCTGACCACTGCTGACTAGTCCTGACCTCTGCGTGCTTCCCAAGTCGGAGAATGTTCAACTTCTGTGGAGCTCGCTGTATTGAGACCCTCCAGGCAAAACTCTTTTTGTTGCTTTTTGTGCTCTTTCAACATATATGCGTTCTTCTGCAAACTACAGTCCAATCTGCACCCAAGCATGTTTTCTTATTGCATTTAATCAACATCCATTTCTATGGGACATTATCATTTCAGAGGTTGTTCTTTCCAAATCCATTTTTCATGACATAAAGATCAGCCCTTAAAGCAGCTCCTACACACACCAAACTTTACAATCTTGGACTTGGATTTTGATAAATCGCACCGAATTTTTTTTATGATATCCAATTTTAAACCAGAGGGTTTTTTTAAACTCAAGAAAATGTGGCCAATTTTCAGTGTGTTTGCTCAAATACTAAACAAAATACGACACAACAGCATGTGTTGTCTGTAACGAGCATAAACTGACGAAGAACTGAGAAACTATCCATGTAAGCTGAGAAGTTTAATCACTATTCTTATTTGTCTGATAACATTTTGCCTGAATACGGCTGTGCTTTTGCAAATACGTTCATTTAAAGCTGGCCGCCCAAACGCCCTGGGTTCAGTCCGGTTTGTGTGCAGAGATGTAGAGCAGGTGATTAGAGGCTTTACCTGAGGCTTCAGCACCACGGACAGCTCCGGAGGCTGGACAGCTACAGGTGCTAGACGTAAACTGGACATTTACTTTGATGATGAAACGATATCTTAAAACAGGGTTATTCAGCACCAGCTCCAAGACGTTTAAGAAAACCAAACTAACGTCAAACTTTCTGAGGTGGAAGTGGAAATATACTTTGGAGTGTTTTATCCATTTTTAGCTGAATAAAACATGAAAAATCATTTTATTAAGAATGATTCTGGCTTAATAACTACTTAATTAAAGGGTTAGTGTCCAAATGAAGATGCTAATAAGATTGAATCATTCTTAACAAACATTTTTTCTCATTATTAAGTCTTTGTTCGTGCTTTATGAAGGCGAATAAAAGTGTTACCACGAAACAGCCGTAACACCAACACCACAAACGGACACTGTTACACTCCTCATCGTTGAACTCGCCGGTGTCATCACAGTTCACCTGTTGTCGCTCTGTCCTCGCCCAGACCACTCCTCCCCTCGCCCAGACCACTCCTCCCCTCGCCCAGACCACACCTCCTCAAACCAAAGACCAAGTCAAGTTTTGAAACGCTTCTTACAGTTTCAAAGTAATAATT
The DNA here is from genome assembly GCA_015082035.1 of Chaenogobius annularis. Taxonomy (NCBI): domain Eukaryota; kingdom Metazoa; phylum Chordata; class Actinopteri; order Gobiiformes; family Gobiidae; genus Chaenogobius; species Chaenogobius annularis. The sequence goes on from BJKM01000397.1 coordinate 113,969, forward strand.
CATTTCAAACTCCAAAACGAGTGCTTTATTTAGTCGGCACATTCATCTTCATATGACGACACTTAATAAGGTACTTGTGGTAATTGTGTGGGGAGTGATGGCGTCTCGCCTCCTCGTCTCCTCACTGCTCGCCTCCTCATCTCCTCACTGCTCGCCTCCTCGTCTCCTCGGTCCTCGCCTCCTCGTCTCCTCGCTCCTCGTCTCCTCCCTGCTTGCCTCCTCATCTCCTCAGTCCTCGCCTCCTCGTCTCCTCGCCTCCTCGTCTCCTCGCTGCTCGTCTCCTCGCTGCTCGCCTCCTCGCTGCTCGTCTCCTTGCTCCTCGCTGCTCGTATCCTCGCTGCTCACCTCCTCGCTGCTCGTCTCCTTGCTCATCGCTGCTCGTCTCCTCGCTGCTTGCCTCCTCGCTGCTTGTCTCCTTGCTCCTCGCTGCTCGTCTCCTCGCTGCTTGTCTCCTTGCTCCTCGCTGCTCGTCTCCTCGCTGCTCACCTCCTCGCTGCTCGTCTCCTTGCTCCTCGCTGCTCGTCTCCTCGCTGCTCGCCTCCTCGCTGCTCGTCTCCTCGCTCCTCGCTGCTCGTCTCCTCGCTGCTCGTCTCCTCGCTGCTCGCCTCCTCGCTGCTCGTCTCCTCGTTGCTCGTCTCCTCGTTGCTCAGGACGCCCGGAGCTTCTGCCACTCACGGCGAGGTAGCAGAGCAAGACGGATGCTTTTAATAAAAGAGCTTGTCCAAAGCAGCGCAGGTTCGATCCTCCCACTCTCCAGCCGTCCACAGGTGAAAGGGCGTCCGCTCAGACGTCAATAATACTTTGAGTCATTTAAGCCAGTGTATGTATGTGAATGTTCACTTACTTTAAAGGGACATGACGTGCAGAAATCATCTTTAATGAGCTTTGTCCTCGTTACAACATTGTTCCCTCGTCAGTCGTTTACTCACTGTTGAGTCTCTTTGAGGTTTGAGTTTGCCCTGTAACTGAAGCTCCAGTGCCCAGGAGTCCTGTTTTCACCTACCCCCTGTCCCCGCCCACGTCCCTGTACTTAGTCTTGATGTTTTGAAAAAGGAAGACTCCGAGTGACACGAGTAGAGTTCTAAAACGTCTCGTAGCCACTTTTCAAAAACATAAAAGCACGTAAATAGTGATGTGCTGCTTAGAGTGAAATGTCACTATGAAGAGGCGGGGCTTATCACAGCAAAGAGGCGGGGCTTATCAGTCCTGCAGTTTTGAACAGGAAGTCAGTGTATGTTGTAGTTTAATATTATGATTTTAATTTCCATTTCCAGATCAATAATGTGCTCATGGAAGATTATAATTGCAATATATATTTAACATCATATTTTAACTCAAAGTATGAATCTTACAACAATTGTAGAGAAATATTTTGAAACCTGTCAAATAAGGATTTTTTTTTTTTTTTCAAATTGTAGAGAAAAAAATGCAAATAAATGATTAATTATCAGATATCATTGTTGAGTCCAATACTGTTGTTGTGCCTTTGAGCCACCGCACTCGCAGTAGGAAGGGCAACAGGTGCAAAAATAGAATTGGAAAATAAAAGTATGAAAAACACAATCGTACGAATGGTTTTAATTCAAAGGCCCTTTAAAAAGTCAACTTCAGAAAGGTCAGTGTAATTGAGCCTGTTTACGCCGCAGTTTGAAACTTATGACAGAGAATGTTGATTTTCCACATACTTTGTCATCTGAAAGAGTGAATTAAAGCCACATTAGCCGGCGGTTTACTGGACACGAGTCGGGCCGCTGATGGATGCTGTGTCAGGTGAGCCGCAGTCACTGCTCATTTAAGTAACAGCCAAATTATTATGTTATACAAAAAAATCAATAGTGGGCCCAATCATGGCGCTTGATTGCAATTAAAGGTCTCGTCCTCCGCGTCGGGGTTAATGCCTCCAGACAGTATCGAGCGGGCGTGGAAGCCGAGTGAGTGCACATCACATCCAGTGAGAAGTGAACAGTAGGATTCATCTGGACACGTGGCACTTCCAGGCTTGTCTCCATGGATACCTGATTGCTTTGCCTGGAATGTTCCACAGTGTGCCATTAATCGCATCTGTCTAACTTTTATTTAAGATGTTTTAATCGCTCAAAGTCTTGAAAAACATGCGTTTTCACTGTGAACAGGTTCATAGAGCCACTGAATGTGTGTGTGTGTGTGTGTGTGTGGTGTGAGTGTCTGTGTGTATGTGTCTGGTGTGTGTGTCTGTGTGCGTGTGTGTGTGTGTGTCTGTTGTGCGTGTGTGTGTGTGTCTGTGTGTGTGTCTGTGTGTGTGTGTGTTGTGTGATGTGTCTGTGTGTGTGTGTGTGTGAGTGTCTGTGTGTGTCTGTCTGTGTGTGTGTGTCTGTGTGCGTGTCTGTGTGTGTGTGTGTGTGCTGTGTGTCTGTGTGTTTCTGTGTGTTCTGTGTGTGTGTGTGTGAGTGTGTGTGTGTCTGTGTGTGTCTGTGTGTGTGTATCTGTGTGTGTGTGTGTCTGTGTGTGTGTCAGTGTGTGTGTCTGTGTATGTATGTGTGTGTCTGTGTGTGTTGTGGTGTGTGTGTCTGTGTGTGTGTGTGTGTGTTGTGTGACTGGTGTTGTGTGTGTGTGTCTGTGTCTGTGACTGTGTGTGTGTGTGTGTTGTGTCTGTGTGTGTCTGTGTTGTGTGTGAGTGTGTCTGTGTGTGTCTGTTGTGTGTGTGTCTATGTTGTCTGTGTGCGTCTGTGTGTGTGTGTCTGTGTGTCTGTGTGTGTGTCTGTGTATATAGTGTGTGTGTGTCTGTGTGTGTGTGTCTTGTGTGTGTGTGTCTGTGTGTGTGTGTGTGACTGTGTGTGTGTGTGTCTGTGTGTGTATGTGTGACTGTGTGTGTGTGTTGTGTGTGTGTGTCTGTGTGTGTATGTGTGACTGTGTGTGTGTGTCTGTGTGTGTGAGCATGTGTATGTCTGTGTGTGTGTGTGTCTGTACCTGGAGGATGGATGTGTGTGTCTATAATGTAAATAGTGTAAATATGTGTCGAACTTCTGTGTAAATTCTTTGCTTGTTTTTTTAATTCCCTGTTCCGGCGGTAACAGCTGTCATGACGACGAAAAAGAGCCTCTTGCTAATTCTGGCATGTTTACAGAAATGTCTATTAATAAGCCCTGTCCCTGAAATTAATAATAAATAAATAAATAAATAAATAATAATAATAATAATAATTATTATTATTATTATTATATTATTTATTATTATTATTATTATTACATAATAATCATACTGACAATTATAATGATAGTATAGTAAATAATTCCGATGTGTAAACCCTGCACCAGAAATGTTTCATGGTGCAGCTTTAATGGTTTCATGTATGGCTTTGTGGATTCTACCTTGATATTTCACATTTTACGTCTTAAAATAATGTGTTTGCGTGAAAACTCTCTGAGGAGAGAAGGAGTGTAAATGAGGCTAACTACAATGGCTGCTAATGTTACAGTTCATATGCAAACGCCCCCGACACACTCATGTCAGGCTTTGTCACTGTCGATGCGAAACCCTCGAACCAGAGCTCATGTGCATCAGAGTCATGTGACTTTCAGGACCAGGATTCTTCTGATTGGACGATTTTCTGAGGATCGTTCCCATTCAAAAGATATAATACCAATGTCATTTGTGTTCCTGCCGTTAGCACTGTTTGCCATGCCGAATCAGGAAAGAATCCTTATGCCTGACACTCATCCATAGCATCATTTATGTCCAAGTGAATACTAAGGTAAAGTAAATAAAATGCTTTTCATTTTTGATTGTATTTAGTGGTAAAGAATAATGATTAGACTGATATAAATGCATAATAATAACAATAATAATAATGATAGGAGATGTGGAGTGGGCCTCCTGTCCAGCCTTCACGCTCTGCTCTGACTCAGGGACTGTAGTTTTTTTTTTCATTTTATTCAATCAATCATTTTTACTGGTTATTTTTGTTCAATAATTCACATCAAAAATGATTAACGTGAGGAATAATCCGAAAGAAGACTGACTAGCTCAATCTGCCCTGGACAAATGCAGTTTTATTTGAGTGCATGTCAAATATTAAACTTTAAAGCCACATTACATTATTATTATTATATTTTTATATTATTATTATATTATTATTATTATTATTATTATTATTATATATTATATTACTATTACTATATTATTATTATTATTATTATTATTATTATTATTATTATTATTATATATTATCATTATTATTATTTATTTATTATCATTATAATATTCTTATTATTACACATTTTCTTCTAATCTGTCTTGATCATTCATGTGCAGCGTGGCCAGATTGTACTGTCACTTCAAAGTCTAAAATGTATTTGGTGTTAAGTACTTGAGAACTGAATAAATATTTGTACATAACAGATGATTTAGAGTTTATTATGCGGACGGACTTTAGAGCTGTCAGTTGTGAGGTCATCTGTCACGTCTGTCTGTGTAAAAGCTGCTGATTTCAGAACAGTTTGGTGAGCGTCCTGTGACTGTCCCGCTCGGTGTGAGCGTCCTACAACTGTCCCGCTCGGTGTAGGCGTCACAACTGTCCCGCTCAGGTGTGTGGCGTCCTGTGACTGTCCCGCTCGGGTGTTGTGCGTCCTGTGACTGTCCCGCTCGGGTGTGAGCGTCGGCGACTGTCCGCTCGGGTGTGTGGGTCCTGTGACTGTCCCGCTCAGGTGTGAGCGTCGGCGACTGTCCCGCTCGGGTGTGTGGCGTCCTGTGACTGTTCCCGCTCGGGTGTGTGGCGTAATACACTGTCCCGCTTGGGTGTGTGGCGTCCTACAACTGTCCCGCTTGGGTGTGTGGCGCCTACAACTGTCCTGCTCAGGTGTGTGGCGTCCTGTGACTGTCCGCTTGGGTGTGTGGCGTCCTACAACTGTCCTGCTCGAGTGTGAGGCGTCGGCGACTGGCCCGCTAAGTGTGTGGCGTCCCGCTCATTTGTGGCGTCCTGTGACTGTCCCGCTCGGGTGTGTGGCGTCCTGTGACTGTCCCGCTCAGGTGTGTGGCGTCCTGTGACTGTCCCGCTCGGTGTGTGTGGCGTCCTGTGACTGTCCGCTCGGGTGTGTGGCGTCCTGTGACTGTCCCGCTCGGGTGTGTTGCGTAAGTAAAGAAAGAGCCGTGCCGAGGGTTGGACTCTGTAATTTGGCTACCTTTATTCGAGCAGGGTCATTTTCATGAAATTACAAATTAAGAATTCAATAATACTTTTACAAAGACATTTCAGGAAAGATTCTTCTTCATGATATCATACATAGTATTTAACAGTCCCTCTTCATTTTTTAGCTTAAAAAACAAAGATGAAGAAAGTGGAATTTTTCAGTCGAAAATACAGTGTTTTCACAATTGTATAAAAGTTCCCAAATTTGGAATTGGAAATAAAGGAAAAAAATAAAATAAGATTAAACTTCGCATTTCACATGTGTTCAAAACACAATAAATGCTCTCTTTAAATTTGCCCCTATGATCGACACCATGTTCCTTTTTACTAAAATATATCTATATATTGAAGAACTATAGTACTGTACACAACAGTATGAAATAAATAAAATTAGGAAATATAAAATGGGCCAAAAATAACGTTTGAACCTCAAAATGAATGCAATTTGTTGTTTTCAAAATAAGAACAAAAGAAAACGGTTTGGCGTAATACTGACAAAGAAAGTTAAGTGAGTAAAACATTGCACAACAGAATGTAAACTAAAGGACTGCTGCCTATATCAGAAACTGACAACAACGTGAGCATTTCGTAACACTGCGCTGGTGAAAAGGAGATCGTCCGACACGACACCAGGTGGCACTTGCAGAGACACACAGGTTAAAAGGTTTGCATATAAGGCTTCATCAAACACCTTACAAAGGCTTAGTCCATCAGTTTGCCCACATCCTCTGCCCCTTCCCTTCATTTCAGTAAAAACATCACCCCCTCCTTCAGCCGGTCCGTTTGGAGTTCCAGAGGCCGAGAACAGTGTGGCTGCAGTATTCTTTTTTTCCATTTCTTTTTGGCTGGAGACAAAACTAAAGACGACACCGGAGTAACAAAGGGAACAAGGGGCTGTGGTGCAGAGAACTGCTCTTTTCAACACTGTATAATATATACAATAGGCAATACTTTTTATTATTTTTGTTCATGATTATAAGCGGAGTGCAATTTGTACAAGTCACTAGTTGTGCTATAAATACTATGGAACACTGGAGGAGGTTAGCACCACACATATTTTTAGGCCTTAGTACTGTACATTTTTTGTATTTATTTATTTCATTGTTCATTTTGCATAACGCAGCTTATTCGACAAAACCATGCCCCTCCTCCTCCTCCTCCTCCTCCTCCTCCTCCTGCTTCTCCTTCTTCTTTTCTTCTTCTTTCTTCTGAATTGATTGGAGCTTCAGGCACGTGCACGTACAGCTTAAACATTAAACGTTTTAACTGAACCCGAAATAAAAACGAGAAAAGGACCAAAAAAAAAAAAAAAAATAACCATGGGAAGCTTTAAGAAAATCAAGAATGAGCGTTTTCAAATGGCGTCCTCCGTGTTGTCCTCGTGCTCCGGTGATTTGGTTTCCGTTTTGCCGTCCAGCGAGCTCTCGTCCTCCTCGTCCCTCAGCGTCTCCGGGTCCGTGTCCATGCTCTTGCTCTCCTCCTCAAACTCCTCCTCAAACTCCTCCTCCCTCGCGCCCATCTTTACGTACGTCGCTTCCATTCCTTCCTTATGCTCCTCCCTCATCGCCCCGTTCATCGCCGCCGCCGCCGTCGCCACCGCCGCCGCCGCGTCGTGCCTCAGGATGGGCTCGCGCTCGCCCAGCTCCGGGTAACCCTGCGGGGCCAGGCCTTGCAGGTAGGCCCGGCTCATGAGCAGCTCGGTGGGCTCCAGGTGGCCCCCCTTCTCGCGGGCTTCCCTCTCGGCCGCCTCGCGCTCCTCCGCCTCCCGTTTGCAGTAGGAGTAGCGGTGGTTCATGTGCTGCGAGTAGGAGCCCGAGTGGGAGAAGCGCTTGCCGCACTTGTCGCACTGGTACGGCTTCTCCCCCGAGTGCAGGCGCGAGTGCTCGATGAGATGGTGCTTGTGTTTGAAGGCCTTCTTGCAGATCTGGCATTGGTGGGGTCGTTTCCCTGCCGAGGCGGAAGAAAGAAGAGAGAAACAAGAGCACCGTGGGTTAGTCCGGTGCCAGAAATCTACTACAACCACAAACACATCACAGCAAACATGGACTGAATGGATAACAATGACATGAGGAGGACGATCGGTTGGTGTCGGGGACATTTGAAATGACGGATTTTGTGGCTTAATTTGCAAGTAAAGGTATTTTTGTCTCATTTTGCATCGTCATTTTGAAGGGACATTTTTATGCTCTTTTTGGCCTGGAATTATGAAGACAAAGGATTTTTTAAATCATAAAGCACAAATTTGAGCTTGAGACTATTTTGTATTTGTTAAATAACGTGCCGGTTGTGGACTGAGCACATCATGCGCTTTCGAATGACGTCACATAAAATAATTCCATTGTCTCCAATCCCTCATTCAAATGGATCCGTAAAACACATTTTCCAGACTTTTCCTGCTAAAACATAATTGCCTCGCGATTGGTTACTCCTGTCCTTCCTAAATTCTTATGATTGTCCCATGACATCAACAATCGCAGTTCACAGTGAATTGTGAACGAAAGTGCGCTTGCATTCGTGGGCCTACATTATGGAAATTCCCCTCTTGTGGTTTGAGCCTGGAGAAACTCAACCACAGCTACTTATTTTGAGCCCGCTCTGATGAACGCAACAGAAATAAACCAGGGCAAAGCAAACAAACAGAGAATCGCTGCGTGGAGGGGGCGAGTGTGTGCGCCGAGATGGTTCCAGGGCATCTCCAGCTTATCTCGCCACATTACTCCGCGTCTGGGGCGGTGCTACTATTTAGGCTGGGGCGCATGACCCAATCGTACTCGGGATGCCAAAGGAGAAATGAGAAACTGTAGCTAGCCGCAGAGGCCGGGTGAGAGAGTTGTTTTTTATGACGGCAGGCCTATAAACTGTCTGGCTGTGTCCATGTCCAACCAGTTGTAACGTGCATTGCCAGACTAGACCTGCCCAACTCGGAAAAACCTGCATTTATCCATTTTGAAACGTAACTTAGTATCATAATCTGGAGCCGTATTAACATTAACTATTTCAGTCCAAAGTATACAGGGAGCTATTGGACAAGCTCGTCTTCACTCTGACACTTAGAACACCCCGAGTTCGCTTAAACTCGTGACTTTGCAAAAATCAACATCCTTTTTATTTATGCGGGCGGTTGTGGAGCGATCTCTACCGTTATAAAAATAATATTTCAAATGAGAACGCAGGCTTCTTTTAAGTCCGAGGGGCGACCGATAGCGGATAGAATAAGTGATGCAACCGGCTGAAAGAGGATCTGCCATATTAAGGCAAATGAAAGACGTGTTATCGGGCGTTTTGAAGCGTCTGAGCGCTGCTGCAGCTGATGCGATCTCGCTCCAGTGAAGGAGCATAAAAGCGTTAGGCCTACGTGTGCGCCGAGGTAGGCTTTGAACATATCCAAGTGCTTAATGCCAAAAGACAGAGGCGGAGAAGTAACGGGTATCTGTACTCAAGTAGAAAACAACATGAATTTAGATTACTAAGAAGAAATAGAAGCATTCAAATGTTTGAATTTAGCCGCTGACGTTTTATTTTTTCTATCTTTTTTGTGGCAAATGATATTTTTTTTTACTTTTGAAAACGAACACTTGAGTAAAAATATTATTAACGTACTTTCCACCTCTGCCACAATATTAAAACAACCATGAATTATGACTAAAAAGGGTTGCGATGAAGGATGACGGTGACACAAAATCTGACGTAATCTGAGACTGTAATATTTAGGTTTTGGAATTTACGAAAGAACACACTTTTTTTTCCTTATTGACTTTTTATTCATTGTTTTCTTTTTTCACAACAATATAGATTATTCTCGTAATTGCCCTGTCAATGGAAAAGCAAGTTAGGTGTGTTTACATTCAACTGAGGGTAACAAAGAGGGAAAGAAATAGAAAAATTAAAGGGGGAAGGGGGAGGGAGGGAGGTGGGGGGAGGAACATAAGAAAAATTTCATAACTAGGATTCGGAACACAAACATTGAAAACAGAAAAGCATGGGGTTAAAATAAGGGTCTGTAACAGTAGATACCTGTTGTTCATATTTGTGTCTGAGAAGGAACTGCTCTTCTGGAATGTTTTGTCGCACAAGTCACACGCGTACATTACCACTTTCAGTCTTCTTGATCTTCTTCCGCGACAGACAGGAGTCGGGTCTGTCATGTCGTCCAGACCGGACAAGTAATCGGGCGTGGCGTCCAGCAGGTCTCCCTTTGAAGCACAGGGGAGAAAACAAAAAAAAGAAGAAAAGGGAAGAAGAGGAGAGAAGAGAGGAGAGAGATGTCAGTCAAACCACACGCAATATTGGTCACTGTAAAAAAGGTCAAATGAGGACTTGGTTTCATCTGACGTACAAAAAGAAAAGAAAAGGCGAAAAAAAAAAAAAAAAAAACGTACGCAGATAGTATAATATCATATATATATATAATATATATATATATATAAATAAATTAAGCAAAAACAGAAAATAAATGTTATTACATTCAGTACAGAATTTTAGGACTGAATAATGCCAAATTAAAAAATCTTTAAAAAATGTATCAAATTATTATGCACCAATTGCAAATATAACATTTAAGCCCCCCCCCAATTTTAAAAAAAAATAATAAATAGTAGAAAAATAAATATATGTATATTATAAAAACGGTCTAAAAAAAATAACATTTCGTAAAAAAAACCCTTTGTAAAAACAAGCAAAAAGGTGTCATCTGTCGTGTTGTTTCTTTTTTGATGATGATGTACACTGTCATGCAGACACAATATGAATCCACTTGATGAAGTCAAACTAAAGAACAGAGAGATTTTGTGCTCTTTTCTTCCTCTGTTCCATGTGTGGAGGTAATAGCACATTTCCACCACATTATAAAACTGCACTGGTGTATTCAGTGGACAGAAATCTCCATTATGAAGATTAGTCTTAAACACGACTCTATGGAGAACAATATTAGGGCATTAGAGGGACACGCCGCACTTATAATAATTCCTATCATATGGTGCACCTTAATGGCTAATATTGGTCCTGTTTAATGAATATGTGTGAGATAATGCGGGGGCCACTATCACTGTGCAATCAATTTGAACTAAACGCCCGTAGCTGTATTTTTAAAATCTAATTTAATAACTTAGAATAGGAAACATTATTAGCAGTTTTTCATCAGAAAGGTTGGCTCCATGTTAAACAGCCTTCAGCGCTCGGTGTAATGAACGAGGCTGCATTATTAATCCCGGCGCAGCTCGTTTGGGCCGCACTCGTTAAAATGCACCGGAGTTTCAGACAAGTGCAGCGCTCCCAGGCTCACCTTTATAATTCGAACAATGCACTTCATATATATTTCATTCAGAACAGAGTAGACCCAGGCTGGGACTGAGCCAGATCCAACAATTTTGAGTGAAATTAGGTACATTTATAAAGGCAAATAAGACATCATGGGGTTTGATAGTTTTCAATAATTTCACTTCAAAAAGTGAAAATTTAAAGAGAATAAATGCACAGATTAGGCAGATTCAAGGAGTCTGTTTAACTCTATGTTAGCGCTCAGCAGTGGTGAACCCCAGAACCCCAGAGCGCCTGAGTGAACCTCGGGTGAGCGCCTGAGTGAACCTCGGGTGAGCGCCTGTGTGAACCCCGGGTGAGCGCCTGTGTGAACCCCGGGTGAGCGCCTGTGTGAACCCCGGGTGAGCGCCTGTCTGACCCTCGGGTGGGCACCCGTCAGTCCCTCGGGTGAGCACCTGTCCGTCCCTCAGTCCCTCCCAGGTATATATGTGTGTCATTTACCTGGAAACCGGGTTTCCGCTGGTACTTCCTTCTCTGCTGCATCTCGGCAAAGGTAGCTGCCCCCGCTGCATAAGTGTAGGCCATGTGTGGTAAGAAGCCCATCTGATCCATGCCTGGGTAGGGCCTCAGCCCTGGGATGCTAGCCTGCATGGGGGGCATGAATGTGGCCGGAGGGAACGCGCTCTGAGGGGGGAGCGATGTGTACAGGGGTTTGCCTGCAAAAGGGTTAATGCCAAAAATTGGGCTAGTGCTTTTCTCTAAGTTTCCGTTGTTGGCGGCGGAGAATTCCTTTTTGAGATAGGCCAAATTCAAAGGCTCTTCGAAGTGCTCTCGGGGCGAGGGGATGCTGCTGTGGTCCATGGTGATACTGTTGATTTTGGGTCTGCTTTTGACAGTCAGTGCATGCTTGGGCTCCCTCATGAGTCGGGGCAGAGACAGGTCCAGCGGCTCGGCCTGCAGGTCCTCTGAAGTCAAGCTGTTGGGAGTGTAGGAGCTGCTGTGAGAGTGCTTAGAGGACGTGGAGGACAGATTCAAGGGGGAGGGCGTGTTGCTGCGGGAGTGGTCCAGCTTGTCTCCGCGGGCTTTGGCACTGCCGCTGAACTGGTGGTTCTTCAGATGTCTCAGAGCGTTGTCACAGTTGTTGACGTTGTTGTGGAGCTCAGCGATGGAGGGGGACGTGATGCGGTCAGTAGCTTTCATTAGAGACACAGGTGACTGGGGCACCATAGAGTCTTTAGGGGGAGTGTGTAGGTTATTTGTTCCGATAACCATGTCTGAGTTGTTCCTGTGCTCCAGCGGGGGCGTCCTGGTGCTACCGTATTGGTACATCTTCCGCTGGTCAAACCACTCTTTGACAAATTCCTGAGGAAGGCCCACGGCTATGGAAATCTTAAGCAGCTCCTCTGAGTTGGGCTCCATGTTCATGGCAAAGTATGCCTTTAGCACAGACATGTGGTCCCTGTAAGGATTAAGGGGTGCGTGGAGGCCCTTGTCTGACAGAAGGGAAGGGGATAAGTGGCTGTTCTTCTCCAGGAACAGGGCTGGTTTGTTGACCATCAGATTCTCCGTGGGTTGCAGCACGGCCTTGATCTCCTCGTTCATCTTACACAGGTAGCGCTCGTGCTGATGTAAGGGGATGGGCCCGGGGAAGCTTTCTTTGCAGAATTGGCAAGCGTATGGTGTAAACATGTTTTCCTGCACCTTGTCATCCACACCTCCGTCGAGCATGTGGTTCGACTTCTCCCGTTTGATATTGCTAATCTGTCTCTTTGAGTCCGTGGTGAGGCTCTGGAGGCAGGCTTTGGCTTCGTTCACTTTCTCTAACGTGTAGTCTATAATACTTTTGGTGGCACCGTTGTGGCTGACCAGCGGGAGTCCCACCTGATTGCCGGCCTGCTTCTGATGCTCCTCCATCTGAGACCCCAACTCCTTCATGTACGCCTTGAGTTTGGACAGCTCCTCCGGTTTGCAGTCCATTTTCTGTCGGCACACGGTGTTGTCCACAATCTGGAGCACCTTCTGTACCTCGCTCAGGTTGTTGGCTAGCGGACCGGGATAGCCTAGCAGCTGCGAGTCCAACCCGGCCATGCTAAGATGCTGCAGCGGGCTTTGGGCAGTGGAGTTGTGGTGGACACCCATGGGACTGTTCCCACCCATCCCTCCGTTCATGAAGGGTCCGGGCCCTCCGAAACCGTGCGACGCCATCATGAGCTTGTAGTCGTTGAAGTCTAGTGGTTCCGTTTTGATGCTCATGTGATGGTTGTTAGGTTCCGGAAGGCCGAGAGGTTTGCCGTTTTCGAGTTTCTGTCGGAGCTGGGTGATGGCGGTGTTGGTGGGCGAGGAGGAGGCGGACGTGGGGGACGACCCAGTCTTCATGTTGGCTCGCATGCGTCCGTTCACAGCGATCAGGCCGATGCACTTTTTGCTGCTGATGTGCGAGCTGTAGGAGCCCGAGTGGGAGAAGCGCTTCTTGCAGTTGGGGCATTCGTATGGTTTTTCACCTGGATGCGCAGAGACAGAGGGAAAGATTAGTACAGAATACGACAGGATAATATGACTGAAAGACTATATTTTTTTCTCGTTTATGCCAATTTAGTACGTTTCCACGTTAACAATAAAATGATACAAATATAGACGTACTGAGGTATTTAATTCTATTTCATTGATTGATTATGTTGAAGATGTATCGACTTTTTACAAATATCTGTGTTGATGTTATTGTTTGCTGATTGTCTTAAAATAGTTTCACATGTCGATTTGTCTCCTTATTTATTTATCTATTTACTTAATAAACTGAAGTGGGTTTTTTTAATGCATGAATTAATTTGCTTATAGCAGAAAACAGTCGACCTGAAGTGAAGTGGCTTTACTCAATTTATCCGAGCACTGGCAGGAACGAGCCGTATCAGTTCACACTCTTAACAAATATTACACTTGGCAGACTCATTGATTAACAGCAGAGTTCGGAGTGCACCTAACAGCAGCGCGGCTCCAAAATAAACCACACTGGAATTCTTGCTGCATTGAGGGACCTCCCGAATATTCTGGTCCTCTCGGCTCACTCACCGCTGTGGATCCGGAGGTGTTCTTTCAGATGGTGCTTGTATTTGAACGCCTTGCCACACTCGGTGCATTTGAACTTGCGGTTGCCAGCTGCTTGGTTTAACAGTTGATGCTGTGAAGAGAGAGCGAGGGGAAAAGAATGAAGAGTGGACTAGGAAAAAAAGAGCGAAGTTGGTGGAAAAAAAAGCACAAACATTGCGGGGGTGATAGTTCAGTAAATAATCAGTACTGGTCGGCATGACAACAAGTAACAAAATGGCTCCCCTCGCCAGCTAAGCATCTTGGCGTTCTCCTCGCACCTTCATTGAGACAGCGGCACGATAACACACAAGTACCTTTTCATTTCCTGGATCTTTTGCCAAACCAGGCCGGCCTTTGGAATTTGGCTTGAGAAGAAAAGACTCTTTATTTTAGACTTTCTAATTCATCAGAGCGACTGATCTCATCTACTTTTTATTAATTTGGTCCTAATCACCGAAGGTAGCCCTCGTAATGTCCGGCCCACATACCTGTATTCACACTTCAATTAAACTGCTTTTGGAATCTGTCAAGTAATTAGAAGAGGCTTTTATCACGGGCGAGTCGCGAGAGCCCTCACTGGCCTCGATTCACTGTCAAAGCTCCTTACAATCTGTTCATATTGGATCAAAATGTATGACTGTTAAATAGGATTCAAAAATAATAATTAAACTCATTTATTAACATGTACATTACGCAATCTATTCTAATACTAATACTCTCATGTGAGAGAATTTAATTACATTTTTGTTTCAATATATTTTGCATTTTTTTTTCTTTTATACTAATATTTGTATTGGAATAAAAATGTATAATAAATCTTGCCTGAAGCGTTTTGCAGTTTTATGGATGTTTGTGCGTTTTACAGTGTCTGAGTCTGGTTTAAGTGAACGCCCAGTAACCAGATGCTCAGTGGTTTGACTCTGCTTGAAGCATGTGCAGTTTTTTCTCTATCACCCTCACTCATCACAGTCAAATGCAATGGAATGGCGACAGTTACCAAATTATTATGGCATTTCTGGACCTTTAAGATGATTTAAATGACACACAAAATCTGATATGAGTAATCACAGGAGCATGAGCAGAAAGAAACATTTTTTATTTATTTTTTTACGCGTAACGATCTTGCAAATATTCTAATAACAATCATATTTGGAGTGTGCATGTAACCACAGCCATTGTTGAAATGCAAACAGAATTTCTGCTACAAATGTTGACATCTTGTTGTTTTGTTGTACTCCAAAATCAAATAGAAGGTGACACTTTTAGTTAAAAAGAAAGATGTTTGTTTCCTTTTTTTCACGTATTTGTGTTTTTGAATGCTGAAGTGAGACATTAGGACTTTATTGTGTGCACATAAACTTGTTGAACAGGGTTGTCTGATTGTGAGAGGCTAAATGTATACAGTCTGTAAGTCGAAACGTATTTCAACTTCAATTTTGTCATTTTACTGCGCACCATTAATCGCGGCTGTAAGGTGAACGCGCTAAACTGTTGCTAAATAGACTTGAAACGCTGGCTGCCTGCTCCTCCCCGCCGAGCCCCGACAAATGCCGGGGTGTGTGCCGACTCTCCCCGCATTCCAGGGGAGACAGATGGTGGCGCACAGGACACTGGGAGCGGGGTCCGCGCTGGGAGGGATTGTTCAAACAGCCCCTGCCTTCCCAGATCAAGAGTAGAGCGAGTAGAGAGTGAGGGAGGGGGGCGCCATGTTGCTGAGTCGCATAAACAAACAGCAACAGCTGCTCAGGCCCCTCCTCCGCACACACGCACACACACGCACTCTCCTTGCCTTGGCGTACCCCCTTGAGGACCCCTGCCCGCTAAAGTTTAGTCCTGCCACCGCCGCTAATAAGACACAATCGTTTTCTGTGCTCTTAATTGTGAATGGCACAAGTAAAGCAAGCGCTGGTAGGCGGGCTCATCAGCGCGTGTTTGCATATGTATAACCTCTAATTAGTCATATTTCAGCTAATTGCTTAAGAGGAGGCGGAGTATTAGGAACGGTAAACATAGCCGGGCACATGCGCAGCGTTCTTTATGTTAATGGGCGAATACAGATTGTACGTGTTGTCATTAATTACCGTCAGCTATATCCTTTTTTACACGCCGCGGAGAAGGAATCGACTCCATCTCATCGGCGAGGACTTAAACAATCGAGCTCATTTACAAACCCAGATAAGGCCCTTTGTGTGAGCGCCGCGGCCAGTGAAAGGAGTCTCGGTCAGAGGAGGAGAGGAGGAGCGAGGCGGCATTGTAATGTGAGGATTGGGACGCGGGCCGGTCCATCTGCTCGCGTCTGAGGCCAGCTGTGAGATCAGGTGAAGGAGCTTGTCAAGTCACTTCACAGAGAAACGCCCGGCGCCCGGCACCAGGAGGCCCCCATGAGCGCACGGGAGCGACAGCGGTACCTCTGCTGATGTGCCACTTCCATGTGATTTAGGGGTCTACATCTACATCGAAAACGATTCACCCTCTTGATTAAGCTAAAGGAGCGGATTTACTCCAGGTCGAAATGTTGTTTTGATTTCATTCCTTCATTGTTTGGAGATTCTTATCCAATTCAATTTTCCCTGCTGCAAAATCCTTATAAATGACTTTTTTACATGAAATCACCAAGATTTGATTGTTTATGTAAGTCTAAATTGATTAAACGTAATCTAAACAATAATAAAAAAAAAAAACGAATCATAAAAGTTTTAGGAGATCCTAAAAGTTCTAAAAAATGTGTTTTTCCTTGTTAGAAAAAGGACTCCTGCCAGGTTTGGCCCTTACATTTGACATAAGTTATTATGGTTCATGGCTCTGATAAAACTATCCTAAATTTACTGCTGCAATTTAACTCAGAGGGTCTAATTATCTTTGAAATGTGCAAAAAGTCCAAATGGTTTGAGGGCCCAATCCATCTGACAGCAGCGTCAGGGAGCGAGCTAAACACGCGTGACTGCGAGATTCATGCGCACGTTCACCATACAGCCAAGAAACGGCAGGAGAAGACGCGGCGTGGACCCAGATGTTTACGCCGAGGAGGAATTTAGAGATGGGGAGGAAGGGGGCGAGGGGTGAGGAGGGGGGATGGGGGGGTGAGGAGGAGGGAGGAGGGGTGATGGAGCACCGCGACCGAAACCTCCACCGCATTAAAGGCCAGGAGTGAAGTGAAGTTAAGGAGCTGATAAAAATTTCCAAATTGGAAATTAACACAATCATTGGATCGTGAACATGCGGCTGCGAAATCATATCAGGGAGGGCCATCAAAAAACCATTTAGGGCCTCAATTAAAGTTATTACCATTAAAGGATCTGCATCTTCAAAATGCCATGAAAAATTAATAATGATTGCCAAGCTGAAAAAAATACATATATCTCTTATTGGACTCTTCAGGCGAGGACCATCAGGACCATCAGGGTCTAACTTTCTTCTCTCACATGACGGGGTACAAGTGTGGTTTAGGCTGTTCAGTATTTGCCCACCAACCAGAGGGTCAGTAGTTCAAATCTTTCCTGATTATTATTGTGTCAAATGTTTGACTTTCATATTCTGAATTCATTGATTATGTTTTTATTTGTATTTTTTTATACTTGCATTATTTCCATTTGAATTGTATTTTACCATTTCTGTTTTCATCTTTCTTATTGTATTGTAATTTGTCCAAGAAAAGTTGATCTAAATCTATTACGCCAACCAGAGAATGTCAAGATGCCAAGCTGACCGGCTCATGAGCGTGTTCAGATTCCCGCCCGAAATGGGACCACGTGATGTGCCGAAGCCCCCCCCCCGCGGCGCTCACCTGGTCTCTGGCGGGCTTGTGCGTGGCCATATGCCTCTCCAGCTGAGTGCGGTAAGCGAACGTGTAGTTGCACAGGGGGCAGGCGAAGTTCTCCTCGTTCTTCTCGTGGCGGTACTTGATGTGTTCCTTCAGCGATGTCAAGCGCTTGTACCCGCGGTCGCAGTAGGGGCAGGTCAACAGTTGGGCGAAAGCATCTGGCGTTCCAGGTGGCAGGTCTGTGCGGGGGGAAGGAGGGCGGGAGGGGGAGGGGGGGAGACAAGGGGAAGGGAAAGCGGGCCAAAAGGTCAGCAAAATCAATGGCAGCTAATGGGCCGGCTGCCCAGAGTGGTATGGGAGTTATGAGTGCAATCTGCTCCTCATGAGAGACACTGTGTTGGGCTGGCATCGGCGTGACCCCCCGCCACACACACTTACATGTGCGCGCCTCAAAAGAACACACACACACACACACACACACCCACACAACTGACATGAACGGGAAGTCAGCAGAAATGTGTCGTCAAAAACAACAAAAACGGTTTCATTCGATTCAATATTTCTCTTTTCATTTGGGCAGTTTTAAGATCCTCACTTATTTTACCACATTGTTACTATTTACAGCGTTCATTCAACTGCCACGCCCACTGACATGAACACTGCAAAAACAACATTCACATGCATTCAGGATACATTTGATTTAAATAAAGTGAAGTGCTCTTTCCTTACCATATGTTACTATTGTTTCTTTCCTTACATGTAAATCAGAAGTTGACACTACCTGATGATTTTCATGTGTGAAGGACAATAAAACAAGAAGAAATACTGTTACAACTGTATTATAGCTACACTTTAGAAAAGCCTGAACTTAATTCATAAGGAACAAATAGTTTCTTAAGAATGAGTCAGGCTTAGGGAGTTCGTCATGTCTAAGGGAAATAATCAAGTCTGAATAATTCTTTAGAATAAAAAAATCATTATAAATCAAGTTTCGTCCAGACTTTGTGTAACATGTGTTGTACAACATTGTGACTTGTGTAGTAGATTTGAGTGTGTTTTTGCAGTGCACACACCCCTTCACACACTTTTCATTCAGAGCCCCCCAGGATCAGCTTTCTCCACACACACGCACACATGCTCGCGCGCTCACATGCTCGCGCACACACACACACACACACACACACACACACACACGCACACACACTGTAGTAACATACGATGCCTCACGTACACCAGTCAATGAACTGCTCTCTTTGAACGACACAAACTCAAAAGAAAAACAAGGCCCTCTTTTTTTCATCTCTCATTTTGTCTTGGTTTTATTTCATGAACACACGCTTGATTAATATTCACACGAGCTTTAGTTTTGACCAGTTGGGCCTGTCCTGGTTTGACCTGGTTTATGAGACAGGATTTCTTTACAAAATGTCCTGTTTTAGGCCGGCTTTAGCCCGGATCGAGCGGTGGTCTTAAATGACACTGGGAAAGTTGAATGTTCACCACTAGTGGTCAAATAAATGGAATAGTAAAGTTTGCCATCCATAAAGATGCAATGAGATCTGATTTTGAATAAAGTAAAGCACATATAAACCAGCTAAAGGCCTCATCTCAACTGCAGGCCAAAGTCTAGAGTCATTTATTTGAATCAACTATTTCTGATAACGCTTTGGGCTGACGGTTCAAATGTTATTTTCAGAACTGGCACAGAGTGCTTTTGTTTTAGGATTTCCTGTTTACAAGTTAATAATAGACCACATGACCAGCTACAACCATCTACTGGGAATATCTTATCTTGTGTCATTGTTTTTATGTTGTAAATGAACTTTAATGAATATTTGTCATGCACATGCCGAAAGAGGATGGAAATGTGTTTATGAGTTTCAGAATGATGGAAGTCTAGCACCGTTGCCATAGCAATTAACAATTCCAAACAAAATATTGTCTTTTCAATGGGCAAAAGTCTTGAAAAAAGCATGGCACTGAAGCCCTTGAACAGTATTTAGAGTCTACTGCAAAGACACCATTTTGTTTAAATCACAACAATTGATTTGAATCAACTAAAGAGACGACTGATCCACTTAATACATTTATTTCAAGTAATTGAATGAGACGACTCATTCGAGCAGTCTTTTTGTCTCTTTTCCCTTCACAGAGCACAGCCGTGTAAAGTCCCGTTTCAGGCTCGTTCCTGCGACACATTTGTGCAGCATGAATCAGAGCGGGTCTCCTGAGGGTGAGGTGCACTATCTGGTTTCAGGCCCCTGCCCAGCTGTTGCCCCGGGCTGTAGGTAAACACTGAGGCATCCGGCCAGTCTGTGGGAGCCACAGCTGCCCACGCGTGTCACCCAGCCCGTCCAGCAGCCCGCCCAGCCGCCCGCCCAGAAGCCCGCCCAGAAGCCCGCCCAGCAGCCCGCCCAGCGATAGGGGAAAGGGCAGCACTCACTGAAACTTAGCTCTGAAAGTGCTCTTTTATTGTTTACACCTTTGTCAAGAATTTATATGATTTATTTGCTTATTTTGGTGGGAAATGTAAGAGTAATTGTAACTGAAAAGGAGGATTTACTCCACAGAATACAATTGAAACACATCCATAAGCATTAGAAGAGTGAAATATGAACTGCTGAACAAATACAAGAATCTTTCCATTTCAGAACATGTTCGTCGAGGTCTAAACCACAGGATGTGAGTTCATTTCAATTGTGATTCATTGTTCAGCCCTGACAAATATGCACAAATTATGAGATTATTAATTAGTGAGATACATTAAGTGGCCTTGGTCGTCTCTTTTGCGTAGTGTGAACCCATTTCATGACAAATATTCATTTATATACAACAATTAGTGTCAACAAGCTTTTTTCAAATTCACTTTAAAACTGTACATTGCCTAATTAAATGATTTTTGGAACGTTGCGGCCTCCAGAAGAACTCATTGTTAGACTTTAGGCCGACATGTCACCGCGCTATAAATGAGTTTGTTTTAAGCTGCTGTGCAGATTTCAGAGCATCGAATATAATTCCACTTTTATCTTGCTGTATTTGTATTTTTCATGAGCCCATAGAATACACCAGTGACTCCCCAAAACTGGACCCAAATATAGGTCACCATCTTTCATAGGTCTTACTAAAATGCAGTTTGAAAAAAGAAAAAGAAAAAGCGATAACACTTTGAAATAGGGTCCTAAGTAAACTAGTCATAATGCATTAAGAAGCCCTTTTTATTTGTCCGTGCGCTTATGAGGTGTAGATGGCTTATAATACTTTATAAATGTCAACAAATACGTGTGTGTGTGTGTGTGTGTGTGTTTGCGTGTGCGTGTGTGTGTGTGCATTGTGTTGTAACACGATGCTAACACGGACTAAGTGCTTAGAAACAAGTCACCAGTGCTTATTAACGCCTTATAAATACTTTACTAAGGAACCGACTATTGAAATGTAACCAAAAAAAGTTAAAATGGCAGTAAAAGTTACCATTCTCCTCCGGGCCGGCAGCCTCAGGAGTGCCCAGGCGGGACAGCTCTTCTGGGGCCTCTGGGTAGATGATGGCGGTGTCCCCCCTCTGGAGGTACTCGGCGATGCTGTCCACGTGACCGTCGCTCTCGTCCAGCTTTCGTTTGGAGAAGAAGTCCTCAAATTCTGAAGTGCAGTCCATGCTGTTGACTGGAAGAGGAGAAGAGGACACGGCGATGAGCGAAGGAAGAGCGAGGGATGAGCCAGAGACGACTGAAAAATGCTGTCACAGTGGCCATTTTCTGGAGCAATTGTTCTCAAAGTCTGTTCTTTTCTGTTCAAAGCAGTTTTATATTCTCAAAAAGCCATATTCTCTTCTGTCCCCGCCCACTCCTCCTACTGGTCAGCCTCTGTAATTCTTTGAGTGCAGGTGGATTCAACCAATCACAGTGAACTCTTAAAAGAATCTGCCAACTTTGCTAATCACTAAAAGGTAACATAAAGAGTACGTCCACGTTTATAAAATAGTGTCCCACAGAAATCATGGCATGTTTATTACGTTTTATTCGAGACATCTCTCCCACTGCTAAGCATCTTTGTGGAACAGAAACCCTGAAATATCATGGCTTCACTTTTGGGGGGGAAAAAAATCTTCTAAATTACTGGGTTTGCTTGTCACGCCATGGCAATGAAAATAAAAACTGTAACCCAACACGAACGCAAGATAAACGTGCCACTAGAAGCTGCGTTTGTAAGAAAACATCCCTGACCTAATTTAGTTGTGACACAGAATCTGATGCCGAGAGCTTAAGACGGTAGAATCAGGCCCGAATACAGCAAAACGTAATCACTGTCTCCACTTTCACATGAAGGGTCAATCACCACTGCGGCTTATGTTGATGCTGTGTTGGGCAGATTACCGGGGCCAAACCACAAACTGGCACAAAGAGGAGAAGGGAGGAAAGCTCTGCCACAGCACAGAGGAATATATCTTAAGCTCGCCAAAGTGCTGAGGCCACACAATGCTTTTTCTTTGCTCAAATTATTTCCCCCGCTCTTCAGGAGGACTCTTATAAGCTGCGGTTTATAGATAGTTATTGTCAAGAAAGCAAAACCTATTGGGCTAAAAGACAGCAGGAGTCATTAGAGCAGGCGCCGCTTCAAAACAACTGGCAAAGAAAAGATGGAAAAATAGCATTTGTCATTTTTCCTGTGACTTTATGTAATGGGAGTCTCACTTAACATTCTCAAAAAGTGTGTGCAAAGTGTGGGGAAGTCTATGGAGATGTACAATTCCTTAGAAAAACAACAAATGTCCCTTCATATGCTATCATTACTTGTTGCGCGATAAACCATATCATTGTCAGTGCTGCTCCATGCTGTGGCGCTGAGAAAGGGCTCCTCCTCCACGCTCTCCTTCTGCTGCGTTGTGCTGTGTTACTGTGTTCTTATGGTCCATTCCAGGTCCTCGGACATTTCAGTGATCATTTCATAGCTCAAATGGTCTTTCCTGCAAACTAGATTGTATTGCTAAAAACCAACTCGGACATTGGCAGGTTAGTTTTAGTTCTTTTGAACAACTTCACACGTCTAATGCCAAACAAGAGCTTTTCTAGTCACTTCGATCAGCGCTGAATTACTGTTACTTAGGCTACTTTTCCATTCAGTATGTTTTTACTGTGTGAACTGCAAAAGTGCGTCCGTAAGTACGCAGATAGATATGTTTTTGCATGAAATCATGTCAAATTCAAGACATGCAAACTGTGGATAGTTCACTTTTGTCTCTCTCACACACACACACACACACGCACGCACGCACACACACACGCACACACACACGCACACACACACACGCACACACACACACACACAAACAACTCGCACGCACACACCACACACAAACCCACAACACACACACACACACACGACACGCACGCACACACACACACACACACACACACACACACGCACACGCGCACACACACGAAGATCCAAAGGCCATTTTACCACATTCAACCCCCAAAAAGTGACATCTCATCAGGGCTCATCCCGCTTAATTAGGTTTTTACAGCACGGCCAAGTGAGTTTAAGAGCCATTTGTTAGGCCGTCATGACTGCGCGCTCCAATTTGCGAAAGGTCAAGGTAGCAGATATTCGACAGTCAAAGATGGCACCCAAATGTCACGCGTGCCAATGGATCACGTTTGAACTGTGATCGCATCATTTACAGCATCCTTATTAGCGCTCCTGTTTATTCAAACCGTTAGCTAATTGCGCAAGCTAGCAATCAGCCTCGCGCTCATGTCATGTGCGGATAAGCGGGCCCAGCTAGGTATCTCTGACGAAAGAATGCTGGTTTTTTTATTTTTTCTTGCCCGGTGAAGAGGGAAATCACCTTGATACCAACGCTTCAGGGCCAAAAACGTGACCCAACTGTGAAAGCTTCTAAAGCGAAGCGTGTTGCAGGATTGTCCTCACTGAGCGGTAGCGCGCCCAATGAGAAACATTTGGGGAGATCGCTGATACTGACAGCAGCAGAGGAAAGAGACATTTCATGCTTTATTGATACTTTTGGATAACTTTGCAGTTTAAAATTTAAACAACGTATGAAAAAGCCCCTTTTTTAAGTACCTTTGGATTAGTGTCTATGCCCTCTACTGGTAGCAAAAGGGAGTGTTGCACATTGAACAAACAATCACTGTCTTCTCCTCTTATACTCATTTATAGTGAAATATGCTTTCATTATATATATATATATATATATATATATATATATATATATATATATATATATATATATATATATATATATATATATATATATATATAATGAAGCAGCACTTCCCGGTTTCATTGTGTCAATACTGTATACAAATTGTCTAGTTTAAGTATTTTGGGTTTAAAAAGTATATAAAAAATTCTGAGGTATTAATTGCTGAGGGAGACAAAACAAAACAGACAAATATTTAAAAAAGAATCTCTCAAATACTGAAAATATATGACTCGACTGGGAAGTCCGTGTTTTGGGCAGGGGGAGGGTTGACTTTAGTTCACTTGAAGAGTGTCCTAAGCCGGTTGTCATGGCATCCGGTGATATCATGGATGGGGGTGTTGCAGCTGCGAATCAGCTTAGTCGGCTTTAATGCGAAATGGCAGGTGGTTTTGGTTCTTCCACGACAGACATGACACTTAACACAAGGAACACGACTAAGTTCTTTGCTGTAAAAAGTGCTGAAAATGATGTTGAATTCAATCGACGTTTGGACCAAAGTTAATGTTTCAGGCCAAGAGAATTTAATTGAAGCTTATTGAACAAACTTGACGTTTTTTCAAAAGGCTCACATGAAGAGGTCACAAGTTAAAATGGATGTCGCAACACAGTGATTGCAAAATGTAACCAAGGAAACGGGGACAGAAGTCATGAGATTAGAGCGGAGCTGTGCCTGGGACGGGTGAGGCTTACCTGTACCGTTTCCAACTGTCTGCAAAGTGCCGTCGGTTCCCAAGGCGTCGAAATCGTCCTTCATCTCATCTGCAAAGAAGAGAGGGGATAGAGCGATTAGGTGCTGCAAATGATAACACTGTAATATCAAGGAACCCACAAGCATCTGGTCAAGGGGCAGAGCTGTACATTTGCAAACTTAGGTCACACTCAAGTGGAAAGGTTTTTGCAAGATTGACGGGTAAAAAGCGAAACAGAACATTTTAGAGGCTTTGCAACGATGCTCCATGTTTATAATTCGGAAAGAATTCATCCACATTTGAATGCATTGCAGGTTGTACAATCAACGAAAACTTCTCATTTGAAGTTACCATAGTTTCCTCTTGCTCTGCGTTTACCTGTACCTTGTCTGTCACAATGCCGTGTAAAAACAGCAGGAGGAGGTATAGAGCGCGCCGCGGCTTCGCTTGCCCTGTTTAATGAATGCTATCATCACTGCCAGACATTGACTTATTTACCTTTAACATGACAACAAGCGGCGCAGGGGAAGCAGAGCGCGGGAGAGAGAGCGAGCAGGAAGCTAAACAACGTGATTAAATATCCACCTGAACAATCACAGGCACCCAGCTAGCATACGCACACAGAGAGCATTACCACCCAACTGTGGCACCCTAATGCACCAGCACGACACCTTTTATCATATGTCATTTGGAACGGGCGATTTTGTTCAAAGTGCTGTTTTTATGCCATCATTTGGTTTAAAGAAAAGGCAGAGAGAGCCAGAGCCTGCACGGTCTCAACCTATAAAGATCTGTGACCACAAATGAAGCAGCGCAAATGTTTCGCAGAGGCAGGCAGGGACAGGGTAACCTCATTGGTCGGGGTAAACCTCAGCTGGGCGGGCTCGTAGAATTTGTGGGGAAGGGGAAACCAATTTGAAACAAAGACAGTTGAAGATAGCATGCCTTACTTCCACTGCAGCCATTTTTGATCATTGAAACTACTTCTATTTCCCTCTTGCACGTGTTCAGGTGTCGTGCAGTTTCACCACCTTCACGTTTATAGCGTTCACAGTTTTTCAATGTCAGACAGAAGAGTTCCACCAAATTTTAAGAGGGTCCCATAGCAGTGCTTTGGATGCCAATCGGGATAATGGCCTGGCACAGGTGAGGGGACATAAATAACCGCTGTGGACAGGCTCGTAAACAAGAATCTGCCCCCCGTGAATGCAGTAGGGGTGGGCAAGACGACGCCCGGTCCTCCTCCTGGCTGGGCTCGCAAATTCAATCAAGGTGCTTCCCAGAATACATGTTTGCAATCTCCGTGAGGGACTGAAATGTGTTTGTGCATCTGCTCCTCCCCTGCACATAAGGTCTGTGTTCTCGTTTGATGTGAAAGAATTAGCAACAACGGAACCCTACCAAGATACAAGGAGAACGCGCAAACTTCTCACAAAACAGAAAACACAAATCGTTTTGTCTGTTTCTGGGTCTTCCGCTCCACAGTGCACGTCGGAGGCCTGTTCGCTATTGAAAGGATACGCGCTTATAGTTTTGGAGTCTTGAGAGTACAAGGGTGGGTGTAATGTTGATCATATTGTTTTCCTGCTTACATTACGCCCAGGGCAAGAGCCATTCTCCCTTTGTGTTTTTGTGGAACACTCGCGACGTCAAGAGTTGCCGATGCTCACAGATGCTCGCAATCCTTGGGTTTCGTGAAATTAAAGATTTGGCTGCTGTGGTGAGATGATAAATACCCCTGTCAATGGCTTCGCGGAATAATGACAGACTCTTCACGACGCCTATGTCCTACTTTAACTTTCCTTGTGTGTGTGTTTTCACGAACAGTTTAACCACCAAAGGAGCATCTTAACCACAGCCCGGAGTACATAAACGTCTTTTCAATGACATAAATTAAGCTGTGACAAAATAAACAGATTGAAAATAACCCTACGCCACAAATTAAAACAGCTATGAGAATGGAGTTGCCGGAGTGTCCATGACGGCACCGTGTTTGCCTTGGGTAATCGAATTTGGCCGCATAGTTTGGATGTGATGCAAAAAAGGGGACGCGCGGAGGGATTTAGCGAACCGACTCCAGGGCCCTGTTTACCTTGGAAAACTTTTGTTATCCGAGGAGAGGCTCGCTTCCAGTAGGAGGTAGGCTAATACCACTTATACCTCTGCACTCTGTGGACACTGGCACACGCGAGCAGAGAGTGGGAGAGAGAGAGTGGCAGAGTGGCGAACGGCTTGCCAAAAGAATAGAAAGAAAATCAAACAAGGTATAGTACAAGAAGGATCTGGTTTCGTGTTGGTGAACCACAAGTATGTACCATTCTTAGTCATGGAAAGACTATTGGATAAGAGCGTCCGCGCAGTCGTGTTATGGCAGCAGTAAATCACTAAGGAGCCAAGGTGGTAAGGTACACAAGCGTCTTGGAAGAGCAAAGGGGAGGTTAGACCCAGGAGGTGTCCGGAATACCTCTACCACGCAATCATTGTATTTTTACAGCACACCGGAGCTGTTTGGGTAGAAAACATTCCCATTTTTACGGCCGGTCACCGCAGCCCGGGCGCTTTCAAGTTCTGGCCCGCTGCATTCACGCTCATTTGTCTTGCTACACAGGGACAAGGTAAACATCTTCTGGAACAAGACACATCGGGGAATTGGATCTTTTGTTATAATACGGATTATTTAGAGAGTGTAGAACATACTTCAAACGAAGGTGACGGCTGCAACATGAGCTGGTTTAACCACTGAACCTGCCATGCCATTGGCTGACATACTGTACACGGAGAGCATATCACATGTTTGTTTTATTTTTGGGGAAACTGGTTCTAGCTTATCTGGCAACCAAAAGTCAGGAGTTTGTTCTGTTTGCTGATTAGATTATTGGCTTGAGAACCAAAACGCACAAAATGTAAACATTGCACAACTTACAATTAAAGTATAAAAAAGTGTTTTTTTAATTGATTTTTTCCCCCCGCATATCAGAGGACCCAGATTGGTAATGTGTGCGGAACATTAAAGAGAAATACAAAGTGGCGATAAGTGTTTGATTGTAAAAAAAAAAAAAGCCGTAGGTGTGTAAGCTGCCAAACCGCCGGACTAAGTGAACATTTTATTACTCACAAAAGAGCAAATGTTTAATAAGACGAGCCTGATGACAAAGTGTGATTTTGTTACTCGTTCCCAAATCCTTGTCCCGCCCTCAAGAGCAGTTTTAAAAGGGGCACAAAAGGAAAGCAGGTGATTTATTTGAAAATGTCTGTCAAAGATAATGATGTCATGCTTTCCAAGGACAACTCCAGACGTTGCTCTGATTGTTTGCCCTGGAATCACTAATGTCCATGATAAAAACTTTTTCTCTCTCTCTCTCCTTTTCAGTCTAACGCCTTCAGCTTGCTTTGTTTTGTCAGCTGCCGTTACAGAGACACTGTCCGCCCTTCTCACCACAGCTTTCCAAACCTGTCTCGTAAACCTGCGGCAGAACATAGGAGCGGATCAGCGTGAGGAGGGTGTCGAGGGAGAGGTGGGGTGCGAACTTATCTCAGCCCAAGTTATGTGCTGAGGTATCACTGTAGAACACTTAGGCACCGCGAAGAAAAAAAGGCTGGGAAACACAGCACCCGCAGATTGGGAAAGAGACTCCCAAACGCTCTAATGAACTTGACTTGCTCGGCGAAATATGTCAGACACTTTATCACACAAGAAGCATATTATCTGGGATTGCTACATAGTTGAATTACAGACATTATGGCACCGCGGGTCTTTATTCAAATAAACAATTACCGTATGCAACGACAGCTTGTTTATCCTTTATCTTGATTTATTTACCGAAGTGTCTCTCCTCCTCGCGCCCCTCCTCTTAAACACCGACCAGATCCGTTATTTAGGAGAATGTTGATCCCCGCTAAGTTTTTTTTTCATCGCTAATAAATGTGCAATTTTACCCATATTAAAATTTAAGACTGCCGAATGTTCCCCGCTTTTTCGCCACTGTGCACAGCTAGTTCATTAGCAGAAATGAATAGCAAAGGCCAGCTCATTTAATAGGCTGTCTTACATGACTTCTCGCCGTACTCTGTTCCTGTCACATGCTTCAAGAATCATTGACTCTTATTATACATGTAAATGGCTATCATAAAAATAAAAATTTCATTTAAGATTGTTAATGACTTTTTGCAGCAGTCTGGCTTCCTTTAATGATTATACCCTGCCCCTAATTAAAGTATTTATCTTTCAAGCATCCGTGACTGCAGCGGAGGCAGTCAGAGGCAGAAGAGACAATAAAGACCTGCTTTGACAAACACCGGGTTTGTTTCACTGCGCTATGGAGCCACTCTATATCATATTTAAATCGCGCTATTATTACATTAAAAAAAAGTCAATATCCTGACATCAAACTAGAGGGCAATATGTCAACCCAAATTAAATTCTAATTTCCCTAAAAACGACGTCAGAATTGCATTAAAATACATTGGCTTTTCGCTTCTTTTGAGAGTTCTCACTTCGCGATTGGTGATGTCGCCTGTCACTCATTCAGGCTGACCAATGAGAGAAGCAGGGGGGAGGGGGCATGATATAATGACCTCACAATACAGCATAATACTGTTAAAAAGCCTCTCACTTCAAATACAACAGAAATGAACATTAGAACGACCCACTCCACTGCATTTATTTTGGACAACTCCACTGGCACATCTCTCAAATATGTGTTTTCCTTTCTGTACTTTTGCAACAGTAAACATTTTCTCTATTTTCCGAGGTTATACATAAATGTAAATAGTTTGTGTTGTCTGGCTCAGGGTGGGGCTTTGTTTAAGCGTCAAACCAAATGGTGTCCTCTGCTTGCAAAGAAACTGTTTACGACGAGCGGCAAGCGTTCGGCGGGGCTCCTCCGGCAGACCTGGCTACAGCCGTGTTTGCCCAGCGCTCGCCGGGTTTGTCTAAGTGAGCGCGGGCAACAGATGGGAGGGCTTACCGCCGCTGAACAAGCATCGGAGCCAGGATGATGAGCACAAGCATCCAAGACTGCTCGGATGGACACTTTCTGACTGACAGTTTCACCTGAACCAGCTACATCTGTTAAGTGTGTTCAAAGTACACAGAACAGAAAGTCACTTGAAAATATGTAGTTTTTATTGATTTAGGGCTATTACAACTAGGATGACCTGCTAATGTGCCGACTATTCAGCAATCAGGTTGAACCTTGTCTGAATTGAACGCTTAAAAACAAAACTAATTCCACATTTAAAAAAAAAAGGTTTGCAAACAAATCCTTTGCCAATGGGGCTATTTTCATCATTAAACCATCATTGCAATCAAGACCCTCCCACATTAACTCAAGAAGGACTGCATAATCCATTTAAACATTGTAGTGCCTTCTTCACTTTTCAGAATAGCTTGTCTTGGAACTAATCTTTGGATGTTCTTTCCGTAATTCGGCGCAACAGATTTGAAGATTTGCTTTCACAAACATTTATTGGACGCAAAATGAATCAGTGCACTTATATTTGTTGTGCATCCAACTTATAGCCAAGAAGTTTTTTTGAACACAAACTCCAAAGTAGAGATCGGCGAACTCACCAGCGCCGTCTACGGACGCGCTCAGCATGTCGTTTCGGGCCAGATGTGCTCCACGCCGCTGTCCCATTCATGTCTCATCGTCCTCCTCTTTACCCAGCAGGCCTGGCTCTCGGACCCGCGGAGAGGCCCTCAGGGTTGGTCAGACTGCCGGGGCTTCCTGTGCCGTTCAGCAGGGGATCTTCTTCTGACACCGGAAGCTTGTCGTCCTCCTCCGAGTCTGAGCCTGTCTCCACCACGTTCTCATAGTTCAGTGCTGGAGAGAGGAAAAGAAAACACGGGAAACTAAGTCTGGATTGCTGTGGAAATGGTCATTTTACTAGAGGCGACTTCATGCAACCACAAACCATCATAACTCACATACACATTATAAGAAATGACATGGAAGTATTCCCATGGCTGACAGTCAGGCGTCATTCTATAAGCAGTTAGCTGTTGCATTTTTTTCATGCACATGAAGCGGTTCAACGTGAAAGTTAAACTGACAGAGAATTCTGACAAAAATATGGCTATGTTGTTTTGGGAAATTGTGGTTTATTCCCAGATTAAAAAGGTCACCCCACATCACTGCTCGCTCCAAGGCGTGGGTGCGTTTTTTTGTGGGTTACACCCCATTACAGCATCCACTCCTGGAATCTGTCTGAGCCTGGCGGTCGGCAGACAGCTGGAGGGAGATGCGGCCAAAATAGCCACTAATTTTCAGTGGTGCTCACATGCCTGGGATACCAACGAGCTGCACCTTTCAGGAGGGCCCTGCTCCAAGCATAGCCGTCACGTTTGAGATGCTCCACATAGCACATACAATATTACAAATGTGATTGCTATGCATACAAAGGCTTAACCTATAGTCATTTGGATTATTATCACATGTACCATCTTACATTTGCCTTGTCGCTGAACCGTGAACATAAATGTATTTTTTCTGAACATAAGAGACATGACAGAACCTGATGCGTGCCCACAGCCTCATCTCACACGCACGCACACACACACACACACACACACACACGCGCACACACACACACACACACACACACACATACACACGCACACACACACACACAACATTAGCAGGCCCCACAACACTCAGGTCCCACACATATGCCCGCTATGCCTAAAATAGACGCCTGTAAATAAGGCTGTGAACTCAATCAAAGGTGGCCACGTGTAAATGAGTCCACCATGGGCAGGTTGTCGGTGTGGACTCTGCTCGGTATAAATCGTGGCATGAAAGGACGTCACAAGACTTATTGGTGGAGCGCAGATGGAGCGGCGGGCGAGCCAGGAACATGGCATCGCTCTGGGACACACCTCATTGGCAGCACAACCAAGAATGTTCTGTGGTGGAGCCAATCACGAGGGGGCTCGTAGTGAAGAGGTGGAGGCTGTTTTATGTGAATTTATGTCTCGCAGCCATAAAAAGGCTACAGCCAGCTCATAAGTCAGCAGTCTTTAGTAAAATCAACAGATTTATATCTAATAGCTCTGCAATGGCGTGTCCCCTTTATATATGAACATAAATACAAACAGAATATGCAAAATGCCTTCTACTGTGACCATTCCGGAGACACATATTTCACCAGAGCAGGCCTCTGCACTTGAAGTTTTTCAGAATCAAGAGGAAGATAAAGTTAATGCATGACATTTGTGCTCATGTTATACGTATGAAAAATAAGCTGCACCCATCTCCTCCCAACACGTCTGGAACGATTGACCGGTCCGCACTTGCCTTCAGCCAACAACTGCACAACAGGTGCAAATTAAAATGAAAACAGGGCTTTCAGACGTGGGAGGAGAGGTAGGGGGGAGTGTGGGCGCTGGGGGTCGCGTAGACAAGAGGGGGAGTGCGTGAGCGCGCTGACCTGCCTCGAATACCAATCGACGGAGGAAACAAAACCTTTTCAAGAGGTGTGATCACAAGGGTTTAGGCAAGTTCAGACTCAGTAATGCTCCTTAGAGATGACAAAAAGGCAGCGCAGGCTGGAGACCACGGGTGGAATGAGACGTTAAAGATTCCTGGGTGGTCCGCTCCACTCACACCTTCGTCGTGTTCTGTCGTTCTCTGAGCTCAAACACATCCGACTATGTTTGCACCTGTCTAACACTTCACAATTGCCTGGACTTAAAGCAACCTCTGCAGATTAATTCCCCTTATAAGTAAGAAGCACATCGTGATTTAGGAATTCCCCTTTGTGCCCTATCACCCCGAGGTTCTGAATCCCTCATAGCTCAGCTCCGTCATGTCTGTGCCCCCTAACTTTGCAGGGAGGGGGCCGCAGGAACAAAGGGCCGGAGGCTTGGGAAGCGATCAGCCCGTTCCCTGTGAACCTGATCTCTGGATGCAGACTCAATGATGGCGGAGCGGGGGACACTGAATAAAATTATCTAAGGCTGGACAGGTTCTAAAGAGCCTTTCTTCTGCTGGAAAAGTACAGCGAGAGCTTCCTTTTGTTTTGCAACATGTGGCACAGCGCAGCATATTACAAACTTACCTCGTCTGCAAACTTTACAGCATCCTTTCGCCACTCTATACGCTCTCGTTTCTTGTCCACAACTTTGTGAACAAATCGGAGTGCGGGGGCGTTGGAACTGTCTTCTGAAAGCTCCAGTCGCTGCTACGTTCTCTTCCCAAACGTCAACTGTCTCCTCCGCACTCCGACGTATACCTCCAAGAAGGCGAAATGACAGTGGGGTGCTTGTCAAGTTGCAGCATTAACGTCAAGAAGCGGCCATTGTTTAGGTGCCAGGGCTGACAAGAGCCTCTCCCTCTCCGAACGTCAAGCATCTTTCAGTATTGTGTCACGCAACAAAGTAATTCTAACCTACTAATATTTCGCAGGCAGTTATTTTGTCCCCCAAAGCCCGCTCCTAATCAGCCTTTTGTGCGGTGGAGGATTGGGAAAGACAAAAGATATTGTTTACTTCACAAATGCCTCAGCTCCAGTCTATTTTTCTTACCTTAAGTGTCATCTTTGACAATAGCAATTAGAGTTTAAGGCGCTACCTGTTTGATACGGCTCCATTCTTTCTCCCATTTAAGGTAAATAAAAGGGCGCCTCTTTGACTGGAGTTGTGAAGATAATTAAAATGACAAATGTAACTGCACAATTTGGGTTTAATATTGGGTTTTTAACTATCTGACATAACCCTTTCAAAGGCCTGGCATTATCCTGTCACTCGGCGAAAGTACACAGTAGAGGAATATTGTATATTGATTAGGACGGCTGGAAGCAGTGGCAGCCTCACAGCAGCGCAAGCTCACTAAAGACTCGCTCATTCCTTTTGATGAAGATAAATAAAGTGAAAAACAATGTTGCAGGCAATACTTCAGCGTTGACAGCTGGATTCCGCAGATACGAGGGGAATTAATGTAGTGTGCCCGACTCCAAATCTGAGCCCATCGTATTTACAAAGTGGCAGGTTTGACACCGTATGAATAGCAGCCGTGATCAAGAATGCCTTTAATGTCGCAGCCATAATCGACTCCATTATAACTCTCTATGATTTGGTTTTTGACAACTGCTGTCGGGCCACATGCTGCATTCAAAGTCGCTCCGAGAAAGCGCCACCGACTTTGATGTTGACCCATACATCTGTTTGCTAAGACTTTGGATGTGCGTTACAGCTATGGCATGCAAGAGTGTGACTGTAAATAAAATGTGTGAATTCATCTTTATGGTGCTTGTGAAAAAATTACACCCGTAGAGGGAAAAAAACAAATCAAAGAATTGCCGCTTGCAGCCTTTTCATAAATCTACACCAAGTGCATCTCGTATTCCAAGTGCGGAACCCTCGTCTCAAAGTGCACACCTGCTCCCTGCACTTGGAGGAGCACTTTGCAGTTGTAACAGGTATAATCATATTTATTTAACAATCCCAAAGCCGCTGTGGAGGAGCGGTGGAGAGGGCAGCGGGGTTGCCAGAGCCAGAGGAGTGCACACAGCGGTTTTGGAGCTGGAGAGGTGATGGCTGCAGGGGACTGGCTAACACCCACGGAAGCTGCTCTCATGCTAACCCCGGCTGACTTTTTAGCGGAGTGTCGAGGCTTAGCCCTAGGTGACACGCTCGGCCTCCTACGCGGATAATGAGCCAGGACAGCCTCCCTATTGGACGGTAAGTGCCGGCGCTGGCTGCCTGTCTCCCGGATGAAGCCGATCACCTGGATGGCTGCGGGGAGGTGGGTTTTTTTTCCCCGTTGAGGGGTTAGAGTGCGGTAGTACGAGGGCGTGAGAGGTGCCGAGCCAGGGCGCCGCTGCCCCGTGGGTACAGCCAGCGCTCGCCGATACGTGGGCCGACCTTTTGCCTGCCATTGTTCCCGTCTGCGAGAGTTTAAGCAATTCAGTTTTTCTATCTCTTGGCAAGCTCGCACCTAAGAACAGACTTTACAACACTCCAGAAAGACTTTGGCAAGGTTACAGCCAACTTAAATGGACTTTTGGTCTCCCTTTGTTGTAAATTACAGTGTATGCGTATTTTTCTAAAATGAGACCATTCAGGACGGCTATAGCAACCACGAACCTAACAGGCTCAAGGAAATATCAATCGAATGGAAGTTTTCGGCCAATACACGGAATATATTTCATAATTAGAAAGATATGGTGGGCAAACTTTGAGTTATTTCTGCATATTTCACTCTATCTTGCAACTAAATCAAATATACTTTAATGTCATATTCAGTTCAGTTTATATTCAGTTTTAAATTGTTAATCACTATAGTAACGGTCTTAATTTCTCATCATTCTGAAACCCATGATTAACCAAAAAGTTCTGTCAGCTGAATTTAAGGGCTTTAAAACCAGGAAACCAGTTTTAAAAGTTGAGCCCATACCCAACACCAGTAACCACAACACGCCACAAAGAACTTCAGCCGCCATGTTTGCATATTTCTCGCTATCTTGTCCCAGTATAATGGTGAGATCGAGCACAAGGGCCAAATCGGGGCCAAGTCGGTGAAAGGACGGTGGCAGAGGGCAAACAAAAGCTCTGAAAGGAGACGGAGAGAAAGAGTGAGGCACGGGGGTAAGAGAGGGAGAGAGGGGGAGGGGGGGAGTGAAAACTCAGTGAAGTGTAAACCCGACCTGGGACAGTGGGCCGCTCTGGTCAGCGGCTACAGGGGGAGGGGCTAGGGTCACCTGACTCATACATGGGCGGAAAAGTTACATTGGGAAAATTATGATTGCATTAAGGAAAATAAATTGGGCACCACTTTATGATGATTAAATAAAGCATGGACAAAGACCTAATTCATAATTAACATTTATAAAGCATGATTTAGGCTTAGTAAGAAGGGTATGGAATAAGTAGTTACAAAGCCTTAATAATTCTATATAAACGAAATAATGTGTTTGTCATAAATGAAGTCTTTGTTCATGATTTATTAAGTGCAGTTATTAAAAAGTGTCACATGTTGCAATGTGTATGTATAATATAAAAATACAAAAAGTAGAACAGAAACTAATGAAAGTGAAAAATCTTGTAACGTTTTAAAATATGTTTCTTATTAAACTATTAACAAGGGATCAA
This sequence comes from Chaenogobius annularis, assembly GCA_015082035.1. Classification (NCBI taxonomy): domain Eukaryota; kingdom Metazoa; phylum Chordata; class Actinopteri; order Gobiiformes; family Gobiidae; genus Chaenogobius; species Chaenogobius annularis. Next base: position 149,234 of record BJKM01000397.1, read on the forward strand.
AAAGCACTAGTTATTTCTCTATATGCACTTTGAAGACATTTAGTAACATGCATCACTTCTGGAAAATAATAGCTTATTAATGGTCCTACATTTTGTACATATTGTATTAATATATATACACACACACATACATATTTACTTATTTATTTATTATAAATATTATTATTTTTTTAAGTTCACATAAACTAATAACAAGTAACTAATAAATAGTTTACTAAGGAACCTTATTTTAAAGCGCTCCCAAAAATGTGAGTCTACAAACATTGTATTATCCTATTTTGCACTTAACTGCAATCAGAAGTGGTTTGTCCGCTGTAACTGCTTCACTGCTGGGCTCTATCTGAGAGACGAGACCCTGACTCTAATTCAATTAAAGTCTCATTTATTTGCTGAAGAGGGCCGGGAAGCGCAACAGGCTCGGGGTGCACGGCCGACCGGTGGGGAGGGGGTCGGTGGAGGGTGGTTAGGTGGTTAGGTGGTTCATTTTTAAAAAATGTTTTTGTTCGTGAGGGGAAGGGTGTTCCTGGGGGGCTCGAAGGTTTGCTCAACAGCTCAGACCGGGGCCCACCTTTGCCTGGATCAGGGCCCTCGCCTGGATCCACCATCTGTGTGCCCCCTCCCCCTGCTCCTGCTCCTGCCCCTGCCCTGCACACATGTTCCTGCCTCCATGGCCCCCCTCCTGCCCTGCCCCACACCACTCTCCCATCACACAAGCCAAAGCAGAAGAAAAAAGATGCACAAAGCCTTCCCCTGGCTGCCCTCAGGACTCCCAGGCCAGGAGAGTGGGAGGTGGGAAAGGTTGCAAAAAGAACGGGGGCTGGGGATTTTGGATAAGGTACTAGAACGCTTCTGTTATACCGTTTGTTTACATTCCAGGTGCCACCCGGTGTTACCTCGACAAACGTCACGCTACAGGAATGGTGGAAAGAAACGGTTAAAATTAGAAAATTTAATTTATTTGATAATTTCCCAGAATAATTAGAGTTAATATGGGTTAATTAATATGCAAATCTCTGAGCAGATGTTCGGTAGCGCGGCTGAGCACGGCTGAGGGAAAGGAGAAAAAAAACAGCCCCTACTTTCTCCTGACTGGTTTTGGCTGTCAGTTATTGGGCCGTAATTACTGTAACTAACCAAATACACACAGAAAGAAAAAAAAAAAAGCAGCTCCCAGATTTGGAGTCTTCTCACACACATAAAGGCGGACCATCGCTAATTTCCCCCCTCACTATAAAGAGGCCTTTTACGCCGCGGGCCAGTGAATGCAGCGCGCACTTTAAAGTATTTGAAATTTGCGGGGCTTTGTGTGGCGCGGCGTGTATAAAACGAGGAGTGTGAAGGAAGCACGACGCCGCATTGTGACGAGAGCACCTGCGTTTGGGGCCCGCGATTCGTGTTTACGCCTGTTTGCAGCTGATATTACTGTCACACACACACACACACGCACACATAATATATTACAACATCAAGAATGAGAGAGCAAGCTACAGCAGCCAGGAAAATTAGCATAAAAATGGCAGTGTTTCTTCATCAGTAAAGATCTGCACTTATTGAGATTTTTTTAATTCACCCCAATAATAATAATAATAATAAAAACAATTGGCTGTTGAAAGGTAATTAATATGTCAAGTAGCAACATTGTTGTAAATAAATTAATTTTGAATTAAAAACATAATAAACAATGAATGGAAATAAATGTATAGAAACAACACGACAATACAAATTAAATTAAAAATAATAATTCAACATGAAAGTAAAACCTTAAGTCGATGATTTGTGATATTTGTTGGCGCTTTCAATGACTTTATCCAGGAGCATGATAAATCCGGCCTCAGCAGCCATGGAATCTCACGTTTATTTGTGAATGGGAAGGGAGGGCTACCTTTAGCAGGACTGCCCAATCCGTGAGCCCCTGGGGAGACAGTGTAGTGATGTGGAGGTACTCGACACGCGTGTGTGTGCGCGTGCGTGCGTGTGCGTGTGCTTGTGTGTGATGCAACAAGCCGTCACTCCTTCACACATGTGTGCTTCTCCCTCGCTCGCCACGCACAGGTTCAGCTCCCTTTCATTCCATCAAAATCCAAAGTGGTTTCTTTAGCGGCGACAGTGGCCTTGCAGGGCGACGTCAGGTTTGTTTTCCATGGCTCTTATCAAAGTTTTGGTGGGAGTGTTCACAGGAGACACACGCGATAAGGGGGCAGACGGGACCTTGCCGAAATAGATAGTTGACACCTTTAGCCTCCGTAACTGCTAATGTAAAGCTGAACACTCTACAAGACTCATTCTGTTTTATGCCATAATATTGAGGTAAGATGTTAAGGTGGAACCAAAGTGCTGCGTTTGACGACACTTCCTGAGCTATAGTTGATGGTCAGGAGAAATAGCCTTAGTTTTGGTTTTCTGAAATCAACTGTGCCGACTAAACAGTCTGGTTTATTAAATGTGCTCTTTAAATAAAGTGGATGGATAATCTGCATGTTTTAGATTGCATACAAGTACTCCTGGGAAGTAAGCTAACATATTGATCCACAGATGTCCAGTTTACTTGAGTTTGAGATGGTCAGCCTTTTGGACAAACTCAAAGGTCAGACACCAAAGTTATGGAGAACATGTATTTCCCCCTGCTGCGCACACCGGCACAATCCGGCAATTCTTCACCCTGACGTACTCCACGTGCCTCGCTTTAATAAAAAGGAATCTATAAAAATAAATTACTCGCACTAAGTATATGCAAATTCAAATGTAAGCAATCATTGCAAAATTAATTTTGCCAGAACTGATTAAAAGCTTTAATAAATCTATATACAGTATTGCAGCAATCTGATATTGTGAATTTATTACACTCCCTGTAAGATTAATTAGTAAGCGTCGGTAACATATTGCAGTGCCACGCCAGATTACTGTACTTTTTGTTAATAACGGTTAAGCAGAACCTGAGCTGTAATTATGAGCTAACAGAAGCTTTTGATGCAGAGAAGGAGAGCCAGCTGCAGGGGAACAAACGGAACTCCTTTAGTCAAGACTGCAACTATTTTAGGAGGGCTTTAAAATCATCTTATTGGAAAAATGTAAGGAATTTTGCTAAACGGATTGATGCTGTGTGAACTGAAGAAACGATTAACACTACAGGAGCGCACTGCAGCTAGCATGTACGAGCACCTTCGCCTCAGAAGTCGGTGCGCTCCTCTCAGGTCTGCAGATAGAGCAAAAATAACAAGTGGTTTGATCAGGCCAAGGTTGTTTGACATTCCTGTCCGCAGCTTCAGGGTCGTCGGGCGCCTTTATCTGAGCCAAACAGCGCCACGGAGTGAAGACGAGACAACACACCGACTGCTCTGCCGCCCGCTCGCTCTGTACCTGCCAAAAAACTAAAAACCAAGGACTCTCCCCGCAGTCAGCAGCTGTTAAAAGGTCGACCAGCGTGAGGGGAAAAGGGGCGGGGGGCCTGGGAGCTCAGATGGACCAAAGAGATCAGACGGGATGAACCAAGGGGCCAAAAGGGAGAAGGGAGGGGGCCGAAAAGGGGGCTTAAGGGGTCCAGGTGATGGGGACTAGCAAGGGTGAGGTGGGGTAAAGGCGGGGGTCTATCTTTCTTCTTCCCTCTCTTGTCCACTGGCAGTCTGGGGGCCCCGCTCTCATTCACATGCTAATGAGTGTGTTAAAATGGCATCTGTTCCCCGCTGCAAACAGGGCCCCGTCACCTGAGCGAGCGAGCGCCAGGTATCGACAAACCACCAGGACGTAGGCAAAGGGGGGTCAAAGGGGGAAGGGACGGGATACCCAGCAGGCAACTGGCACACGGGGCTGTCCAATCGGTGAGCGCGCGCGCACACACACACACACACACACACACACACAAACACATGCAGGTTGAGAGAGAGGGAGAGAGCCGGGCCCTGGCTGTGAACAGGGGCCTCTAGAGAGAGGCAGTGCTCTCTGAAACTGTTACCAACTTCCCAATTAAGCCCGCAGACAGCAGGGGAGGGAGAGGTCTGCCTCGCAGTGAGGGTTATGAGGGGACAAATGTCATTCAGCTTCTTTAATGGGATCAATTCTATTATGAATTTTATCTTTAGATCCGGATTTCAAGCCATTTGAAAATCAGTTTTGGAAATCTAAAGTCATGTATTATAACCATTGATGAGGAAGTAACTAAATACATGTACATTGTCCCAATACTAATTTAGAGTAAGTGAATTCTCGTGGTGTTCAGAATACAGGGACAGGTACGACTAAAGTTAGGCTTCAAACTGCTCAGTATTGGTGAGAAAAATAGAAAACACAACTGCATACGTGAGTGATAAAGGCAGAACAAATAAACACAGAGCTGTTTAAGCCCATCTTCATGTTTTTACACTATAATATAATGTGAAAGTGTTCAAACTATTGAGAATACAGTACTTCGATTGGGCCGTTTAACAGAATATGTTACAAAATACATTTTAAAGCAGGTATTTAGTATTTTGTACACTATTCTTCCACTGAATACACCACATTTTCCTTTGGTTCTATTTTGCCAATTCTTTCTTGCCCCTGAAAACCCTTGATCAAAATGAGTTCTACTGAAACAGAATACAGCTGAACTTGAAATCACAATCAAACCGTTAAATGTGTGCTTAACAAATGAGCACAATGAGTGATGTGATTAAAACGGGGACTTGTGCACCTTCACCAGATCTGAGCGTTATCTCGCTTCTGGACTTGATCAGATGTCAAATGTCATTTAAAAATGAGGCCAAAAAGGGCAAACTAATGTGGAAAAGACAATGACATGAAAGAGAAAATGTTCAAAACTGTGCTTTTCGCTCTCTAAAAATCCATTGATTAACTGACCTGGGTCAAGTGTTTTTCATGATCAGATTTCGTTTGTGCACGTAAAAACACACTAATAATCAGGCTGAATGATACTTCCCTGATTACTCTCATGATCTGCCTGTGCTTGTTCGTGTCAATCGACTACACTGTGATCCACGGATGAAAACAACACACTTTCTTTCCACCTTTCTCAATCCATTTCTGCCTTTACCACATCCGGAGAGGTTTCATGATTTTAGCGTGCACCTTGCTGTACCGCTTGTGCACGTGCACGTGCACGCCCCTGTGTTTCCCGAGCGCTGGCGGCAGGTTCGGCAGGTGTAAGCCAGCACGAGATGACACGACTTAACCTTTTTCCCTCCATCGCGGTGAATGGCAACAAACACTGGCCCCGCAGCAGCCCCGGACTTGACCATGTGGGTGGGAGAGAAAACAGCATCAGCAGACCGGGGCTAAGTATGCCTGCTGACAGTTTTTTTGTTGTTGTCCATGTTGTACCTGTCTATCTGTTTAGCCGGAGAGCTAAATCTCCACTTTTAATTACATGGTGGGAGTAATGGAGAAGGTTGGGAGGTGAGTTCTACCTTAACAAGCCTTTGAGACAGAAGCTGTGTTACGACACTGACCTTTTTGATACGAGCATTTGTTTATATTGTGTCGGACACGACCCCTCGCGCTGGCTCGTTTCAGATCGGTGCACAGTTCATAACGGCGGCGGATGTTGTTACTGCTCTCTATCTCCCGCCTACGGCCGCGTATGTCAACCGGAGTCAAAAGCAGTCGGTAAATATCGTAAAGCAAATTGAAATGATGTAGCATATTGTGAATTATATTAGGCATCGGAGAAGACTGTGTCGGAGAGATTCACGTCTAGTACACAGAAGAAAGGGAAGAATAATATGAAAATGGAAAGAAAAGTGTTCAATCCCAAACTCCATGTGGTTCAAATGTGATGCATATTATATCAAATATCATATTAATATTAAAAGTGCAACCTTTACTAATGCAAATATTGTAATGGGTAACATTATAATAATGCCTCAATAAAACATGGACAATAATTGTATTAAAGATGATACAGGCATAATAACTACTTAATTAAAACCCTAAATGCTTAGTTAATTAGTTACTGAAGTTGAATCATTCTCAAAAACGATCTGTTGACTGTGGATGAAGTCTTTGCCCATGCTTTATTAAAGCTAATTCATTTGTAGTTCAAATAAAGTGGTCACTTGCATTGTTCTGTTTGACTCCTCAATCACAAGTAAAGTGAGTTCAAAAACACCTACGCAACAAATGGCTGACAAAAGTGAATAACCGTTGAAGCGTCCTGACTGAAAACGCACAGCATATGCATATGCGGAGGTTCTCAAATGCCACGATGAGAATGGCTGCAACAGATGCGTTCTCCCCATTCTCTGTATACTGTAAGTAAAAAGGAAATTTTGATCTAAGCCTGCCCTACCCCTGGGTCCTGCCTCCGTCTTCCTGTCAGCTCTCCTGTTTTTGATCAGGGCTTGAAAGCGCCGCGCACCAGCGAGTGTGTGAGCCGCTCAGGTACCTGGGGTCTACCGAGGTGCTAATTAGCTCGCTGGGATAATTGATGTGTAGATTACGCCGTTCAACAAATGCTCAGACTTGTTTGTTCTTGGCGCTCCTCAGCAGCCATGCCAGCGTAGACAAGCTCCTCCAGCTCCCCTCCCGCCCCCTTTTAACTCAACCCTAATGAACAATTTACCTGGCTTGTAAAGGAGATGGTTAAGCCTGCCAGTGCGCGGGCAAAACAAAGAGCGGGTTGCGGCAAGTTCATTCCCCACAGGTGTAAGTGTCTCAAAGCTTCAAGACCTGCCCCAATTCCCTTGTGCCGTTGAACCTGGCAGTGCAAGGCCCCGAGCCGAGCGCTTTGCCAAACCCTGAAGGAGTTGTCGGTGAGCATACATAATTCCAAAAGAGAAACAATTTTCGCAATGAAAGAGCATGTCATTAAGAGCGCCGGTAGACCTCTATTGTTCTACTCATTTCTATAACGCCATTTCCTGCATCTTTTGTCTTTGGGACGCTATTATTAGACAAGAACGCGCACCCTCCCTCTGTCCGTTCAATAGGGTTTGCATTTGCTCATTAACAGCTAAGAATCCGCAAACACATTCTGTATAGCTTTTGCAACTGCTAATAAACTAATCATGCCCTCGCGTCTAATTGGGAAAATGGAATGAGGGAAGAGCTTTCGCCAGGAGGATTTTCGGGGCTACTTGTCGGCGCCGCGGTAGAAGTGGAAGGGAGCCTATTAGCAGGACAGATGCCGAGGCGCAAAGGTGAACAGCGGAGACGTGGGCTGGCTGCCACACCGCCGACCCCCCGTAATCGGTCACCCACACCAGTGTACCAGTTAAACACATTACGGAGTTTATTGGGTCTCATTATTACGATGCATAGCGCTGGTGCTTTTACAGAGCGGCCAGGGCACTGTCTGAGCAAACAAAGGCCATTTCGGTTTCTTCTCTACCTTCGCTGATTAGCCAGGCTGCAGCCCCGGAGCCGGAGGATGGAACTAAGCCATGACAAGAGCCACAGTTATCGCAGTTATTTGTTCTATATATCTGAAACTGTTTCAAATATTTCATAAACACTACCTTGCACCTATAATATATTTGAATCTAATGTTTCAACATTTCGAGACACTTAAACAAAACATTAAGAATGTGTTTTTTTCAATGTTTACATGGCTGGTTCTCAAGCCAATAAGGAAATCATGAATCAAAAATAACTCTTTGCTTTGGGTTGCACGATTCTACAGGTTAATGGCTAATAGCACAGATTAAGCTGTGATTGTGGTAAATTATAGTCACATTTTTATCAGTAATCCTTCTTCAGTGCCTGGTTTTAAATGGCATCTGGGCCCTCTTTTGCAAACTAAGGAAGTTCATTTACAGATCTGTTCCTGTGAGGAGCAAATCATGTGTTTGACTGCAGCAAAGTTAGCCGTGATAAACCCACTGATGATGAAACTGTTGTTCCTTGGCCCAGACACCTTGACTTTCTGCAGCCGATAAGAAAGACAAACGGTGACCTCTCGCTCAGATCTGCCCTGTGAGAGAGTTGATAGCCGCGCTGAAAACCCGGCGAGGCATGTTTGGACTACACAGGAGCCGGAGTCTTGCAAACTTAACTGGCCATTTCCGTCGCCAACCTGATAACTCTTCCTCACCGTCCTCGTTCCACAGTCGAGGCTGGCACCGGCACTTTTGTTTTGTTTTTCCTCCCTGCCTTTTTCCTGTCGCCATCTCGGTATTTAATCTAACACCGGCAGGCGGCAAAAGGGTTTACTTTGCCCCCCCTCAAAGACAGCGAGGCAGTGGTAGTGGAGCGGGAGAGGGGAGGGACAGGGGGTCTCCGCACAGGCAGGAAACCTAGGGCCAGCGTCACTGTTAACAAAAGCCTTTCATCTTTCTCTCCACTTTCCCCCCAAGACGGTGCGCTCAGAGCAGTGGGATTCTTTTAAGCACATACCTGATAAGGAAAGTTTTTCCTCCTTTCGAGGCAGAAGAAAGGCACGCACACTGGCACACTTAAACCTGTGATCGCTTTGAACGGAGACACTGTCCTCTTATCCCTGCCGTAGGGGCTTCATACGGCTATTAACTCATTCTAAACAGGTAATTATGCAAAGTAAACAGCCAGGTCACAGCGAGGCCCCATTCCACCTTTGCAATCATGCCGGCGCTGTCTTAGCAGTTAGTTTGGAGGTACAGGATCCATTTGCGGATAACTGCACCTAATCTATTATAGTCAGGAGTTGCTGTGGCAGGGCCTGTGTGCGCGCCGGGGGAGGACCCAGGGGAATCTGATGGAGAGGTCATAAATCACACGGAAGATGTTGAAAAGTCGAGTTTCTACAGAGCACTGGAGGTAGCAGACAGGGCGGGAGCACGGGAACGCCCCTGAGAACCAAACAACCGAGGCTATCATCACCGTAGTTAAAATATCAGCAACCGCAAACCAACCGGGGCCGAGTGTCGAACAATGCCTGGTCCCAGTGGAGAGCCCGGGACATATCCATACAGAACCTCTGCTAGGTGGTGCTTACAGCGGGACAAATCCCTCATGTGTAGTTAACATAGCAAGAGAGGCAGGGCTCGGACATTTTTACCCACACTGACTTTGCTGCATACAATTTTGGCCCGGGTGATTCCACAGGGAGTTGATCTGTGCTGGTACAAGTCTGCTCTTGGGGAACAGACTGTAACCAAAGAACAGTGCATGTCTGAAATGCTACATGGATCACCTGCAACTAATGTTTTAGTGAGAAATAAGAGACATATTAGGCCACCTCGGAGGGTTAGGGTTAGGATCTTCTCATGAGCTGGGGAAGTGTATGTGTCCCTGGGGAGCCCTCACTCTTTCCTTCCTGCTCTCCTCGTCTCTCCTAGTCTGTGCGCTGTTTGTTGTTTCGGCTAATGAAAACAGAGCGGCTGACAGCGACGTTTTCATGTTGTTTTCATGACCTGCGTGACTCGCCATAGCCTCCCGCAATGCTTTTCAAGCCGGGGGTGAAGTCTGACAGGGCCTCGACGAACAATCTTTTTCTCTCTCCTTCTCTCTCAAATTTTGTAGCAGGCTGTTGCATAAGGAACTCTGTATCTATGGTAATGGGCAGCTAATTGATCCCACGGGGCGCTGCTGGCATGGGGAGAACTTATTTACTCTGGCGACATAGGGATATTCTAGTTTCATTCTTTAAAATGATTATAACTCACATTCTCTTATCTCTAAAAGGCATGGCGAGGTGCACAGGGGGCCAATGTCTACATGCGCCGTCGAATGAAAAGCCTGTGTCGGAGAGGTGGCAGGCAGCAGCAGAGAGCGGCCAATCAGGCGTTAACACCTTGACTCTTCTCCCCGAATGTGGGCGACGCTGCTGCGCGCTGCACCCGCCTCGGTGTCACGGCTAAATTGGCTTCCAACAGGAACCCAAGGTGCCAAAGAGCCATTAGACGGACAAGGCATTGAAGTGTACCCAGGAATTAATGGGTCGCGATCTTTAAGCCTGTCAGCCCTCTTCATTAGAGGCTGCAGTGAAGGTGTACGTCAGTCTTTTCTCCGATAACCACCATTCACATAACACATCTCCCCAAACTGTTACTTAAAATGTGCTTAAAGTGAACAAGTGAACCCAAATGTACTCGTGTATCAATCTAGTTTAAAGTGCACTATGTCATACTGCTATTTCACTTGGGTTAGCCACAGCAGAAAGGAATAGCCATGGAGTGAATCTCCCTTTCACTCGACTAATCGTTGCCAGAGTATGCCTTTAGTCGACTACAACCATAGCGCTATGTAAAAGTCCAAAATGCATACTATCTTAAACACTACAAACCCATAGAATGTTATTACGATGGATTACAAGGTTCTGACCCCTTGTAGGAGAGGTGATGGGGGTTGGAGGAGTAGAGGCTTGTCCTCGCATCCCACGAGACACCTGAGTCAGCTTGGTAGGAAAGGGAAGGCGGGTGCAATGGCCGCTGACACAACACCCAAATCAAATCCTGCTCCCAGATAACGGCTAATCATTTGTCAACCTAAGAAGCAATCCCCTCCGATCACCCCGCCAGAGAGCCTGACCACTTTATTCCAACGGGCTGTCAGGATGAGGAGAAAAAATTACATTGGGCCGTGCAGTACCCCCTTAACCCCACCGTCCCCCCCACCCTATTTGGAGGCCCAGAGCAACAGCTGACAGCCAGGAAACAACTGTCCGTTCAGCCTCTTAATAATGGGAGAAGACCTCCGCGACAATGCATAGGCTGTTTTTCTGTTCGAATTTGACATCAAGAGGCCACAGTTTTTAGGGAACCTGCTCAAAGCAATGCCACAAATGTTGATTCCTGTAATTCTTTGTCCGATAATGCGTTAAACAAACTTGCAATACTGATCTTGTAGTTTAAAATAGCAACTTTCAAGCCTTTTTTTAACCACTTTTTTGGTGTCTTGTGATGAATTGTGAAAGAGGAAACCAAAATGCCCATGTTATTTGAAGACACTAATCTGCTTTGCACCAGTTTTAGTAATATGTGGACATACAGTGCAGATATTAATCCTATTCCATAAGGCGCCTCAAGAGAATCCCTTAGACTCTTTAGTCTGTTTAAAAATGTGCAATGAAAGGACTAAAACTAATAGGGCGTTCTGAACTTGAGATCTCAATGTTGACCGTTCACACAATGAATCGTCTTAAAAAGTCTTTGTTTACCATGTCGTGAGGAGAAACTGACAGATCCACACAAGATGCCTATTAAACCTGCACTTGAACCATACAGCTGTTCTAAGATACACATTCCTCGAGGGGTTACAATCTTGTTGCAATGACACTTCAAAGTTTTCACCCCAAGTCCAACCAGACTAAATTCAAAAGAATGTATTTTTAAATATACTTTATGATAAACTGTAATATTGTATGCAAAAATAGCCCACATTTGGATTGTTTCCAAGCCAAATGCATTGTTACCAGGACATTTTTAAAAAAACTGCTGCTTAGGACTTGATTAGGTATCGTTCTATAACCAGAATTAGTGTGTCCAGTTCCCAGCAAGCAGACACAAAAGCACAGTTTTTGCCGTCACCTATTTTGAAACAAATTTCCCAACAACTCCTTCGACTTGAGCAATAACAGTCATTTGCTTAGCCAAAATACCACCTCTGTGCACAGTTCTGCTGACACTGCAACTCCACACTTCTGCCTTTGTCCCACTGCACTACAAACTAGATTTCCACACAATAATAAGACAAATTGCATGTGATCAAGGCTGGGTACAGAGGAGACATATCTTTGAAATATTCTTACTCGAGAAAAAACAAGTAAAGTATGAGGTGAAAATGCTTTTTGAGTAACATTTTTGGATGCAACATCTGAGTTATCGGATTAACAAAGCATGAATAATGCATACATTCCTTGGGTATCGATTCCCTATCTTCCGATACCGATCCGAACACAAAATTCAGTCAGAGTTCATTTTACAATGTTTTGCTGCAATGGGTGCACCAATAACAATATTTGCATATCATTATCATTATAATAAAACGCTTAATCTTTGAGGAAGTTTAAAAACCTGAAAAAGCGGTCTCGGTGCATCCCTAAGTCTGTTATTTCTGAAGAATAGACAAGAATAATCAGATCTGAATCCAGACTCAAACTTTCAAAGGATGTAATATTGTCAAAAATAGCTTCTTCTTTTTTTGATTTTTTTTTTAAAATTCTCATTATTTTAACACATTTTATATAAGTAACTTTAAAAACATGAGGACTAAAGTACAAGTAAAACCGTTGCACGTGCTTGCAGGACTAAAGCTAACCTCCCAGTAGAGCGGCGCGAGCAGGAGCAGGAGCAGTTCACAGGTTTCATATGTTTGCACTCTGGGACTCCTGCCCATTCTGCATTGGCCATACTTAATTACATTATGCACGGAGTAGGGATATTCATAGCATACATGAACAGCAAATTAAAAGGCAAAAGAGACACAATATTGCCAGTGTGGAAAAGGACCTCTGACATCAAATGAATTTAGTCATTTACTTAAAAAAGCCAGCGTCCCATTAGATTAGCAATGCCAAATTAGCGACAATTTAACCAAAAAAAGAGGAAGAAGTTCAACCTGAGAGGAGTAGTGAGGGGAGCTCGGTGATGGCATGAAGCTAAGTCTGTGTGCAGCAGATAAGGGCGGGGGGTGTACACTACGGTACAGGCCTGGAGCTGCTTTATGTGTCACCCAGCGGAGGAAGGGTGAGGTGGGTGAGGCTTGTTTCGCACGCATGTACAAGTGCATGTTAGCGTGAAAGACAAGCCAGAAAGGTGCTCTGTGACACCGTGAGCCAACTTAGCGCTGTCATGCCCGACGCCGGATGAGCCAAACAATATGTGACATTTGCATCAAGAGTGAAGAGCTGCTGCGCTACAGGTTAGAGCCAGGAGGGAACGCACAATTGTCTGATTAAATGAACACGAATGGTGTACAAAATGCATGCCGTAGAGGTCTTGACAATTCTTTTAAAGGTTGTAGCTAGCGTAGCATCTTTTATCAAGGCACCATAATGAAAAGGTATTATGATAATATGCAATAATGTCAACGGCCTGGATTCATAAAACTGAAATGAGCTGTATGAAATGGTGATCAAGCTCCGTGGATAATTTTACTCGTGTTAAACTAAATAATGTATGTTCTCTTGACATAATGAAGCAAGTTTGGCCTTTTACAACCTGCGAGTTCACTTCCTACAGATCTAAATAATTCACACAGCCAGGTGGAGAGCCTCCGACGATACGCCTGTATAGATTTTCACATTCAAAGCGTTTTCCCAAAGATTAAGGTCAAGGCATTACATGGAAAATGCGAGATCTCTGCAGTAACATCTACACTCAAACACGTCAGAGGTTTTACAGAAGGACTGGATCTTCTAACCTGATATATTTTGCTTTTTTACTCCCCAAAAATCTACAACAATTCAGTTTTGTATTCAACTATGTAGTTTACGAAAATCTGAAAACGTATCTGAATATTTCTGTTTTTGCCTCAGTAACATGTTTGAAAATACATACAAATATATCATTTGGTTATAAAAATAGGAAATGACGGGAAAAAATGCAATACAATGTAGATTATTTTTAGGTAGTATTCCACCAGGAAATGATATTTGTAATCAGGACTTTGAGTGCCATACAAGACCAAACGCTTTTATGACATTTGGTTGCATCGTCGAGCCTTAGAAATTTGCCAAAAACTACCAATCACCACGTGTCCAAATGGAAAGCATGTTTGCCATGCTGCCTCTATGTGAACAGTCAGGTCTGCTCTCTCTGCCCACGTCACTTTGGATGAGGGCGTCGGCCAAACGGCTCAAATGCAAATGCGTCTTGACAGCCCCTGGAGTGGCGGGCGCCCTGGATGACTGTTCACGGCGCTCAGGTTCGCCCTTGATAAAAGAGGGCGAAAACGGGGAAAATATATTTGTGTCATCCAAGAGGGCCGCGCTGAATGGGGGGATTTGGCGTCGGCAAAGTGTGTCTGACAGGTTGAAGGGCTGAACCGCGAGCGAGAGGACACCTTGGTGCGACGAGGTGGCTCCTGGGAAGGGAAAGGAAGGGAGATGGGAAGGCTGTAGGGTTGTTCAAGGATACGGAGTCCTAAATATGAGATTTAGGTTGCGTTCTTATTTCCGTACACAGCACAACACTGAACTAAACTGTGAACTAAACCTGGACTAAATGAGGACTAACTCAGGTCTAGGTTTGTCCAATTGCATTTCTTCTGTATAGTTGTTGTATTTACTGGAAAGAGACTGAAAAAGACTGAAAACTCTCGATGCTGAGGCTACACTGCGACATCATTTAAAGATACGAAAAACCCAGAATGCATCGCTCTTGTGCAAAAATCTGGCACAAAGCTGTTTCTAAATGATTGCCTTGTTGCATTGGTTAAACCTCACCTCTCTCCCTCTTTCCCTCTCACACATCGTTTGTCCCGAGGCCTTTAAGAAGATGGCTGCGCAAACTGAATCACTCTCAGGTACTACTCCCTGTAGAACTTTCACATTACTTAAATCGATAGAGTTGGAAAAGACTGTAAAATGCATAATAATGTCTAAGCTCTCTAGTGGGAGCCATGCAAACGCGGAAAGGAGGATGAAAAAAGGCAAAGGTTTTTCCGTACGGCGCTTGCTCGCTCCTCTCGACGCCCTCGGTGGCCCAACAAACAGCGGCATGTTTATCAGAAAAGTAGGAAAAATCGATAGAAGTGCAGACCCCTGCACAGAGCACAGCACCTGCCTGGCCAAAGGCTGCCTCTGCCTGGGTGAGGGAGATGAAACTTCCCCTCGCAGGTTTATGCTTCCTACGCTGAGGTGAGGAGGGAGGGAGGGGGTGAGGGGGGGGAGAGGGGAAGGGGGGGATGCTCAAGTACACTCAACACAGTGTTCTTTCAAGTATTGTATCTGGCACTGACTGTCTGAGAGCTGGTAACCTCTTGTTTAAATACGCTGTAGAAGAGTGTCAGCTGTTTACGCTGACAAAACCGTTGACGAGTGATTTTTATTTCATTAAGATATTTCAATGTATTTAAGATATTTTATAGATTGCAAAATGATTGTTATTTTAAGTAAATCGTTTTGAAATCCAGTACCACTTTATACTAACCCCAATCAGCCTTAAAAAAGCACGAACAAAGACTTCATTCAACTACGACGGAATCTCTTTCTACAATACCACTCATACCCAAATCAAGTTCAAGTCTGCATCTAGTAACTCATATTTTCCTTTTCCTTTTTGCAGTGTATGTTACGAAATCCGCTTCTACTCCGCTTCTGAACTCCCCCCGGGCGTCGCTCGTGGGCCGGCTGCTCTGGTGTCAGGCTCGAGGGTACGAGGGCAAACAGTCTCCGCTTCTGCGTAAGACTCACACCTCTGCTATACCTCCACTTACGCACCTCGCGCTCCGTCCGCTCCAACACACGGCTTAGACACTTTTATTTTAGCACACAAGTGGGAGGCTGCTTAGCAAATGTAAGGTTAGGTCAGGTATGAAAATAAAGAATAAATCTAAAAGTCAAACTCTCTGCTGTAACATTAAAACAAGCAACAACAACAACAAAACATAATAAGATGGTCAAAATAATCAGAAACTTTCCAGGAATATTATATGATGTACAAACTTTCTCTCAGGTTTGACTTCTGGGCCACGTTCAATCTCGTGGTGTTTCCTGGTATCAGCCTAAAACATAACAGTTCTGGGATTAAACTCCAACCAAACACAACCAGGACTAAACGAGGACTAACCCAGGTCTACTGCACAAAAAATGGGGCCAAATCAGAACCAGACCAAAAAGAGTGTATCTTCTTCAACTTCGAATGCTTAGTCGTTTGGTCCTTGATTGGAGTCAAGATGTTCGTATTCCTTATTGGTATTAGTTATCCAAATGTGAACCATATTTGTTCGATATCTTTGTTGTATTTGCTAAAAACAGATTATGGTTCAACAGTATTGTTACGCCTTTTCTCTTCCTTTATCAACTTTAAACTTACAACTCCTCCTACTACGCACTCAAAGACCCGGCTCAACATCTGGAGAAGGGTTGTGAACTTGTTTTTTTACCTCATTATTAAACATGCAAAAAGAACTGAGTATTTAGACCGGAGTCGGTATCCGAAATGAGTCATTCTTAAAAAGGGCTTTCACGTTTTAGCAGCTGACATCATTCTCAATGTTCTCAGCTGGAAATATGAGTCAAACATTTCCCTGGACGACGGGCCCTGGCAGGACTGGACTGACATATGGACCAGCTCATTGGTCCAACTGACCATGACGGCTGCTGCTGCTGCTAATGCTAATGCTGCTGATGCTAATGCTGATGCTGATGCTGATGCTAATGCTAATGCTAATGCTACTGATGCTAATGCTAATGCTGCTGATGCTAATGCTAATGCTAATGATGCTAATGCTAATGCTACTGATGCTAATGCTAATGCTGCTGCTGGACAAGTGTATGCAAGTTCCTAGTTTGTGAATGTTGTTCACTGCCAATGACAATAACACGTTTCTAATTTTGATGATTTGTTGTGTACGTCGAGTATAAAGGATGATGTAATGTTACTATAAGAGCGTTGTGGATTCCACTCTGAATAAATAAATAAACCGAGCACGTCTTAGGTCAGCACAAACGTTGACTCTTGCTCCACTTCATTCTGCAATCTGTCTTAAGAGCGCCTTAACGGAAGAGCTTTAGTGAGTCTTTAGCTTTTCTTTTTTTCCTCATTGGTTTTGGCTGAGGATTATCTGCTGCAGAATTGAAAGAATCTCTGTTTCTGCCCATGCAGCGAACTCATCCCAACCTCACCACGGCCCGTGTGCAGAGTATTCATATAAATGCTCTTGCTCCTGAAGCTGTAAAAAAAGATTCTAATTGAGGTACAAAGGGAAGGACCCTCGACAAAAACAACAGCTCTGGCTTCACAAAGAGGAGAGTGAAAAGTGTCATCCACAGCCACTCAGACCCCTCCTCCAAGCAGTAAGAATAGATTTCACCTCATATACTCATCGCATCTGCTATTTACTTTCGAAAGAAACTGTGCTCCAACACCAGAGTAGACTTTGGTAAAAGAAAAGAAAACCCAAAAAATCTTACAACAAACGACAACTTCATTAAAAAAAGTACTCGAGTCCAATCCACTCCAATCCAGAAATCATATTTAAAAACAGATTTTCTATTTTTGACTAGTATATTTAAAATGATTAACTTCCATAATCTAAGATTGTCAAATCTACTGAAATCCAGAACTAGTACTCATTGTAAATACTTTTTTTACTCACATTCAACTTGTGCGAATATACTTTTTCTGTTTATTAATGTATTCATTTATACACTTCAACAGGTACCATAGAACCAAACAGGGATTTTCCCAAGGACGGGCTGTTCCAGGACTCTTTTTATGCTGCTCACGCCCAACAATTACCACTAATTCGTGAAAAGCGCGTTTCAAGTGTGTTCTATTTTTATGGTTTCTTTGTTATGTAAATGTACCGTTTTTGTAAATTCACAGCGACATTATTACAAGAGGGATGCGCATGGGGACGAGTACAGTGGCGCCCGGCAAGAAAGAGGTCACGGGATGGAAAAGGAGGTTGTCATTTAAAAACAGCTACACTGAAATCTTCCAATAAGGGATTATGACACAGATCATAAATATACTCAACCTTATAAATATTTGAGCTCGGCTAGTCCCCTTGCTTAATGTGCTGTACAGGCCCTAATTAAGGCAGTATCTGATAGATGCCAGTGCATAATGATGTGTGGGTGTCTGGGGCGGAGGTGCTGGTGATGGCGGCAGGGGACAGGAGTATCAGCCGAACTGCTCGCTTTGTAATAATGACAGAGACGTTAATGACGCTACAGCTACTTCAATTAAAAGTACTTAACTGACCCAGAGTGCACCGGAGAGCCTCCAACACCGAGACAGGGATGGATCTAAGCTGCGGGACTGGCAAATTGCATATGCTTTCAAATTCAAAGACGCACCATGTAACTTTTCAGGTGGAGGGAGGAACGTTCTGCAGTATTTCTAATGAACGTTTGAACAATTCCAAGTGCTTTAAGGTGCGTCCTGCACTGAGCCCAGTTTAGTCCTCATCTACACTTGCTTTTGATGGGGTTCTAGTCCCAGTTTAGTCCCAGTTTTGTTGAGGTCTATGTGCAAATGTGAACGCACTCTTGAATAAAAAAGAAAACCTTGATAAACTGGCATGCGTACTGTGAGCGGGCTCTCACAGTCTTTATGTCAGACTGTGGAGCATTCCAGGCAAAGCAAGTTCATTTGAAATGTACAAACGATAAAAATAATATCTCCATGGAGCAGGCGAAAAGTTACATAGCGCACCTTTAAACTAGTGATATGAGAAAGAAAGTAGCATGAAGGCCTATTACGCACTTGTACATCGTTTTTAAAGTTATGGCATGAATAATACAACTTTTCTCTTGCTCCTGTAACGCCGAAATAAAACTCTCCTTATCAGTCCAACAATGGAGTACACAGGCCGTCTCTCCTGTCTCTTGTGAATCGTGTTGTGAGCTCCTCAGGCTCTCCTCTGAGCACTATCTGTCTGATGGAGCACATGACTGCCTCAGTGTTGTGTGGAACAGACTTGTTCTGTGAGCTTTGCACCAGTGCAGCGGTGGACAGGCGGACGTTATGTTCACAAATGAAAGCCCATGTCAGGAGTGATAAGGCTGTAGCTAACTCTTTGTGCGCTCCACACTTGGCTTTTATCAGTGCCAGATAGAACAGCCATTGATTTACACATCCCCTGCACCACCTTCTCCTCGGCCTGCAATGACAAGCATTATTCTACCATTTGTACATTTCCTGCTAAATTTTGCAGCGGTGAACACTCCTCTGTCCAGTTTGTGCTGATGAGGTCCGCTGGTGACCCTGACTTGCTTTGCCAAGCACTATTGGAGCTGTGATTCACTCAGTAACATGCATCCACTCACACACACTGACCCAGACTCCGACTGTACAAGATTCTTATACAGGACAATATATGAACCCAAATTTAACTCAAATCAGAGAGTTTTACTGCGTCTGATGACAGACTGTCAGTCTAAATAAAGAGAGGAAACCTGGCCTGGTTTGCCAAAGGGTCTTGAGAGTGTTTTATAAGAAAATACAGTTTGAAATGTAACATTTTTATGGTTCTACTGGGAGTCTGAGGTGGAGTCATACTTGTACGCAAGCTTCCTTCAATTTAACAGTTCAACTTTCACCCAGTCTCAACCTTATTGTGTCCTTTTTTCCCCAAATAATTTGGGTCACAGGCATTTGAAGCTTAGATTTCAGATTTTTGAGATGATACACATTTGAGTGTAAAACTGGGGCAGAATCTCCAGCACAGAGTGTGCACAGGGAGCTGTGCAGAGTGCCAGGACCTCAAAACTTCATGACTCAATTATTCTGCCATTTGATTCATGTGCTAACCAGATGATCAATGCAGATTAATTATGTAATAGTCGTTTTGGCCCGCCGCCACATGCCGCTCAGGAGAAAGTGGTGCTGCTGTGGAGGGGAAAGCCGCAGACTCACAGGTACAAACCCAGATTCAATTACAACGGCACAGAGCTACATTTCTGGGTCTATAGCCTCTTCCATTCTCACTCCCCCTCTCCACTGACCTGGCTCTCTTATTACTGAGCAAACATGCCTGCCAAGTAGCCATGAAGCAGAGCCTAATGAGCACATTATTGTATTTACCTTCAGATAAGGTGAGCTCCAGAGCTGATAAGGCCAGATAAGTCATGTTTGAACACTCCATGTAGACATACACCGGCGCTTTGGTACTTGTCAACTGTGGCCAAACATGGCAGGGGATAATACCAGGGGAACAGACCGGAATGTGTGGAGAAATTGCGATAACTATCTTTAAAAAACTGCATAGGCAACATGCCAGGCTAATTACTAGCTTAGACTGTTGGAGAGCAGGGCGGGGGAGGGGCAATGACCATTAGGGACATTGGCAGGAAGTGACCAGAGCATCTGAAGAGGGTTAAGAGGTCATCAATAAGTCCTTTTACTTGCCGTCTGCATCCCTCCCCAGAGAGCGCACGTTTAAACTGCGCTTTATGGCAACCAGGGCCTCTCAAATTTATCACCTATTGACCATAGTTCAGGGCAAGGTCATAAATCGGAGCAGCCGAGCCTGCAGCTGGCCACGTCAAAGCCATGTCAGTTCGATAATATGAACAGGATATGGGCACAGGACGAGAACAAAGCCCCCCAACCACTGCGGTGTGAAAGGTATCCGCCGCTGTCAGTCCCACAGCGCTGCCTCCTCATTGGCTGAGCTGTCCCCTGGTGGCACCTATAGTGTGCCAGATGTGCATTCCCCCAATCCCCTTCTCCTGGATGTGACCTGAGACGGGCCCAGGGCGGAATTCTGGGTAATTTCTCGCTCAAATCCTCTACCGTCGATCGCGGCGCCTTTTTGAGGTGAGGGAAAGTGACAGCACCAACTCTCCAGGGCATAGCTTCCCAGCCGAGTGGATCAGCAGACTGAAAATCGCTTATGAATAGTCATTAGGCCGTCATTACAAAACCCCTCACTACCCACTTCTTCCTGTGCAACCAAATGCCTCTTGTCATCCTCACAAGGTGTATCATTTAATTGCCAATTGATTTTTTTCCCCTGTATATGACAACATGTCACATTGCAAATAGCAGCCTCCACCGGCCCTAGGCAGATACACTTTCCTAGCAAAAATATTCTTCAAAAGGAGACAGGATGCTTCAACCCAGGGAGAGCTTAGTGCCTCACAATAATTAAACATGGTCGTGCCGAAGCGAGGGGAGAGCGTCTTTGTGACCCGGCTTTGAGAGCATATGCTGCCTCTAATACACAGGCTGACTGGATGTGGCGGCTGGGTGCTGCCCTCAGTCACTGTCAGTGCCATTAGCAGAAGTGACACACCTATTTTAACTCAACGTGAATGTAGGACAATCGTCTCCGTCAGCCGGCCCCAGGTCAGAGCATGTGCTGTCAGACGAGGCAAGGCCATGCCACTCCAGCCAAACTATTTACACTGTACATCGCAGCAAACTTTGCCAAGCATGACCGAGGGATAGTCTTGTTTTTACAGAGAAAAGCTTATTATGATTCTTACTTTCCATTTTCCATTAAACATATGCTCTTTAGATTGCCAATTATCGACTATCAACAAATCACACCTACTTTTTCGGTTCAAGATCTGTTTTCTGAAGCACTTTCCAACCCTGAACTACGGGGCTAAAACAAACAAGTTTCAAGGTTAAGGTACACTTTATTGCCCCCGTGGGGAATAAACGTATTCATGTGTTTTAGGTGCATCTCTTCTAGGATTCAACTTGACCAGGACTGACTAACATGACATCGACCGCCCAAAAAACCTTACCCGCGGAATCATTTCCTCCAGTGCACAGCAGAGGATACTGGGACTCGTCTTACCCTTCAAATATGGCAACTCAGCACAGTCGTCTGCTTTGACACCAAACACTGCACGATTATAGAGTTGGTGCCGTCTTAATAAGCTGAATAATGAGGGAATTTCAGAAATGCCCCAGCGCCATTATAGCCCAACAATGCGCTCCGACAGTGAGTAAACCGGCGCGGGGCAGAAGGTAGGCGTCGAGATATAATGAGGCTACTGTGGAAGTAATGTACTCTGTATTGTAAAGCCATGTAAAAGCCCATTTCTTCAGATACGCAGCGGCAAGGCATTAAGCCAGGGGAGAGATTTGCGGAAGAATGGCATACAGTGACAGTCCCCCCTCACAGTCTTTCTTTTCTCCGGGTGTGCGAGGCTCCGTGACAGCCTGTATCAGTGGCTGGCTGCCGGTTGCCGCTATTTTGTGTTTTGTTTTTTCAAGGCGAGATGAGCTGCAGGTGTGCCAGACTTGTAAACACGCGCACTAATTACACATTTTCCCGCTGGATGACAAAGAGGTCACTGAAATAATTGTTGTTGGGTTTTTTTGGGGGGGTGACAATGGAAGACTTGTGGCGGCTTTCAAAAGTCGATGTGAAATGTAGCGACAACCAATTAGGAACTCCTCACTACTGCGGACTGCTTTTTATACCAACTTTGCCAATCCTAGTGCAGAAGTACGTACGTAAGAATGATGTGTGACAGCTTCTTCACTGCAGTCTGGGTCTACAAACCTTTGCTTCCTGTAGCTAGTGTATCGTTAACTACTTTTTCCAAGTTAAATCGTCTCAAGAGTAGTCCAAACAGTCAAATAAATCAGTCACAATATGATCTGAAGTACAAAATGCAGATGAAGTGCTAGCTCAGGGATAAAATGAGATTCATTCATATTCTGGTTTGGGGGCTTATGCTAACTGCATGTGCCACTGTAACTCAACATTTTTAAACCAACATGATCCAAAGTTTGCTCATCATCAACGTTCAGACGGCCTATTGGTTAAATTATCGAATATTTATACGTTTCTGGAAATAAATCTGAGCTATTTTTCTATATTAATTGACCCAATAATATGATACAATTCAGATTCAAATGTAGTTTTACATTGGATGCTTTATGGCACGGCCCATAACACCCCCAGCTACTTTTACACGTAATAAAATGCATAAATGAAGAAAGGCTGCACCATTTCCGTATGATTATGATTCCCATTAATTATATTGGCGGTTTATTCAATAGTGTTTGTCCTCATTTTGTAAAATATGACTTGCCCGGACAGTAAATTATGTCAGGTAGCTCGCAAATCTCGCCGTGGGCCGCCGCGGTGAGCGTTCACGTCTGGGGTGGGGGGATTCGAGGGAAGCCATCTCTCCACCGCTCTGTCAGATGGGAGGGGAGGGTTCCAGCCAATAGGCACATACATCAAAAGAACTGCCAAACTATTGTCTGTTTTTTTATTAATAAGCGCCTGATATTGCTGCCGGACAAGGCCAGGAGAAGTGCAAGGCAAGCGCTTTCTTTTTTTCTCTTCGGCAACGCAATCCAGGTACAGAATTTAGCACAGAAAGGCTCCGTAACATCTCAATCAATCTGTATCTGAGGGGAGGGCAGCACTACTACAAATGATTGCTGACATAAATAAATTGGCTTGAAAATGCTCCTTGTAATATGAACTGTGGAGGGGCAAACCCAACCCCACCATGTTCCAAGCAAATGATATAAGATTCAAAAAGATAAGCCAGATTAAAGAGCTACAGTCCAATGTGTTTTCAATCAGACTGAATGGTCTGTGCACATTAGGTAATACGTAATACGTTTTGCATAATTTAGTTTACATGGCTCCGTTCAAAAGTGTCAAAATCATGTTGTGTTTCCGCTCCAATAAATGCGCTCCGAAAGTCAACCGAAAAGAACACGCCGCGCAAACAGAGCGGTTTGCGCGGACATGACAGCTGTGCGACAGTGCTGCCCCATCTCACCACTACTCTTTAAGTATCTCTGCGCCGGTCTGTGGGCTAATCCTGTGTAGTACTTTTTTTTTTACAAGCTGTTAATATTGATTGGGGCTGTGGATGAGAGAGGGGCGGTTCAATCTCAATAACAGCATTCCATTATACGGCAGTGTGCATCTCCCTTGCAGCCTGCACGCATTTAGGGTATTATCAAATTGATAGTGACTCAAATTGATTTGGATAATGAAGGTCGCTGCACCTTGAAATATAATGGCCACTTATTGTAATTACCATCACAATTATCAAGGTCGCCGCATCAAAAAGGCGTGCCATGGCTTTGTGACCGTGATACAGCCTGACGAGACTTTATTGTTTAGCCTGATTACACTGCAGTGATACATTCAAATCATACCTATTATTATTTGAATAAAACATTTATAATGGCCTCCTAACTCTATAAGATTAGATCATAAACCAATTCTGAATTATGATTTGGAGCTACAATATGAATTTAGCAACGAACCCACAACAGTTGCTAACTGCTGGGGTCACGTTCAGCGACAAAACAACAGAATGTGCTTCAGAAGAGATTTGAACTGACTACTCTCCGGTTAGAGGGCGGACACTTGTCAAGTGCACCACACATACCCACTTGTTTTCTCCCTAAAATGAATACTTTAATAAAACAGTCATTCAAGTCCAAAGTTAAATGTAAAACAGGGAACACGATGGGTGAAACTCAAATGATCCGACGCAGAAGAGTGTTTCCTTTCGCACACTGGACTGCGCTCAACCCATGGCCTTTGTTTCAACTGCACCAGGCCCAAGGATGACCTCAGCTTTAAAACAATAAGCGCCTGTAAACTGCCTGGAACGGCCTCTCCAGGGGACGCACCCGCAACTTGGACTCTCACATCAGTGAAGGGAAAAGAAAGACAAGAAAAAAGTCTTTGCAACTGCGGGAGCTTTTGACTGAACTCCGTGTCAGTAAAATCAAGTCATTATTCAGGAAATTACTTGATTTACAATTTTCAGAGATTGAAGAACCTCAAAGTTGACTGACAAAAGTAAAACGTAAAGATCAATAAAAATCTGAAAGCAAATTAATTCAAATAAAGGCAATCCCAGACATACCATTTATCCAGGTTTGAATCCAAAATAAATAAACGGTGGTTATTGGTCGACTGCTCTGAGAGTGTAAACAGGTGAAACGGAAGAATGCTGAACAGAAATGCGAAAACAAAGCTGGTCTTCGTGTGTGTGGGTGTGCGTGTGTGTGTGGGTGTGTGTGTGGGGGGGTAGTATTAGTCGAAGTAACAATCGCGGTGGAGGGTATCGGGGTATCGGGGCGGGTGCATGGCAAACCGCTAAGAGGATCAAATATTGGCTCCACAACAAAAGCCGTGTCAAAGGGGCGTTGGAGTCACAAGTCTCCCCCGGACAGCTCCGCCCCTGCCACCCACCTCTGGCTCCGCCCAACCACGGCTTGCCCCTCCCACCTCACCCGGCCAGGAGGGGCCTGTATGACCGCACAAAAGACTCCACTGCGGACAGATGCAGGTATTGTGATGCAGAGTTTGCTCCTACTCCTCCTGCTTGTTTCAGACAGTCGACTCCCTGTCTGCCGGCCTGATTCGGCCCAGTGGTGGTGGTGGTGGTGGTGGTGACTTTGTGGCTTGGATGTGCCATGCAGGAGTTGAATTGGGAACGCAGAGGTGCAGCCAGTTTCAAAACAATACTTGATGTTTTTTTTTCCTTTCTTTCCAAGTTGGCGTGATGTTTTTAAAGCCTGCAAAGGTAGTAGTTTGCGTCGATATTTCTGTCCACGCAATCATTCCACATGCCAAAAGGTTGTCTTATTCTCAGTGAAGAAAAAACAACAGCAACTAGACTTTACTTTGGTGGAACAAGTCTGAGAAAAGTTGGAAAGGCAAGGCCAGCTCATGCATTGATCGCATTTCAACATCAGACATGTTTTATTTTTAGCATGTTGGTAAACCGGCCGAGACTCTATGCTCTAGTTTCATTCTCAAATCACGGTTTGCATGTGTACAGTAGCCACTAGAGAAGAACTCGGGTTACCTTCTTGGGTCTAGACATGGATCACTGTCTTAGATGAACAACTCTATTACAACCATACGACAAGGAATCAACAAAGTTCATACATAAGCCATAAGCTACATAAGAATGTGTCAGACATTCCAAGATTAATCATTATTATTCATGTATTTGTTGTGTATTTAAGGACTAAACTAAACTCTTGTTTGGTCCTGCAAAACAAGAATGATATAGGACTACATCTTGACTAAACTAAGCCTTAACAAAATCACAATTTCATAAGAATTTGACAAATTCAATAGTTGGACTGAACTGAGCCTGAACCAGTTCTCAAACAGATCTAAACCAGGACTAGACTATGTACACTAGGAGTAAACAGAACTAATCCTGGGGTACTCCTGAGGTGGGCTGGTTGTGGAGAGGTCCAGTATTTTTTCAGCTGGGCGCCCCTGTGAGACTTGGCGTGCGTAGAACTTGGATGGATTTAGACCAGAGCGTCCCGACACATTTTAGCACCGCGACAGAAATAGCACGTCGTGTCACAGCATTAAGAACTAACTCTGACGACTTCTACAAACAAAATAAAGACTTTGTATCTTTTTACTACAATACTTCAGCTCGGTACTCCTGCCCATGAATGCCCAAGTAGCATTGATAGATGGGTCAAATGCAAAGGACCAATTTTCCAACGGGAACAAAAAAGCCATGCCAGCTGGTGAAGCGGACAGCTTTCCCCAGCTTCAAAGAGCAGTTGTTGACTAAACCTATTATCGTCCGACAGCCCACCTTGACATCTTTTATCTAACTAACAAGCGTGCACCCCAAAATAACAAATTACTTAGCGCAGCCAGGGTAGTGGCCAAAATTAGCCGGAGGTCTAATCTAATTGGTGAAAGTCATCTGCTCCAACCTGTGCCGCGCTAAACCCCTCTTGCGCTCCAGTCTAGACCAAATTCTTGACAGTCCAGTGCTAATGTCCCGCGCTGGGGAGAGGGACAAATGTAGAACGGCAGGCCAATCTGATATGAGAGCCGTCTCCTGGGCCGTAATGCGGGGTGGCAGCTCTTTTTAAGGGAATCAATTAAGGTTTAAAAAGGTGATTCTTGGACGCAGTGTCTGGCTTTATTCCTGGGAGAGAGGAGAGAGGGAGGAGGGGTGGTCCCAGAGGGGCTCAGCACAAACCGCGCACACACATAATCACACAGCTGAATGGAAGCATTGTTGTAGGGCCGCCCATAACTGCCAGCGTGCGAGCCCGATCGGGAGTTTACATGCTTGTTTTGGTTCCCATTGACTCGTGGAACCTTAAACCTGTTGAAAGTCGCAATTCTAGTTTACATCTCAACTTTCAACCCTCACCCAACAATAACCTCCGCTTCCAACACCTTCCCTGTGTTGAAGGCTTTATTGCACCTTACGCCTTTCGCCAAGCATGACAAAAACGGCAGAATTCATTACGGTAAGCTGTGTTGTTGTGTCCCTGGTTGTGTCATTGTGGCAACCCAATTACATAGCCAGAATAGTTCTGTTGGCAGCCAACTTTCTTCCCCTTAAACAACATCGAAACGTGGAACAAAAGGCAAAACAACAAAACACAGTTCTTGTGCAAGAAACAGAAAATGACAAACAATAACTGCAGGCTAACACCTTCTGCCGGTAGACTTTAATAGACCTGTTAGTATGGCCTTAGCTTCTCTTCAATGAACCTGCTTTTCTATTGTCACCCTCCATTTGAAAACCACCATCCAAATTGCCTTGTAGTCCTCCAGCTGAACAGCAATCATGAAAGGTACGCCGCGATCACACTTTTTTCTTCAACTTTCCGAACCTGTGGGAAAGGCTTTGAGGGTTTTAAGTCTCGTTCCGTGCCGTTTAGCGGTGAGCTTGTTGGATTTCACGTGGTTACAGCATGTATCAAAGGAGCCCAGACCAAACCGACAATAAAGGTGCTTCTACACCTTAGCGCGCTTTAATCTTCACCCCGAGGCGCCAGGCAAACTATTCTTCCCTCAGCGCAGCAACCTTGCATTAGATGTCGAAATCAGCTTACAACATGATCTTTTGAGAAAGTGGGCTGTTGTGTGCAGGTTTCAAACAAGGTGCACTGAGGAAGAAGATGTATTGTGTTAACGATTCAAATGCTAACCTTCTGACGAGCAAAGGTTTGGAGTACATTTACTCAGTTGCATTTATTCAAGTTAAGTTCAAAAGATACATTTTACTTGTACTTGTACTTGAGTAAAATATCTTTGAAGCAGGAGTAGCCTACTCTCACTTGAGTAAAAGAAAAGGCTGTAGTCGGTGACAGAAATGACAGTAAAGATTGCCAAGTATTTATTTATGATTTCATTATTATTATTATTATTATTATTATTATTATTATTATTATTATTATTATTATTATTATTATTATTATTATTATCTTTTTTGCTATGTTTTATGTTTTCCAATACTCAAATAAAAGGCTACTTGAACAATATTCTATTTATTACATTCATTGTAATTATTTCTGGATGTCTACTTTTTACTTTTACTGGGGTAAAATTCCTTCCTGGTAATTGTACTCTTACTTCCACTTCAGCTGCAAAGAATGCACATACGTAAACAAACAGTCAGCGCTCCATGCATAACTCTTATTTATGTCATTCAATTTAGCCCCAGCCACTCAGCTATTCATTTTCATGATCAATTACTGAAGCTCACGGCTCCTGTAATGCATTCGGCCTGACAGGGGTCTGCTAAAGCGCGGGCTGTAAAATATTCACGTCAGAGCCGCAATAGAAAGCGGTGAATAGGCTAATTCTGCTCTTTTTACCGTATTTGTTTGCACGCTTCCCTCGGGCGACAACAGTTACCTACACCTTAGATGCGTGCATGTGTGTGGAGGAAGGTCTGCTGGAGAAGAGGAGGAACAAGCATGCAGCGGTAATTGTGCACTGGAGGAATAAAATGGAGATGTTAGCGGCGGTTTACGACTCAACACTGCTTTTCATTCACCAGTTAATACTACACTCAAAATGAAATCTATCATCAAGTTAATTCTTGTCAAAACAAGAGAAATGTAGATATGTTTTTAAAGTGTACTCGGAATGTTATAAAGATGATTTATATTTATTCCGTCCTATGACCTTTTATTCCGACACAACGACCTGTGCATATTCTAACCATGTTGTGTTGAACTCCACTCATACAAAAATGGCAATCACGCCATGCAGTAAATAGTAGTTGAAATGTCGAGCTAAAAGGATGGAATCAGATCAAATCTTGATGCCGTTTTGGGGAGGAAGTCTATTACCAAACAAAGGTCTCAATTGTTCTGAACGTTCTGCGAGTGAAGCATTGTTCACTCCACTCTATGAGAAAACGCCAACAAATAACTAAAAGGAAATCAATACTTTGTTCCCTCTAGCTCTGATCGCAAAAATGAGTCTGATTCCAAAAGTAGTGGAGTATCCAAACCCCGCTCGCTCCTCTCTATTCTCTCCCCGTTCCAACAGGTTGACTTTTATGAATCTCGGTCTGCTCCTCTGGGGAAGGCATTCCAAGAGCCTCGCCCGATTCCGCTCATATAGCAAATTCATTTCAATATTTATCTCCATGAATATATTTTTTGTTGGGGGGAAAATAACATTACCAAACAGGTTCAGGGTGTGAGGCTCCGAGGAGACGATCAGAAAGGGAAATTGTGCACAGCAGGAAGAAAAATCATTGTGTTACCCCAGGTGAAAAATATTGTTGCTTTGCTTAAAAGTGCATGCAAGCCGAGCTACGTTATTAGAATGTTTAAATATTAATTCTTCTGCCGGGTAGTAAAGATGATGGAGTTGCCGACTTTGTTTTCCTAGCCCCTTTCCTGTAGACCCCACCGCATTCAATTCTCCTCCTTTTGTCTTCAGAAAGCGCACACAAATGAGCTAAATGACTTGAATATTAAACAAATGTATTTGTTTCAACCATGAATTTCACATGATACGACAGATTACGTCAAGATAATTTAGCTAGAAACGGCAGAAAACATATGAAAAAGAGTCATTTTTTTGTTTCGTTTAAAGGAGTAAACAAATATACTTTCTTTCTATTTTAGAAAAAAAAAAAAAGATATAAAGAACCAAGATAAATAGTGATTAAAGTCACTTATGTTTGCAGTGTGCTGGCTAACGTCACAGTCCAGAAGCAAACGTTTGGTGATAGCGCAGGAAGATAAGGTCCAGTTCTGATGAGGCGGTCGATGGAGCGGCTTTCCTTTCACGACATGGACAGCTCGAGGTAGACACTGGCACTTGATGTAAAAGCTATTTTTGAAATCCGTCACAACAACTTGTCTTTAAGCCTATTTTTATCAGGAATGGATTGCGGTTGAGCGTGATTGGCACATGAATTGGGACGCAGTTATGTACAGGAATGCCAAGCGAGCACAAGGTGTGTTTACCACACGCACGGAACGGGATTTCAAACGAAACGACGCTTCCTGCGTGCTAAAGTCAGCACAATACAATAGAGTTCATAATGTGATTTGGAGAACATTTCTAATGTGACTTCAAATTGAATTAAGTTTGTCATCTAGACCTAGAATACTTTGACTGGATTGGGTTCTTGTCGTACATTTTGCTCTGATTTCCTGTTTGATATTCAAGTTTATAAGGGGGGGAAAATGTAACAAATGTGAAGAAAATCTGTCAGAAAACAGCTCAAATAATCATGGCAAATATGCAACTCACTCTAAACTCGTCGAAACCACTCAAATCAAGGAAACGTTCTTACTTAACAAATTCAAAGTCCACTTTTGCAGTGCAACCAGTCAAAATCTCCTGGATTAAGTTGTGCTTTCAAAATCACCTGTGGTTCACCTTCTCCCTAACATTTAAGACGTCATTTACAAAAAGAAAGAGCAAGAGCGAGGGAGGAGGAGGAGGAGGAGGAGGAGAAAGGGTTGTGATGGTGTTTGCCCAACAAAGCCAGGTGCGATTACGGGGGATCTGGAGACGACTTCCACTCAGGTAAAGTGGAAGCGAAAGTGACGCTCCTTTTGTTGGCGCTGAAGAGGTTCCAAAGCGCTGGGGCTTAGAGGATGCTCAGATCTCAAAACACTTTAGGATACTTGAGATTGAACTGGATAAAGATACAAAGAGCCGAGGGTGCGAAGGGGAGGGCGCAAAACACGGGAGGGGGCGGGCAAATGGGACGGTGGTCAGGTCAATGAGTAAGGATAATAATAGTGCGTCATTTATTGTTGTACAGCACCGAGACATACGCAGTGACTGTCTGAGGAGGCGGGGACGGGCATTTTGGTAAAAGACACCAAACATAAAGAATTACAGCTCAAATTTCAGTTAAACTTGGTCAATAATTTAGATTGACACGTTTCATAAGTCTGTATTACATGTTTGATCAGCATCTGACAAATTGAACTGTGTGATTTGTGTAATTGTCTGATGCCTTTACCATACACCGTCTTTAAAGACATTTGTATAGAGTCCTTTAGCAGTTACACCATGTCAAGTGATAAGATGTTGTATTTATTTGTGTATGCTGTGACTACCATGCATTTCTTCATACTTTATACCAAACTCTAACAAGTTTAGCTGCATTTCTGGATCGCTTTAAACTATTTATTCTGCTCGTAAACGGTTCCATCCACGACATGTTTTGCTACAATGTCGCCTTTGAAAAAGTACTATGGACAGGAGGTTGGTTTTGCTCCTATTCGCTCCCATTGATTGAGAGCCTGGCATTGATTGATAGTGACTCGCGCATTGTGTGAGTGCAGTAGGACAGACAGCAGGAGCAAAAGGGGGAGCACACAGGGGCCAAGCGTCAGACAAAAGAGCCCAGGATATAGCTCTGAGTGACGGGGAGAGTGCTGTCATACCCCCCCCCCCCCTCCCAACCCACCGGTTCATCCACCACCACCGCCACCACCCCCCCAACCCACATCCACCTGAGAGCAATGCCCTCCGCATGTCCGGCTCAGTCGATGCAGCAACGGCGATGCACAAACCGGGTGTCTAACCACTTTAAAAGCTCATCAGGCGCCGATTTCCTTGCTTGTAGGAAATACCTTATTCATGATGAAGCCTGGCCCGGGCCTAGGTAATTACTAGAATCAAGGTGGCCGCACAAATGTTTAAATCTACAAGGACCGGAGAGCCATGAATTATGCAGCCACATTTGCATCTAAATTTTTAAGTGTGCTTTATTCGAGAAGGCAAAAAACTCAAAACGCAACGGTTCGGATTAAAGTTTGATGAGTGAAGTTGAGCGGCGTGGGTATGGGTATGTGTGCGGATCCTCATTTGTAGAAATATTTAGAAAGGCGATAAAAGGGACGGCGAAAGCAGGCAGCGGCGAAGGTAGTGCCGATAAATAATAATTAAGAGAGAGAGTTGGTGTCTGAGGACAGTGTGAACAGTGTTGGCAGCGCTGCATACGATAGCGCTCGCCTCAGTGTTTGCATAGGGTTTTTTCTCCTGGTTTACAGCTCAGTCGTGTTCACTCTTTGAATATTTATTGAGAATGTGTTGTTCACAAAGCAATATTTCCTATTTGGGGTGCATCTTTAAAGGAATGCGTGCGGCTGGATGGGCAGGTTTGAATAAGCGGAGCCTGTGGATTAGGGGAAATGATGGGGCTGTGTGGCAGAAGGAGCGCGGCTCGCGTGTGCACAGGTGCTGTTTACATAATGAACATCAGAGGGTGCTTACCTGCTGCAGAGACGAGCCGGCAAGAAGAAGAGGAGGAGGAGGAGGAGGAGGGCGCCACCGGGAGGAGAAAGGGAAGAAAAGACACATTAGTACACACTCCATGAATAATGACAGTTTATGTAGACACAGTTTTGTTCTACTCTGGTGAATAGTTAAAGAAATGTGAAGACACGTAACCCCAGACAAAGTAATCATGTAATATGAAAGCTTAACTAGGAACGGCATCTGACATAAACATTTTCCAAATCATGTAACTGGTTTTCTGGGATTCGACACAAGAGTCTGGCTTTTCTAGAATAACCTGTCAGATATGTTTCAGTGGTAGCAGAAGGTTAAGGGAAGAACTGCAAACTCTCCACAGAAAGGTCAGGAAGAAGTGCTAACCACTATGCCACTGTGGAAAAGTGTTAGACTCATACAAGTTTGGCCCTGTAGGAGATTCTGGAGACACAACAACACATCAGCAGGAGAAATGTTGAAATGGGGATTAACTTTGCCTCCACTTTTTTCTTTTTGGTGGACGGAGCTGACAGTTGTGAGTAATGCACGGCCCCACTCAAGTCTCGTGACACTACATGAATATTAGAACTGCGCAGAGGAGTCCACTTGTCTTGCTGGAAATTGGCCAAATTGTGATGGATTGCGGCAAGTGTAAGGTTAAAACTATACCCATCCGTCTTCATATTTCCATATTTGAGCCTGTCGCTTCTGATGAAACGGCCCAGAAGGACCTTGTCCCTGTCTCTGTCCCCTGTCCCTGTCCTCTGTCCCCTGTCCCCTGTCCCCTGTCCCCTGTCGCCGTGCAGCCAGCAGCCAACTGCCCTCAACCTCCCTTTGTTAGACACCATATATCAGTGCTTTTCTGCGGTGATGGGAGCGGGCCGGGGAGTGACAGGCAGTGGCGTGGAGGGGGGTGAAGAGGGGTGAGGAGAGGGGTGGTATTTTTAAAACCCAGCTGGAAACAAAAGCCCTCCTGAGGCCGGCCCCTGCCCGCGGATCACCTACTCCAGGCTGCCCTGCTCCACTTTTCCCACGCTAACCTCGGCCTAATTTTGCATCCGCTAGCTGCCCCTGGACGCCATTACTTTCAGGTGAGCTGCTCTGTAATAGATGATAGAGGCGTTTTTCTCTGGGCACATGATGTCCCCCCACCCCACCGTCTCCCCTGTCCTGTCCCTACCCAGCCTCATCCTGCTCTTCTTTAAAAAAAAAAAAAAAAAATCTTTTAAAATTTCTTTTAATAAAAAAAAAAAAAAAAAAAAATCCTTAAAAAAAAAAAATCTTTTTATTTTTAAGAAAAAAAAAAAATTTATAAAAAAAAAAAAAAAAAAAAAAAATAAATTTAAATAAAAAAAAAATTTTTAAAAAGCAGACTGGCACCAGACACAAAATCGCCCGACCCGTTGATTTGCCCCCCGCCCCTCCCCTCCCCGGTCACCACCGTACCCCTCCGCTACCCTCAGGAGCGTGCCCCCACCTTAGCCTGGCCGAGTTGACCCGAATCATCTCCTCTCACAGCAGCTGGAGAGAGAGCGAGGGGTGGGCACACAGGCAGTTGTCCTATGGTGTTTGGTGGTCACACTGGCTGCTTATGTCCCC
The DNA here is from genome assembly GCA_015082035.1 of Chaenogobius annularis. Lineage (NCBI taxonomy): Eukaryota > Metazoa > Chordata > Actinopteri > Gobiiformes > Gobiidae > Chaenogobius > Chaenogobius annularis. Next base: position 182,852 of record BJKM01000397.1, read on the forward strand.
CCCATTAAACGCTCTTTTCTTCAGCTTACAACAGTCAACTCTGTTACCCAGCACGTCATGTGTGTTATCCCCGCCATGCCAACAGTGGAACTCCTATTCACCACAGCTAAAAGACACAGAATAGATAAAGCTACATTTGATCAAGTTTAGCTTAAATGGGGCAGTTTATGTCCTACGCTAAATGTGCTTTTCTTTAGCCCCCAACAGTCAACTCTGTTACACAGCATGTCACTAACGCCCCCCGAAACATGTTAACACTGTCAAAGGAAAGACCCCTTATACAGAGGCAATAGTTGATCAAATTCAGTCAAAATCCAATCGCTTATGCCCTTCACTGAATGCTCTAAACTCACAACAGTCCGCTCTTGTTACCCACCATGTTACCACAGCAACGCCTTTTGCCCTGTGCAAAGTGACTCTTTATAAATAAGCATTTGATAAAATGATGTTACAAATAAGAGTGCATCCAAATAGCAAAGAATGAAACAAATGCATTTTACAAAACAAATAGAACTTTACGTGGTTTTCTGGATCAAGTAAAGTCCGGTTTCAGGCTTCATTTAGTTTAGACCTGGGTTAGTTCTAGTCTGGTCACAGTTAAGACCAGGTTAACTCCTGTCTTTTCATTCCTAGTTCATTCGGGTCTCAACAAGTTTTCCCAAACCACACTAACCCACCTATTAGATTCCCATTGGAATGTACAATAGTAACTTTCTTTTCCTGAACTCACTGCTACACTCTTGTTTACTCCAGCCGACTTGGTGTAAAAGCGTCCACATGTTTGGCATTGTTCTCCCAAATAGATGGGCCTCCCCCATCGCTGGCTGTGACAGAGGCTTGTTCTTCAGCCCACCCCAGCACTGCACCGCACAGCCACTACACACACGCAACAATACACAAGTGTTACAACAACAAAACCAAGTCTGTTCCACTCCACGACCGCCGCATTGTTTCAGATGAAGCGCTCGGGGGGGGGAAGGTAGCCATGACAGTAGGAACATGTCGACGTGTGCATTTTACTAACTAATGTTGAACGTTTTTACAAACCTCTTCAACCACTGCAAATCACACAGCAACAAGAACACATTCATACAAAAGCCAAGTGGGTGACACGACAACTCGAAGCACAGTTTGAAACGGGGAAACGCTCTTCCTCTAAACCACTGCGGCACATGCGCTGCTTTTCTGTCTTTTATTTCAACTTGAGTCATATTTTACATGACCAACTTTATGATTATTCATCGGCTACTTTGGCAAGAACGCAAATGAGTGAAGCACAAAAGAGTATGTTGACAATGTGATGACCTTTAAAAGGGTGTATTTCTTGTTCCATGTGATTAAGATAAGCTCATTGTTTATCATTGCCTCCAGTTAGTTACTAGTTTTCAACAGTTACTTGTCTTTAGTTATTTTCAAATGCCTACTTTTAACTTCAGTAATCAAATGTTTAACTATATTGTTTGGAGCGTGCGCTCCCACCTCTGCAGATGCCGAACATAACTGTCCGCCTCACAGAGAAAGGTAATTACTGTGTATGGAAGAGGGAGGATGCGAGCGGCGCTAACTCTGATTAGAGAGGCCAAGCTAGCATTTACAAGCCACCTTTCACTGTCCAAACAATGTCTGTCACTTTCTATCAATAGCTGTCGTGGGAGGAAAAATAGTGGCCAAGGTGTCGACTCTGCCACACAGGCTGAGGAAGGCAGCTAAATTGGGCGAAAAGTGCATTACCAGGCCTGGGTAACTCGGCAAATCCCCGCACGGAGGTGGTTGGAACACGTCCCCTTTGCACTTTGGACTTCTTGGCTCATCCGTCAGACTGTCAATACCGGGCTAATTTTATTTGCTACCTGGCAGTTTGCAGTGATTATGATCGTTGGATGGATGAAAACGCAGAAATAATCGGCTTTCTCACGCCAACAGGAGCAGAGGTGATTTTGCAGACCGATATATTTCGTGATAGGTTTCTTCAACACAATCATTTTACCAACCAAAACCAAACCAAATCAAAACTAGACAACAATGAACAGACGATGCAAGCAAGGACTGATTAAGTATATATATATCTATATATATATATATAGATATATATATTTTACTCTCGGTTGAATTCATTTCCTCGACTAAAACTACAAGAATGATTTGAGTAAATCTTTCACCGCGGCAGGTTGGAAGAGGAGGTAGCTGTCAGGAGTACTCTTGTCTTGAGGTTTTTAGTTGGCCTGCATGTCACGCCACTTTCCTGCTCTCACCTCATTTCTCCTCCCCAGAGGTTACCAGCTGCACCCAGCTCTCCTCACTCGCCTCGCTCTCCTGCTCCTTTGCTCCCACTTCCACTCAGTCATGTTACATTTCAGACACTGTGTTAACCCTATCGTGCGTGTCTACTCCAGCAAATTGAACATCCTTGTTAAGAGTGGAAAAGTGCGGCCAAGGTAGCGCGTGCGAGGCGGAGTCAAGCTAAAACGCCATAATACGAACAGAATTCACTTACGTTTGACAGATCACCTGTTCAATCTGAATTAGAGTATTTGACATATTCTGACATGAAAACCGCAGAAGGACAGCAGTTAACCAGATCGAAGCCGAGCTCTTCCACTACCCGACCAGCGAGCGATGCGAGAATCAACTGATTTCACGCAGATTTCAAATTTGAATTAAAAACCTTCGGTATATTGAAATTCTGAAACACAATTGAAACGACAAACATGTCGCGAACATCGACAAGTGGCATCCGCAGCACGGTTAGTCAACGTCTGTGAGTTATGCTGACCAGAAGTACACGACCACTTCAGTACCACAGTACAATAACTACACCTTAATTAGCCTTAACGAAGCATGAGCAAAGACTTAATTCATAATAAACATGTATGTAGTTTATTAAGCATGATTCAGACTTAAGGTGAGGGTTAGGAATTAGAGTTATGCTTAATAAACCATTTGTCTTTGCTCCTGCTTTACTGAGGATAAGTGCAGTTATTATACAGTGTTTCCACAACTTCATTTCACAAGTTGAGATTTAGCCCATTTTTTACCCTCACAATTTTACATAATTAATGGAATGCGACGGTAAATTTCAGTGATCCAGGTACGGCAAAGAAAACATGTTTTCTGTCAACTGGACAAAGTTTTAAGAGTGAATATACATAAGTATAACAACACAAATATGGACAGAAAATATATATACATATATATATATTTGGTATTTCATGAGCAGAACTGATTGAAATAAACCCAAACGTGATGGAGAAGCAGTCAGAAGAATCCCTCCTCTCCCTGTACACAGCGCTACATCGCTAACACACCACGTCTACTCCATTTCCCAAATTGGCCCTGCTCCTGCTTCCCAAAGGAAGAACAGTGGGGAAAAAACACACACACACACAAAAAACTTATCAGCATTTACTCCTGGTTCATTTTATTTCATTTATGAATTACAAGGGAGGATGCCATTATATATTATTAATTGTGTGCAGTTGCGTTGGCTCTGGCTTCTGCCGCGGTGAGCTCGCGGATGTCTACAGCGGTGTAATTACGTTCTAGCCGGGCAGCCATCCGTTCCCTTTCAAAAATTTACAGGATTCTTAATCAGGCTGCTCATTTGGGCGCTCGGTGGCGAGGATGGCGAAACACAAACACGGGCGTCTGCTTGCACGGGAACACCTGCTTAGCATTGATAGCAGATGTCAGTCAGTGAACGGAACAAAAAAAGTACACGCGGGGAGGGGACCCGAATTAAAAATGCAAGCATCACCAACTTCTTATTATTTACTTACTCCAAAAATGAACTGCTGGAATAGGAGCGAGGGAGGATCCTGGCAGAGACGGAGCGCCGTAGTGACTCGTGCACTGAAAGGAAGCGCTAAAAGGACTTTGATTCCATTTGGTTCTTGATTTCATGTCGTTTTTGTCCCGTCCTGGACCTGGTTTAGCCCTGGTCTAGTCCAGGTTTAGATGTATCAAGCTAATTCATCAGCCAGTGGAGTAAGTCAAACTCTGTCAAGTCCACGAAAAGCTCTAACCTGTTGTTTTTCTTCTGTAACACACTTATACTTAACTGAATGGGCATGCTTTTCTTTCATGGCTATACTGAAATGAATATGATTATGATCTTATGTTTTAGTGAGAGGGGAGCTGAGGGCGTCTTATAGTAATTAGGTTTGAAATATATATTTAAAAGCATTTTGAGTCCTGTGAGAAGTTTTAAAAAGTGATAAATAACTTGGGGGAAAATACAGCTGTTTCTCACTGACATTTCCTCTGCCATTCGATTGGCTGATTTATATGTTTTTGTGTTTCGCGTTTTAAACGTGCTGGAGCTTTAACATCTGAGAGAGACTGAGCTGATGAAGAATGTCACGCTCTTCAGAACATGCTTGTGGAGGTCTAAACTACAAGGCCAAGACAGGATGAGTAATTACAGGTTATTGCCATTGCGATATATCGAAACAAGACGTCTCAATTCCAGATATTACACACTTCTCTCTCTCTCCCTCCATCTCTCCAACTCTTCTTCACCTCTTCTCCATCCTGAGTGGAACCTGTCTCCCTCTTCCCCTCTGCCCCCTGCCACCTCTTCCCCTGCGCACCGCTCCTTACATTTCTATCCGTTTGCATCAGTCTTGGCTGCATAATTCATTTGCATTATACCGCTGCATGGATGGTAATTAAATCTTGCCTGGGATGCCGTTGTATTGAAATGAAAACGTGAATATTTTAGCGCGGGGAATGCGGAATGCTTAATCTGACGCCCCCCCACCCACTCGCTGCCTTGTGCCTTTTCAAGCCTGACAATACGGGCCGAGATCTGGATGGAGCGTTTACTGTTCTTAAGGATGGCGTGAGGCGCGAACGCCGGCGCGCTGGGAGAGGACACGCCGGTGCGGAGACGCCGGTGCGGAGACGGGGATGTCGGAGACCTCTGAGGCCGGCGCGCGGAGAGAGTGGATTGCCAGTGGGCACGCAGGCGGCATCTACAACAAAATGGCCACTGAGGACCTCTGGAACAACAACACCTTAGAGTGGTGTAAACCCGTTTAGGAGCGGATTGGCTCACTCAGACAACAGCAGAGGGACAATGCAATGCACTTGTACTAGTTGTAGTACTAGTAGTAGTAGTGGTAGTAGATGAATGATGAACAAGATCAGGTATTTAAGTCAAAAGAGGAACCTTTAACTGCAGAAACACAATACTTTAGTAATAGTAGCAGTGTCAAAATACAACTCTGCATTCTCTCATTGCAGCCGTGTAAGTATTGTACTCAAATGTAAATCCAGATTCAAATGATTAGTAAGTATAAAACAAATATAATCCATGTGTTGTGTCATGTTTCTGTGGCGACCGTGCAGCAGATTACCTGTCCCACTCACATTTGGGTTAAGTGGTGCGTGAAAAGGTTAACAGACTCGATGAAAGCAACGCCGAGATACAAGTGCTGATAGGAGAGAGAGAGAGAGAAGGAGGGATGAAAGAGGGGGAGAGGAGGGGCCAGGAATGGTGAGTGAAGGAGGAACGAAAGAATGATGAAGAGGAAGGAGGGGTTCAAAAAGAGGAGGAGAAGGAAAGGGATAGGTGAAGAGAGTAAAGGGGAGTAAAAGGAGAAGGATTGATGAGAAGAGGGGTGAAGGAAGCAGGGGAGAGGTGGAGGAGAGAGAGCCGTGGCCGAGCTGACAGTGACAGAGCTGGCGTGCGCCCGGGACGAGTGAGCCGCGGCGGCAGAGGGATGAGCCGCGCCTTTAATGCCCATCTGGCCCCCGAGATGTAATAAAATTGACATATTGATTCCTTTGAATTTACGAATGCCTGTTTCATAAACTCCCATTTCCAAAGCCGGGCCCTCTTTAGAGCCCTGTCATTTTTCCCCCAAATGGATCAATTATGTGCCCACGTAATCCTGTTACCTGAGGAACCCACGCATACTTCTCCCATTTGCGGCGCTTGAGCGGTGCACACATCCACATTATGCGCACATAAACAAACTCTCTGTTTTTATGGCCCTCTCCCTCCGCCTCTCCGCTCCCTCGCTAGGCTGCGCGGGGCCTAATATTAGCGATTGTTCTCTTCCCCCCTGGTGTCGACGCTGCTCTCTCCCCGAGGGCTTTAGAGGGGAGGCTTTGCTCTGTTCTCTGCGGCGTGTTTTCAACTTGTAGAAATCCCTTTTACCTCCATAATTCAGGACTCAACCGCGCAGCTCACGGCCTCATAAACATACATTTAAATTTGAGCAGGAAGAGAAGGGAATGTGTGTGTGTGTGTGTGAGTGTGTGTGTGAATGTGTGTGTGTGTGTGTGTGTGTGTGTGATCCGGCGCAGATAGACTTTGATAAACTCCCCCTCACCTTCTGTAAACCGCTGCAGCTGAGTCTGAGCTACTGTTGTGTGGATGTCGGGCAAATGCTTTCACTTCTCCAAACCACCACCTTTAACGGCAACAGACACCGCCGAATGTGCTGATCCAGTGGAAAGAAGCGTCCACGCTGTCACAATACTCGAGTATTTGTCACAAGGAGGCGAAAGGTGTATAAAGGCTACAACGTGGAACTAGTTTTAAAAGGAGAAAATATGTGGCTTTCCATATATCTTATGAATTAAACTACAATACATGTTGAATACAGCAGTTCAAACCCTGAGCCAAATCTAACCTTTGGGACTGTGAAAAAGAAAAGGAAACACATTTGTGTGCCGGTGAACGCAGGAGGGCGGCACAGCGCGGCACGGCGCGGCACAGCTCGGCGACGGCGGTAAATGGCCTAACAGGCTGCCACAAGTGGTCGAGGGTCAGGCCGGAGCACGTGTAAACGCTGGAGCGACGCACTGAGCTGTCAGGTGGAACTGAGGTGAGACGGTGGAGCGAGAGAGGGAGAGAGGGAGGGGGGGAGAGAGGAGAGAGGGAGAGAGGGAGAGAGGAGAGGGGGGAGGGGGGGAGGGGAGGAGGAAGAAAGAGGGAGGGAGAGGGAGAGAGAGAGGGAGGGGGAGAGAGGGAGGGGAGGGGGAGGGGAGGGGGAGCGAAAAGGCAGAGAGAGAAAGGAGAGTCAGAGCGAGAGAGAGAGAGAGAGAGAAGAGAGGTGGGCGAGCCCTTTATAATAACGACACTTTAAAGCCACAGTGTGTAACTTTCTGGAGGTGGCAAAGTCGTCCCAGCATGATTCTACATGGAAATAGAAAGTTAAAACTCATACTTCAGAACATTCTCCATGCAGATGGATACTTTTTATGCCACACTGTGGAATATTATAGCCAAAGGAACATTTTTCCATGGAAACAAGCAGGAGGAGGCTCCTCCAGGTCAAGTACGGAGTCAGGTTTGTGGAGCTGCGAGCCCGCTCACAGAAGGACACAAGGTTTTTCAGAGCAATTAAAAAACAAACTAAATGAACATTTATTTTACTTATTTTTTTAGCTAAAAAGTGACAATACTGAAGCTTTAATTCGCTTGAATAAAGTTCAAAGACTTAAACAAATGATTCAGACTTAATTCCTCTTTATTAAGGGTTATGCTTAGGTATTAATTAAGCAGTTACTAATCCTGAATCATTCTTAATAAACTGTTATTCATGATGAAGTAAGTCTTTATTCAGACTATTAAAAGTGTCATTATTATAAAGTGTTACAATGAATCCAGTCGGACCCACTCAAATCTGAATTCAAATCATTTTAACAAACCTAGATTTTCATTTTTGGCTGTGAGAGCGGAGAGAGGGATGAAGAGAGCGAGAGAGAGAGAGAAGAGAGGAGGAGAGAGAGAGAGAGGAGAGAGAAGAGAGAAGAGAGAAAAAAATCACTGCTCCATCTTATTTTGCACACTCCGCCGAGCTACAAGCGGCTCAGTTACACTACACTTGCACCGAACAATCAGTCTGGCAAAGTTCACAAAGGCAGCACATACCTTGTCACTTACTGCTGACCTGCGCAGCCAAGTGACTCAGAGAGACAAGGAAGGAGCCGGGGAGGAGGAGGGAGATGGGAGAGTGTGGGGAGGAGAGGGGAGAGCGGGAGGAGGAGGAGGAGGAGAGGGGGAGACCGGGAGAGGGAGAGGGGGGAGAGCGGGAGAGGAGCAGAGGAGGAGGGGGAGAGTGGGGAGGAGGAGAGGACGAGCGGCGGGGGAGGAGCAGAGGAGGAGAGGGGTAGGTGGGAGAGGAGAGGGGAGACGGGGAGATGGGAGGGGGGGAGAGCGGGAGGAGAGAGTGGAGAGGGAGAGGAGAGAGGAGGAGAGCGGGGAGGAGGAGAGGAGGAGAGCGAGGACGGAGGAGAGGAGGAGAGGGGAGAGCGGGGAGGAGGAAGTAGAGAGAGGGGGAGGAGGAGCAGAGAGAGCGGCGGAGGAGGAGGGGGAGAGGGGTGAGGAGGAGAGGAGGAGAGGGGAGGAGGAGGAGAGGTGAGAGCGGGGAGGAGGAGAGGGGGAGAGCGGGGAGGAGGAGGAGAGGAGGAGCAGAGAGAGCGGGGAGGAGAGAGGGGAGCGAGGGTAGGGAGGAGAGGAGAGAGCGGGGAGGAGGAGAGAGCGAGCGGGGGAGGAGAGGGGAGAAGCAGGTGGAGAGAGGGGGAAACCGGGGGAGGAGGAGGAGAGAGCGGGGAGGAGGAGAGGGGAGGCGGAGGAGGAGGAGAGAGAGCGGGGAGGAGGAGCAGGGAGAGTGGAGAGTGGGGAGGAGGAGGAGACGGGGGAGAGGGGAGAGCGGGAAGGAGGAGACGAGAGCGGTCAAGTCACATAGTGTTACTTTAGTTTGGGGGCTCAAGAGAGAGAGAAAGATCCAGAACGTCCCGAAAGTCCAGTTTAAAGGGGTAAAACTCAATTTTTGAAGTTTTACTTTCGCCACAAATCAATGCTATCTTCAAAAACACACCTTTTGTTTGGTTGAGCTAATCAGTTTATCTCAGTGAGATAAACATGCTTAGTTTCAAGAAGCTCCGCCTACTTCATCTGTCCCCTCCAACTCCAGGAAGCACTGACCATTCAAATAAAAGCACACATCACGCGACGAAGCTTGAGAACGCCAAATAAAAAGCAAATCCAGATTCAGAGGTTGTTTTTACTGAGCGAACGCAGGCCCAAAAACATGGAGAACAAAAACCTTTAAGATGAACGCTGCACTGACGTGACCAGCGAGGGACATTCCAAGCTCCATGGAACAGTTTGGCTTGGTCCACCTCCAAACCTGACATCTCTCGAAGGCCGACCATAATGATGCACAATGACGGCTAATTACGGAGGAGCCCAGCAGTATCTGTGGAGCTTCTGGAAAGTCTGAGGACCACGTGGACAGCGGCCAACCCTCTGAAACATCTCCAGCCAGACCCGCTCGTAATCCATAAGCTCCAGCTTCAGGACCAACGACAGTGGACTCTTTCTGACCAAAAGTGGAAAATAAGGTTGTTTCTGGGGCGGTCGATTAATCGATCAATTGTGTTTTAGTACGACCAATATTAGTATTAGTCGATTAATCGTTTTACTTTACCAGGATTAATACAGAACAGCAGAAAGGAGAAGGTTTAGGAGGGAATCGTGAGTTTGATCTGCCTTTTTCCACATGGATCCACTCGTTTCCTGCTCCTTCTCTCTATAAAGAGTTGTTTCTGCATGAACTCCTGTGCGCTTGTGGTTTTGAGAGAGCAGTTTGAGTCAGACGCTTGGCCGGGTCAAACAGATACTCAACATTTCCAGAGCTTTTGTCAGTTTCACACCACTGTCCCCTTTAGTCGACTAATCAATCTGCAGGACATGTCTTTGGACCACCAGGTACTTGTTTCGTCGGCTGCAGCCCTGATTGTCTCCAGAGTGTTGGTGACGACAGAAGGCAAACACTTTGGTGGGTCCGGGTTCGGGCCGGCTAATTGATATGAATGTTAATGCAAATCGATCTGGAGATCCAGTGGTGTCGAGTCGTCATTGATATGCTTTTCTTTTTTAATCAAGAGCTCCACAGCACATGCTCTGTCACTAAAATCATGTGGTTTGGAGCAGAGTTCAGACCTTTCTTTTTTCCCTTGTAAAGAATTCATTGTGCTGAAGAAGTTTGCAAACAGAGAAGGAGCTGGGGGAAGGAGCTGGGAGAAGGAGCTGGGGGAAGGAGCTGGGAGAAGGAGCTGGGAGAAGGAGCAGGGAGAAGGTGTAGGGAGAAGGAGCTGGGAGAAGGAAGAGCTGGGGGAAGGAGCTGGGAGAAGGAGCTGGGAGAAGGAGCTAGGAGAAGGAGCTGGTGGTGAGAGCGGCGGCGGAGGAGTAGGAGGCGGGGGAGGAGGAAGGGGAGGAGGAAGGGGAGGAGGAGGGGGTTCTGGTGGTGCAATCTCTAGTGTTGCACAGCCTTCTCAGCGCTCTCGCTCCCTTTTATAAATTACCTCATCAGTGAGTGAAATTAACACCGATTCTTGCAGGCAATTTCTCAATTTCCAATGCTAATTAGCTTTTTCTCTTTACTTTTAAATTCTGTAGCACCTGTTTAGGGGGAAGACATCTTAGGCAGTGCAGGCGCATTTAATCACAATTTTAATTAACCATCCCCGTAGATGTGAAAGGCAAGCAATTATAATGCAGATGAATGATGATTTTTCCACATTAAATTGTTTTGTTTCTTCGTTATGTTGATTGCATAAATACTGGCGCTGTTAAATTTTTATCTACTGTAATTTTGTAATTGTTTTTGCAAAAATAGAGCAAAGCCGCGTGGGTCTGGATGGAGTTTGTGTGTTGACAAATTGTTTCATAGCGTTAACCTCTTCACTGCCGCGGGATTTGGAGAGAGCGCTTTTGTTTGTCAGTTTAAGTCTTTTTCGCAGTGGGGATTACGGCGCCGTCTTATCTTCTTCGACCTTAACAAACTATTTAACCCAATGAAAGTCATCCGTGTTAGCTTGCGGTCTTTAACTGCAGCGCACATATACAGCACGGACTGAAAGCACAGATGGGTGCTACTGGAATGGACTCATAATCTTTACGCGCTCGTGAAAATATCATTGGGTTCGATGACTGCGCCTCCCTCGCGTTTATGACGCCTTGTTTCTCTCGAAGTTCGCTTTTACGCTAATGCCTGCGCGGCGGCGGCAGTAAACGCGGCGGGCTTTTAACGCGCGCGCGGCCCGTTTGTTTTGTTCAGGAGTGTTTCGCTGCGAGCGCAAACTTCTACTGAACTCTTAACGTGGGAGACAAGCTAAGAACTGAGACCCAAACGGGCCGCGTGTGACAGGTCAAATCAAGGTCGGGCGTTTTGTCTGACGGACAGGGGCCGACGTGGCGTTTGATCACATTTGAGGTAAACGCCTCGACAACACTAGGTCACGTTTTTGCAGCGGCAATCCCAAAATGTTCAGGAAAAAAAAGGACAAAGATGATGAGTGGGATTAGCAGTAAAGACGAAGATGACTCTCAAAACAGTGTGGAATTGTTGGATACTAGTGACAAAAAGGCATCTGTAATGTGCAGATGTAGTAAAGTTCTTTGGTAAAAATCGGAATTTATAACATCCTCCGAGTACACATCTGACATCTATCTGTGTCTTTCTGTTGACATACAGAGCAGAGTGAAAGAAGAACTCCCAGAATGCCTCAGTGCTGCCCCCCCCCCAGCCCCACTCTGTCTAATCCCAGTGAGCAGTGCATTCAGTTTGCGCAGAAAGCATGCAGAGCTGTAACGGACCAAGGGCACACTGCTGACTCCTCTCACCCAGCGCCAGAGCCTCCGAGTGGGGAGGAAGTTCTCCGGAAGCCCCCCGAGCTCGCTCCACACCGGGGGGAGGACATTCAGGATAATAATGATAAAACAATATTTCAGATAGGAAGTGCTGCGAAGAGGACAATGTTGTTTTGAACAGATTGTGATCCGTGAACTTGAGGAAGATCGGTTGTTCAAAGTTTGTGAAAAAGTGAAATTGTTTTCCTGTAATTGTTCCAGATGTACAGTTTTACAGTTATTATTGTAATTCAAATATGTTTGGAAAAAAGTGTTCAATAACTACAGGAAAGATCCAAGTCTGTCCTGCTGAGGCTTTTTTTCCCCTTCTAGTTTTAGTCGAAAAGAAGAGGATTTTTGATATTCTAGAAAAGGTATTTTCATACAAAATATCCCAAACTAAATCTAAAAATGTTCAACAATTCCAAATGAACAACAGACATTTCACCTGCTCCATCCTCGCCTCAACATGACACATGACACACACAAAACCAGCAGTTTTCACATCAAATAACCCGAGCACGAACGACCAATTCAACCTTCGATTCAAACATCTCCCGATCTCACATGATTTGGAGGTGCCATTGGAGACGGGGCGCGCCTCCTTTGAATATGGGAGAAGGTAAACAGAGCTTTGAGTCCTGAGAACTGTGTCTAGGCCGATCGGCGCGGGACAATGGGGCGACCCAGCATCTCCCGGCTTTGTTCTGGGCTTAACCAAACTCCGCCGTCACACCGCTTTACCTCACTGTGCCCTGTGGAAACGGTCATCAGCCCCGTCCCAGTGCCAAGGGGGGACGAGGGGGGAGGGACAGGAGACAAACAAATGATTAGAGAGGGAGAGAAAGGTAGAACAACACAAAGGAAGACAGGAGAGAAGGATTGCAGTTTGGAATTAGAAAATATTAACCATCTAAAGTCACGCTCATATTCATAATGGAAGGGTGCAATGGTGTAGTGGGTTTAGCCTTCACCAGAGAACCAGAAAGTAGCATGTTCAAACACCCATTCAAGAACTCCTGTTGTATTAATGTTATAGAAACTGGAGAAATAATACAAATAAAAAGGATTTGTGTCACTCAAAACTATGACATTCTCCCTTCAATTTTAACTTTTGAATTGATTTCAAAACAAAACGACAAACTCGGGGTCCAAATTTTTGCCCAATTTCAATATGTTCTCATATAGACTATACTTTGCCCGCTTCTCTTGGATTCTTGAAATCCTCAGAAGGTCTTCAAAGGCTGCGCAGAAATATTTGAGCAGAGGAATGAATATAAAACATACAGGCACCTCCTAATCAGACTCCAGCGCGGCGACAGAACTGGAGCACGCAAGGTTCACTAAAAGTTTCATTACAACATCCTTATCTTCTCCTCTCCAAGGTTTTCAAAAAGAACGGCAGGAAAAGGTGAAATCCATAATACACGACGAGTTCACCTTCTAGATTTGAAACCTATTTTTGGTGAAGATTGTAAGCGTGAAAACTTGCTGTAGTGACCTTTTTTATTTTATTTCGAGAACAAAGATCAAGCGTGTACGGTTGAAAAATACAAGGCCTTTTGCAACTGTTGTGCTTACAGAGAAGATTTGAAACTTTAGACGTTGTGGTTTGATGCGGACAGCAATTACAGAGATATTAACCATAAAGCAGGACAAATTCTACCACAGAACTCGGAATGTCGTCCAACTCAAAGACGACACGCGCTTGAAAAAACGTTGATGCAATAGATATTCAAACTGAAGCTAAACAAAGCTGATATTTTCATTTGGACTTCTGAAGATTCAAGAGGCTGTTGAACATGTGTGACTGTTTGCAAGTGTCAGCGCTTTTCCAAATATAAGCCACATCCACACTTCCCTGTAACTTGCATGTGACTTCCTCATTCCAAGGAACTCCGGCTACCAAGCAACCAAAAGGAAGAAAGAAAGCAGAAACATTTCAAATATAATTTCTAAATTTGCTTGTAGTTTTCAAGATGCACTATGTAACTTTTCTGGTGTAGAGGCTGTCATCTGCTGGTTGCCATGGAGATAAATATGTTCAAATAAACAAAACAAAAAAACTAGCAAAATTCACCCTTTTCAATGCGACCAAATGTTCAAAATCAAATGTTCTTTTTCAAATCCTGTCGTTTTCTGATTTGAAGAAACTGAAGAACAGATCATCTTCATCAATCAAGAGATTATTTGTGCTTCTTACAGATTTACAATAACCTCATAGCAACACATAATGGCAGTGGCACAGTGGATTTAACCTCTCATCTGAAGTCGGTTTTAACATGTGCCTCTCCCACTCGGCCCCGACCTTGCCTTATTGCTGATTTGTTTGTTTGATTGCCTTCTTGAACTCCCCCCGTCTCCCCTGTCAGGTTAGGGCCTGGAAGTGTCCACTTGAAGGCTGACTCCAAGCCTGATTCGATGCACTCTACCTCGGGGTGTGGTGGATGGGCCGGGGGGAGGGGGGAGGACCAGAGGAGACTGAAACTGATGAAGAGTTATGTCAAGACGATTTCGCACCGTTGGGGAAAGGTAAGCTCGGGCCGGGGGAGGAGAGAGCAGCGGGAGGCAGGTTAGAGAGGGAGGAGGAGGGCGGAGGAGGAAGAGTAACGCCAACACATGTGACTTGTTATTTCTCTGGTGATGAGAGTCGCTCATCACCAGATAGTGATAGTGATCGTTCGAATTCTCCACAAACTTCTGAACACGGTCAAAGCACCAGTTCACCCTCACGTGCATTCAGACTTTGGTGCATCAGTGTCTTGCCAAAGGACCCAACAACCATACGCAATGCCAGTCGCAGAGCTCAAGCCATCACATTTGAATGTAGCGTCTTTAAAAGCGCTGTAGACCTCAGACGGTCGACAGTGTCCACACATCTTTTATTGTCCATTCATCATTTTTGGAATGTTTGAAATGATTTATTTTCCCAACAGCAGAAATGGAGCGAGACATCTTGAGATTTTGGATTACAAGTTTAAAGATCTTATTTAACAGATAAACACACTGCTTACTGGGTTTCTGTACAATTCTTTGCATCTCGTGGCGTCGGGCACAGAGACAGAGTCCAATCACGGCCCTTTCAGTGGACGACACAATGCACTGAGCTCGTCGTCAGGGTCTTTGACAACGGAGCTCCAGCCGTCTCCGGCCGCGCTCTGTCAGAGGATTGTGACCGGACACTGAATGACACATGCTCACAAATATCACTGAACACTTAGTAGTGAGAGCAGGGCATTCTGGGTCGTCGTGGGGCTCACCTCACTCCTGCCTCTCTCTCCCTGAGCCTTCTCTGGGAGTACTAATTGCACATGTGCCAGTCTGCCATCATAAAAAAATCAGAGTTGAGGCGGACATTAAGCATGGCGGCCTCATTTGTGCCTGTGCTGAAAAGGTAACATAAATGAATATTTCATTACCTTAATTACTAAGGAATACTCCTTTCCGCCAGTCGTGGAATGAGTGTTGCTGTAACTAATTATGAAAAGTAATAACATTAGGGATACCGTGATTGCCAGTTTATAAGTCGGCGTCTGCTCGCTGTTGAGGTATAAACCGTGTTGGGAAACATACGGGGAGCAGCGCTAGGAAGGAAGGAAGCGAGGAAGGAAGTGAGTTCTCCATCAAAGCGCACATCTGCACAACGTGGGCTGTGCAGGCATGAATGGAGCGCTGATTATCTTCAGGGGAACGCGTGTATTTGAAATGGCAGAGTAGAGGTTTTAACAGGTACCAAGGGGCTAAAAGGTTGTGGCGCTCACTCACTCGACGGTAAATGACAGCTTTTTGGCAACACGCGACGCTCATTAATCCGCCATTACACATGAACAGAACATATCAAAGGCCATGTTTGCTATCTCTGGCTACCTGGCGCCCACGTGCACCGTCCTTCAGCTGGACCTGCGTGCGTGTGAACCGGCTCCCTGCATTTGCATGGCTCTATCATTCCGCTCTTTGATCTGTGCGTCCGCCGCTCACCTCCGCCGCGGGCCCGTCCCGTATACCGCGCCGTAATGTGATGTATGACCACTGATAAGGTCGCGAGGGGGGTGTGAGAAAAGAGAGACACTACAAGGTCCGCTTTGATGGCCATGCTAATTCCAATACCCCTAAGTAGTAAGAATAACAAAGTGCTGGAGAATTTATCTGTGGAATGCCAGAGCAAGACGGCCGGGCGATAAGGTAGCGGCTTCCCTTGGGTGGGGGAGAAGTAATTAGACAGGACTGGCTGGGTACAGAGGAGAGCTGCTGGCTGGTACATGGAGACTAGAAGACCATGGGAAGTAAAGGGGATCTTACAAAGTGAAACTAAGCATCCTGATAGAGCCGTTTGAATGCTTAAATGAGCTGTTTTGAGGTGACTCAAGAGTTCATCAACTCCCCCAAACTCAAGACACTTGCAAAACGAAATGAAATGGAGCAAAAGGCACATGTCTTGAGGAAACAGCAAGCTCGAGATGGTTTTATTCTGAGTCATAGAAAATGAAAGAAAAACAAATGTGAAGAGAGACAAGGCAAAAATAACGTAGGAAGATATGGGAGTGAACTGGTATTCCTGATGGTTCTTAAAAGCAGGGAGAGATTCACCAAATCATTGAAACAGAAAAACACTACCGAACCTTTAAAAGCGTTTACTGGAAGCGTCGACTAGTCACACGTGTTTCTCGGAACTATTGACAACAGTGAGCAAGAAACAGCCCCAGGTTTCTGAGGTCATAAAGAGTCGACCTTTCGGAGCACAAGCGCCTGGTTGTCAGTCACGCGGCCGAGGCAGAGAGCGCGCCTGCCTGACCCACTCTGCTCCACTCTCCAATGGGTTTGTAGGTCAGGAAATACCCTGCAATGCCAGAGGAGTAAGTCTATGGCGCTTAATTGAGCTGGGGCAAGGCAAAACAGTCATTTCACAGTTCGTTCTAATGTTTTAAGTCATTTGAGCTGTTACGCATTCAATTCTAGACAAATTCTTTCCCACAACCAACAAGAGCTGTAACAATAACCCAAGTCAAAGTCTCACAATCATACCTGACAATTTATCGAAATATAAGCTTAAATGCATTGTTTTGTTGCACCAAAGAAACCGTGGAAACTACATAGACCATGATCCTTTGCTCCGATAATAAATAACTGTTATTACCACTTTTGTACCTTCATTCTTTGGAATACGACAGAAAATCATGTCATCATTCTGTTCCTCACAATATCGCCATAAATATCTCACAGTGTAATGTATATTGAGGCGATGTCGTGCCATAACGTGTGCACATCGTGACATCCCTTTAATCAGATGGGGACCCCGATAACAATCAGATCAGACCATAATATGCTAATTCAACAGAAAAGTGCTTCACGTGCCTTTAAATGTATGAACTGACTTTGAAACATCAGACAAACGTGAACTCAAGCACATCTTCAAAACAACATTCACGATATATTGCCCACCTCTGCAACCAATCTGTTCTCGTGTTACTTTTGTATTTATCAAAGGAAATTGGGGCGTAGATCTACTCTTCTACACTAACAAAGTACTCCGTTTAAGTGATTTGAACTCGTGTTTTTTATAGTAAACAGTCTTCCAACTCGCATTCAGTCACTGCCTGTGTGAAGATCCCGGACCCTCCTCCACTCCCTGAACCTGAACATCCCGGACCCTCCTCCACTCCCTGAACCAGCCTTTCCCTGTGACTGTCTCCATCCCAGCCACTCCGCCCTGTCAGAAAGGCAGCGGACAGGGCTGTCGGTGTGATTTGACCCTCCCTACCTGAAGAGGTGTTTGTTTGACATTCACGTCTGACAGCGACGCGACATGAGGCATACAGGGGGGGGGAGGGACGGGAGAGGGGGGACGCGGGCAGTCAAAGCCATTACGACGCGACTTCACCTCTTCCACTTGTGACCGCGCGGCTCACGTCCGCACATGACATTTAAAAAGGGGAAGATGCGCTCCACCCCGCCTTCTTTTAGCTCTCCTTGACTCACTCTTGCCAAAGGTTAAATGTATGTTTGAATAACAAGGAGGCCCCCGTGTCATTTCTGACCATTTTCCCTTTCCCCTGCACGCTCCCGTTAAGAAGGTGCTTGATCAACGCCGAGATGAAAGCTGCTGGGGAAGTGGAGGTACTTTTTGCGGCAACCACAAAATGACCTAATTTTGTCCTAATCTCGCTCGGCAATCGGCTGCAATTAAACTGAGATAACACATCTGAATTTAGTTGCACATGTGAAGAGAGTGCTAAAGCCTCGTTAAAAAAATAAAAAAACCCAGGGTATATGGAGAGCTGAGGTGCCCGAGAGGCCTGTGAATAATGGAAGAATCTAAGAAAGAGTTCCCTGATCAAATAGCATGTTCTATTATGTCGTCTTGAAGGTAGCGCGAGTGCTGGAAAGACCAAGAGTTCCAGATGCCACGGCGCTTTAATCTGACGATCTGTTATTGATTGTCGCACGTGGCCACGACCTTGCCAGAAGAGCTCTCGTCAGCCGACATTCACACATACATCGAGCAGCGCGTAGTCCTCCACAAAGCAAAGCCGGGCCTGCTTTCCACACGTGTTCGCACCGAGGTGTCGTCTTGGAAGCAGCTGCCACAAAGTTGGAAAAAGACCTCAGCGAAAAGGAAAAAAAATGGAAATGATTTTAATAAGCGATCCAGATGATGACTTTTTTTTTTTTTTCCACGAATCGTCGCAAAGCGGTGCCCTGGTTTTGGAGCTGACAGCCCTGACAAGTCGCACACACTGGTTCACACAAAGCCTTTGCCAGCTGTGCAATGTTTGTTCATTTGATTTAATCTGTATTTGCTTCTACGGAGCTCTATTAAAAAACCATGCTGTTTGTCAAAAGCGCTTTATGAGTACATCTGACTTGACATTACCGACCGTGCCACGATAAATATTAGCAACTTTGATGTCAGCGAGAAGTGTAATACAACCATGTTGCACAAAAGACTGAGGATTAATAGCAATTGCTCAAGAAATATACCGGCAAATGGACAACGTGCGTCTGATAAACCTCCACTGAAATGTACACAAGTCAAGCAGGCCGCAAAGTACAACAGAGGAGACATTTTGGAATTCCAAATGAACTTCAACGGCGGTGAACATTAGAAAACGATGCAGATGAATGGGAATTGTTTAAAACTGTAGCAGGAAACCTACAAATTGCGACGAAGCACGAGTTTGAATTCCAAAAGTTGAAGCAGGCCTCCAATTCTAGAGAACATTTTGATATTAAATGAGTCAAATCAGCTTCAAGCATTCACAAGTACAGACGCTACACTGTTAGACAAATACTTTCTTTTCTTCAGAACTTGTTTTTGCCCCCTGCCATTTAATTATGAAATGGAAATGCTAGTTTACACCTGCTCAGCAACCTGTCGTCTGTCGCGCTCAGACTCGGCGAGAATGGGAAAAAGTCAACGCGTGGAAAATGTCGAAAATCACAAGCAACAACTGAATAAGTGCAAACAGCAGGACCAGACGAGCGGATGGGCCGAATAAAGAGGCGCATTCTCACTCCGCAGACACTCAAATGAGGCATGATATTTTCAAAATGCCTTTTTCCTCGTACGCTTTGCATAAAACATGCCGGCTTAGGGTAAAGAGTGTACGCGCGCAAATGAAAAGCCCAAATGCATGCAATTATTTACCGGACCAGTGAAGTTTCAATTTGTGTGTTTGCTTTTTTTGTCAGAATCACAAAGAATGACGAGAGAAAACACGGGGAAAACAACAGGATGAGCAGCAGAAGACAAATTGGAAGGAGAGAGAGAGAGAGAGAGAGAGAGAGAGAGAGAGAGAGCTAGGAGAGAAGAGGAGACGAGAAGCATGAAAAATATTCCAGACTTACAACGTGCTCAGGAAACGGTTCCTCGTCCTGAAAGTCACCTGTGGACCAATCTCGCTGGTTCTTTCTCCGCTCGCCGCCTGAATGGCCACGGCTTAGCGCGCACCAGCATTCACAACATCTTTAGTCGAGACGAAACCTGGATGCCTCGTCTCTGTGTGTCATCAAAACTGTTTTGGGTGCGACATGTTTTTTGGCGTGTGTAGCTTAAGGAAGTCACCGGGCCGAACTGCTGGCTGCTGCCTCGCTCATGCTCCACTCTCCTTACACTCCACTTGGCACCAGTTCTCTCTGTGTTTTTCTCTTTTTTTCTCCTCCCTTCACCACACTCCAAACCCTGGAACTTGCACGGATGTTTTTTACCCCTCCCCGAAGCCAATATGTCCAGTTAAAATACACAGGAAATTCAAAGTTGTCCGCACTGACAATTATGGGCGCGCTGCCTCACCGCCCCCCCCCCTCCGTCCCTCGAAGCACGGGTTAATATCGCGGGCTGCCTGGTAGGGCTTTATCCCAACCTCTTCCAACAAAAGGCCCCTTTTGCAAACAGACTCCTACTTTCCCTCAGTGTCCAAAGGTGTTTGACTGAAGTAAATCTGGCTAAATCCTGCGCAGCTTGGCCACGGGAGGAGGAGGGAAGTGTACCGATAATCCGTCTTCTTAACCAAAAAGAAAAAAAGAAAAAAAAAGAAAAAGTTAAGGGGGAAAAAAAAAAAGAGAATGGAAGAAAGGAATCCATATCACATGATGCCATTTTAAGAAGCGGAGGTACCCCTGCCCTCCCTCCCTCCCTGCGCCCCATCTTTGCTTAAGATTTGCATAACATCCAGGCTGGGAGCCGCACAATGAAGATATCTCACAAATCGCTCACGCAGAAGGCCAACTTTACAATAGTGTTTTCAAAGTGGACAAATTCCCACAGACACCTGCTTTTTAAGTGTTATCTCGGAACTCTTTTTTTTTTCTTTTTCCTTTTTTTTTTTTCAAAGTGTCCACGAATAGTGCAGCCACCCTGTGTCGAAACACTATCTGTGTGTCAGGGGGGCCAGGTCCCTGCAAGAGTACGAAGGCTATAAAAGGCTTGTAACCAGGGGACGACCAACAAACAACCACAAACACCCTAGTTATTTCACCCCACCACCACCTCCACCTCCACCACCTCCACCACCGCGGCCCGGCAGCCACCCACCCACCCGTATCTGCTCCACGCTCCCCACCCCTGCCCCCTTTTCATCTCAGGCCCTTTTTCTGATGCTGAATGCAAATGTGCAGACCCTGCTGCTGGCGGCGAAAGGGGCTGAATTGTGATTAAGAGGGAGAAGAAGGAGTAGAAGAAGAGGAGCTCTTTCTTTGTTCTACCCCCGGGGGATGTTTACCAGGAGAGACACGGCGGATCAGATATGAAAGGCATTCAGGTCAGCATTGATGTGAGCGAAAGTGAAATCGTACCTAAGGCATTCCAAAGAGCGTGGTGTCAGGGGTCTGGGCTCGCCGTGCCTCTGCGAGTGTGTGTTCTCTGGCCGCCAGGCGCGAAAAAAATAAAACTCTTCACACAGGCCGGGCGGTCCACCAAGGAAGTCCAAGTCCAAATCATGAAAATGTGTCAAAATGTTTCAACGGAAAAGAGGGCTTATGTCCAGGCCGAGGAGCATCATTACAATTTGGGCTCGTTTTGTCTTGAGGGCGAGAGGGCCACTTTTATCCGCGCTATCAAAGTAGGGCCGAGTGCAGGAACGGATCTAGATTACCGACTTCATCTCACGGAAAGCCCACATTATGGGATTTGTCGTAGGCTGCTGCTGCTACTATCCACTGCACATATATTCACTGTCATAAACGCACTGACTCTGATCCCATCAAAAAGCCCCAATGACCCTGAGGCAACACATGCTTTTCCCACATGAAATCCTAATGATATTGTAACGGAAGTCCATTCATTTTGATGCGGCCCGCGCTGACTGTATGTACACTTGACTCACACACTTGGAGCAGATGGATATATTTAGCGTGTGACGACTGGAGCTGGGAGAGAGGGATGGAGCAGCAGCGGCAGAGGCAGAGGAGTCGGCGCAGAGAATGCGGCCTTCCTCTCTCTGCTGTGCTCTGCGTGGTTGTGACAAGATGAATATGCTTCCTTATTAGCCGAGGAAAACCTGCTAGCCATTCTTCGTAATTGGAATTTCATTGTTTGCATTGAAAATAAACACAAACACGTAATCCTGGTTATCTGCAATCGCGTGCTATCTGGAGCACCGTGCCCCCTGCAGCCTATGTCATCGCGCACGCTATTTTTTTTCCATAAACAACAATCCAGGACGCCTCTTCTTTGTCATGTCTGCTACAAAAGGAAGGTGTCTTGGGCCGTATGGGAATGGCAGCAGTGAATAGCGGCGCGGACAGCCCCTGCTTCTATTGACGGTATAAACATGTAAATGAAACGCATTACCGCTGACAATCAATTGTCCGTGAGCGTCTTGCGAAACCTCCTCCCACTTCTCTCTCTCTTCCTTATTCTCTTTTAGCTCCGCTTTTACTTGCACAAAATCTATTTCACAGAACGACAAAGTTCAGAGTGCGATTTCCAGACTCTGCAGTGGTGGAATAAAAATAAAAAAGAAAGCATGTCCCTTGTTAACAATTTCAAACATTTGTCAAACAGTTAGCTCAATGGTTCCAGCAAACACCAGCTCTCTTTGGGATTGGCCTGCTCTCGTCTCCCTCTAACGCTGCTGCAGATTATGTAATCCACAGCGGGTATACCCCACACCCAAATGTCACCGCGGCCAAGCTCACAATCAGGAAAACGCAAGACGCTACTTTGCGTGCACATGAAGGCAAAAGAACATCTGTATTAGTGTGTGTGTGTGTGTGTGTGTGTGAGTGTGTTTTCTCTTCGCAACAATGGCGCAGAGGGGCTTTTTGATGTCGGAGCAGCGGCTGAGAAAATAAGACAGGTGTGGTGCGAGTGGGCATCGCAGCTGGAAACGACAAGAACAGAGAAGGCCAAAGTCTTCCACACGTCGAGCGCAGCGAGGGACAAACCGACGAGGGAAAAAAAAGAAGAGAAAAAAAAAAGAAGAGTGTGTGGAGAAAGAGTTCCTCAGCCTGCAGAACACTTCCAACCCTGAAGGCAAAAAGTCATCAAGGAGAATGTCAGCGCTAATGTTTTGTTACTGCTAATTGGCACACATATTGTAATGCTTGGCTAAAACGGACTCGACAGAAAAACTGAAATTTCTAAATCAACATTTTGCGATTCAGTGGAAAAGGCCTGACAGGTGGCACGCAAATTGGAACATCCGAGGAAACGTGCTCCTTGCATTCTGCGACTTTCCACACAAAATAAGCACTAATTGTCGTTCTGGTGCGTTTTGTGAGAGCTCATGTCATTTGTTGGTTAAAGGAAGGAGAGTTGTGGATTGAGGCGTTTAGTTGTTGGGTACTCCGGGTGCTCCCTATAGCCCCCCAGCGGAGGGTCTCTCAGAGCAGGGAGAGGCAGCACACAGCAGGCTGAGTGAGGAGAGGGTCCCGGGGGAGGGAAGGAGCGAGGAAGCGGGCAGGGCATCCACACACCAGCACATCCACAGAAAAAGGCAGGTTTAAAAAATAAAAAATAGAGAAAAAAAAGAATGCTTTTCGAGGCAACAGCTCTCAGGCATTTTCTTTTTCACTTTTTACAATTTAAATGTAGATTTGGCAGAATTCATCAAAAATAATATTGTGAATTGAAAGCCTTTCGTTCCCCAGGGAGGGTTTAAGCATCATGCAAAGCTGCTTCCAAAACCAATGTTGTCGTGGAAAAATGAAGCCAGCCATAAATATTGTCTCCAGGTGAACTGCTTATTTATCGCAAAGCATTTGAATATTTTTATGCACTTTCCGACAAAAAGATGCAACCGAATCTCACAGTGTCAACAATTATTCCTCAACAGTGTTTGACATTTCCATTCCACACGTCTGAAGCTTTGAAAAACTCCTCAGTGTATTTCAAGAAATAAAGAAATACAAAATCACAGCTTTGAGGAATCCTTTGGTTTGACTGAATCCACGCCTGTATTTTGCCTAAAACAGGTGGCCCGGAGTGTGTGGACCGTGTCTTGTCCTATTATTATTTACAAGCGTCTCCCTTTTACACATATGTACAGTTCAGAGTGAAAAGCTCCAGATGCTCTCTCCGTGCTATTTAGTGTGGAACAAAATGCTTGTCTGCCATCGATTGGAGGCGATCGATAAAGTGAAATCTGATCTAGATAAATAACCTATGGGGGCAGAGATTTAAAAAACGAAGTGTCGTGCTGGGGCTAAGCAAATACACCAAATAAATACGGCTTTCTCTTGCGGTGTGTGAATCTCAGCGCACGTCCACGCAACAACGCAGCCTTTACGGGATAATCAGGAATAACAGGGCCAGCAAATGTCACCGTGGATTTGCCTCTGGAGTGGGGAAAGTGCACGCGGGCGGAGAAGGGAAAGCGAAGCCGCGCGCAGCGTTTATTGAACATGTCACCGTGTTCACGCACCTTCACCAAACACGCACCGTGGAAACAACAAGACAAGTCCATGGGAAAGGCCAGAAATGTTGTGCCGAAATCCCGACGCCAGCGCCCCGGCTTCACAGTGACACACACACACACACACACACACACACAAAAAGTGTCCCCAGACCACAGCGACCGAGCGCGGATCGTGGACGCAGACTTTACGCACACAACTTTTTCTATCCCCACAACAACTTCACAACTTTCTTTACAAAACACACCGTAGCAGCACAACTCGCGTGTCTTTTACGCGTCAAACGGAGCGAGGAAACAACACTGCAGGGACACAAGGGGCAATAAAGCGCGCACCAGCCAGCGGAGGGAAGGAAAAGCTCCGGCGTGACCAAACAAAAAACAAAAAAAAAGGTACAGAAATATCCAGAGAAATACAAAAGTGTGGTCGGCCCGGTGGGCTTGTACTCACCGTTTTTCCGTCTCGGGTTGGCTTGTTTTCGCCGCTTACACCTGGGGCCATCCGCCATCATCTCTTGCTTCATTGATAAGTGCGTGGTGAGTGGGGATCAGATGGCAGCTCGCATGGACTCCTTGGTTTTCAGCCTGAGATCTAACGGGGAAAGAGGAGGGGAGAGGAGAGGGAGAGCACAGTCAGGGCACACGGCGTGAGCGTTTGTGTGGGGCATCCGCGAGAGCAGCAGCAGCAGCACAGGAAAGTGGCAGGAGTAGAGGTCCAGGCGGATTACAAACGGGATTTATGTGCTATTTAGTCATGAACCTTTGAACGGTGGAAGAAACCAAAGCTTTCCAAATTTTAATTCCAAAAAGTTTCTACGAACGTTTTTGCTTACATTTAAAATTAAATTCTGGTTCGTGCATTTTATCTTGGACGTGATTGAAGATTGCACCGTTTAGTGGAAACGTTTACATACATATATATATTTTTAAAGCAGTGCAGCGCTTTTTAAACCAGAAAAGTAAAAGGCGACGAAGGGGGTTAAAAAAGAAGAAGAGATAAGGAGACTTCACTTTGGGCTCCAGAAGTCTCACACTCTTGTAAACACTCGCCTGGGAAAAACGCAACTTTTTCCACAATAATACTACAAATAATAAACTCCGCTCCTGCTGATGATGAGCAACAACAACAGATGGCAATAATTGTTGAAACGTGACGCACCAAAAGCGCGTAATAAACAACCAAACGCGACGATAAGAAGAGTCCAGTTTGCGTTTGTTTGGAGTTCGGGCTCGTCCACACGGATCCGCGTAAATCTACTCATACTTATTATTCTGTTTGCTGTGTCGCCAAAACACAAACACGAGCGACGTGGGGTCGAGTCGGGGAATTACGAGGGAATAACGGGACGGACCCGCGCTGTGGAGAGCGGCGCGAAGCGAACAGCGCCTGGGAACAGCAGCAGCTCCAGACCGGGAGGCAGCGGCAGCGGCAGCAGCGGCACAACAGCAGGCGAGCGAGCGCGCTGACATCACGAGGGTAAAAAGTTGCAAAAAAAAAAAAGAGAGAGAAAAAAAAAAACACGCACCTAACTTCCACCTGCGCAGGTAAAAGTCCGCTTCACGGCGCGGAGAGGGAAAGGAAAGGGGGAAAAGAGTGCAAAAGCGGCGCGCACCTACCTGCTTGTTTTTTGGGGGGAATAGAAAAGAAGTCAGAAGAGAGAGAAGGATCCTGTTGTGAGAGGAGCGCGGGGATGATGATACGGGAGCGCGTCGGTGAGCGGTGATCCTGTTCCACCGGTGATAATAATAAAGCCTTAGAAATAAAGCCTTAGAAATAGTTGGGAGGAGGGAGGGACCGCTGTTTCTGCTAGGGCAGGTTTACAACTGATGCCTTACACCCACTCCAGGAAACAAACCTGGGTAGGGACTGACGTGTTACGCCTCTTCTAATGACATTTTTTTTTCTTTCCACCTCCTTTTCTTTGCCGTGGAACACACAGAGGAGCCCCCTGAAACGCACGCCACCTATCTTCACGGGAGGGGATAATTGAGGGGCGCCAAACGTGAGCATCTTCTGGCTTTTTTTTTTCCTTTTTTCTTTTTTTCTTCTTTCCTCTTCTTCTCCTTCCTCCCTCTCCTCTTCTCTCCCCTACACGTCCCCCCTTTTCTCCCCCTTTCTCCGGCGCTTCTCTTTGCTTCTCTTTTTCACTCAACTATGTCGGTCTTCGGCGCGGAACAGGCGACACCAGTGGGCTCTCTCTGCTGCGTGTGTGTGACTGAGTGTGTGCGTAAAACGGACCAAGTTGGAGCCGGCCGACTTCCAGCGCTTCAACATGTAAGCATTATTTTATCTTTCCATCTACCTATCTTTGTCTCTGTCATTTTTGTCATTTTATTTAATGCACGTGTTTGTTTTGGCTCGTTTATACTTTTTTTTTTGCAACATTTTTGCAACACAAAGTGTTTAATGAAATCCCAATCTTTGGACAAATTATGTAAAGTCACAAATAACTTCATTTTTATTTCTTTTTTTGTGGGCATTTCTGTAGTAATATGCAGTGTTAAATAATTGCATATTCACGTTCCCAAATAGAAACAATTAAAAACGTATACAGCCAAATAAATATTTAGGAACTATGCTAGAAATGTGGAATATCTGAACGTCAGATCGCTCCGCGGCGCAGAAGTGGAACCGCGCTGAAGTCCCGCGCGCACAGATGCGACTCTTTTACAACAAAAACTTTTAAAGACACGTCCTAAATTTGAATATTAAAATCAGAAACAATACATTTGGAGTCATGTATGTTATGTGTTCTGAACTAACAGATTCAGCAGAATTCTTGAATTAAATCCGTTTTTTGACTAAACACAATTGGAACATGCGACTGTTTTATTTGTATTATTTGTATTTTTTTGCGACACTTAACCAAATGTATTAAACACCTCTCACTCCCGTCTGTCCCCGCTGCCTGGAGCACGCGCACACATGCACGCGCCCCCGGAGAGAGAGAGGGAGAGAGAGCAGGGGAAGCTCCACCTTTGCGCAGCCCTGATTGGTTATGTAAATAAAGTATTATTTGGTGCCCTGTCCTTCCAGTGTATGGCTAATTAAATCATCAATCAAGGGGCTCGACTCAAACTACTGGCGCGCGCGCACACACACACTTTTTTTTTCCTTCAAACGCTCGCGCACACCCAGACGCACGCACGCGCTCTGACATTGACACACTTCTGCTGACCCCCCCGCCTCCCCCCGTCCCAAGTCCAAAACAAATCTCCAAAATCTCGTCCATTATTCACAATGAAGTAGAATACAACCACAGTCAGACGTGTTGCTGATTTATTTTTTATTTAATGTCTTATTTTATTTATTTTTTCATTCTTGTTTAATTTATTATCGTTGCTCTTTTTTATGAAGACATTTAATTTATTGTAACTTTTTGTTCTTGCTACATTTGTTCATGACAGTTAAATGTTCATTTCCTTATGTTTTTTGTGTTTTTGTGTTGTTGTTTTTTTACATTTTCACTGCTGCTTTAGTTTACTTTTATTATTATTATTATTATTATTATTATTATTATTATTTTTATTTTTATTATTATTATTTCTATTAGTCATTTTTACTTATTTTTAATTTTTCTACTTCTTCATTTCTACTATAGTGTATTATTATTATTATTATTATTATTGGAAGTAGTAGTTTTATGTCTCTGCTTCAGTGTAATATTTGCTGTAGTAGTTAATATTGTGTTAATGTTATTATGTTCCGTGGCTTTTCAGCTCGGTGTCCTTTTGTAAATGTGTCAGTCGTAAATGTGTGTGTGACAGCGGTTCTTCTCACTCTGACCATGACGTGGACCTTCCTCCTCCAGCAGCAGCAGCATGTGTCCTTGTGCTGCTTGTGTACAGCCTTTTGCATGTGGAAACCTTCTCTTCTCAGTTGAACGATTCAGGGGGGAAACGAGGGGAGAGGAGGGGGGCGGCACATCCAGCGTGAAAGCGGATTACCGTCCCCCTCTGACCTATAGGGGGACCTGGTGCTAAATGAATATATCGCCGCTATTTGCACAGGGCACGTTGGAGAAGTTGTATGAATGATGTTTTGTCCCTTTTCAATTTGAATAAAAATCAAAATATTTGACCAAATTTATGGTGGCTCTGTCTTTTTTTCTGATTTGGAAATGAAATAAGGAAATTCACTCGGGAATCCGTCTTCTAAGTTGCTAATTATTATGTATTGTGTGTGTGATTGAATCAAATTGAAATATTTGACATTCTGCATTTTGTCTATTTAACTTGATGCTCCAGTAATAATCAATAAAGTCATTCAATGGAACTCAACACGTTTACAAAGAAAACCTGTTTGTTATAAGCTGCATATTATTGGATCAGTGGCAGTTATTCCATGTTGTGTTTTATCTGCTTAATACGAATACGTCTGCAATGGTGTCATTCTGTTTGAAATG
Organism: Chaenogobius annularis; assembly: GCA_015082035.1. NCBI lineage: Eukaryota > Metazoa > Chordata > Actinopteri > Gobiiformes > Gobiidae > Chaenogobius > Chaenogobius annularis. The sequence goes on from BJKM01000397.1 coordinate 211,261, forward strand.
AAGCTTTGTGGAAAGATGGTTCTGGTTAAACAAAAGCAGTTCCCGCGTCCTGCTTCTCGTGTCACGACTCATGATCAGATTCTCCATATTTTATCAAATGAGCCGGCGCATTAAATATGGATTGTTGAGGCGTCATGCAAACGGAAAGAGGGGCTCAAAATGTGACGTGAAAGAAAAAGAGTCGACGGTCACTTCAGAAAAACAAAACCGTGAATGTATTTTAGAAAGTGCACTCGAAGGTTTCACTCACTCACTAAAGTCACACGCATCGGAATTCCGCACTAACATAAAGGATTTCGTTTCGTCAACATTTGTGGATTCTACTTTGGTATCATTATTTCAATTAGGAACATTACAATTGGAAATGTTTTAGGACAGATTTGTTTTATTTGACTCAAAATCTAAAATGTTTTTTCATTTTACAGTCACATTTTGGGGAAGGCTCAAAGTCAGTTTTCTAACACTTTTATGGAAGTTTTCCCCGAGCAGTCGTGACCATCTTATTTCATACAAAATTAAGACCATTTCTTTAGAATTCTTTGACACAAAACACAGAATTCTGACTCGAGCTTTCGTCCTTTTGATCACGTGAAATATCAAACTGCAAATATCGCTGTATCTACATTACTGTGTTTGAAGTGCACTTTTCCATCACTGCTCGCACTTTGAATCAAGTCGTCTCTTAGCTTGAATGTAAAGTAAAATGGGACATACTTTGTGGGAAGACTCCTCCGTGAGACAGTTCAGAGGAGGAAGGAGCAGAGAACGGCTTTAGTCACAGTTGTAGCACTAGAAGAAACTTCAAACGTAACGTTAAGAACTTGAACACAGAGAAAACTGGATTAATATGCCACTTGTACGTTCACATCTTTGCTCAGTTTTGTGCATCTCTCTGTTCATTTGCTCCAATGTTGTCCGCAGTCAAACTGATTGAATAAATGTGACACACTCGTAATGGGCAAATTTAGTTCACATAAGCAATTTTGACTGAACGTATATGATGATTGATCTGAGATGGGAAAGAGTGCGATTGGAACGTGCCAGTAATAGATTTTTGAGAGCGAATTTGGTTGATTAAAAAGTAGAAGAGGGAAAATGACGGCTTTATCTGTTTCCACGGTATCAATATTCAGTCGTAACATTTTCATTGTGTTAATTTGATTGATGATGTTTTGGAGACAAAATCCCAGACCCGGATCCCGTTCGCCTGCTTAAAGGTGTCACTTCATGGAGATGTCACTGCCTTGCCTGGAATGTTCCGCAGTATGCCCTTAAACATCTCCATGGAGACCAGCAGGTGACGCCATGTTACAGGTCAGAGCTGTGGAAAGGAGAACCTGCTCACAGTAAGAAGAAATGTTTTTTCAGGTTTTTAGTTGAGCAACAATAAAACATTGAATAGATGCAAAAAAATAAATTAAAAAAAAGAGTAATGCCAGACTGCGGAACATTCCCAGCAAAGGACAAAACAGTGACCCGAAACCAGGAAAGTTACTTAGTGCTGCTTTCATCAAATTCCCAGACACGGTTTTAATCTGTCAGTTCCTGTAGTTTCAAAGCCCCGCCCCCTGACTGTGATTGGTCCTGTTGACAGTTCACCTGAGGAATTCAAACCTCTATGAACTGATCCCGGACCGCAAAAACGCTATGCTAGCAGGCTAATCTTTTTCATCGTTTTATATTTCCCCTTATGACTTCACACACACACACACACACTCACACACACTCACACACACGCACAAACGCACACACTCACACACACACACACACTCACACACACGCACAAACGCACACACTCACACACACACACAGTGCGTGAAATTCACAATATTTCAACAGAATTTGGATTTGAAAATGGCCACAAAAAGAAATATTAATGGCAAACAAATGACCCTTTTAAATGATTCCATGGTCTAGTTTTCCTGAGCCTCAGACAGAAGCGGGTCATGAGGGAAAGTATTGATTGGACCGAGCCACAGTGGGGGAAATGTTTGGCAGTACATTGTAGATCAATTCGAAAACACAACGTACTTATATAATGTATAAGTGGTATTTATAAAATATAGGACAAAGAATTTATTTTGACATCATGGTCCAAAAAGACTTAACATTCCAAAGAAAATAAAGTTATTTTAAAGTCTGTGTGTGTGTGTGTGTGTGTGTGTGTGTGTGTGTGTGTGAAAATGAGATGTAACAGGAAATAAGCAAACGCTTTAACCGAGGCCTCAAATATTCCGCCCTGTCAACGTTTCAGTTCCTCTGTGATCCAGCAGGGGGGCGTTCCTTTTAAAGAAGTGAACGACGCCATGTTCCAGGCGCGCGGAGCAGGAATGTTTGCAGTGATCTTAGAGAAAGAAGCTCTTTAAGCTCTTGAGAATCATGGCTCAGTGAAATGACCTCCTGTTGTTTTTAGGCTTGAATTAAAAATATTCGAATCATGTGAGCTTGAAACTGCAATTTCATTAGATCTTTTTTCCCTCCAAAGTCATAACGCTGTAGTAATAATGTTTGTTGCTGACTGAGGATGTGGAGAGTGTAACAATGCCTGCTGTTATATATTCCTTACGTTTTTCCTATTTTTGGTTCATTTTTTCTCAGGTGAAGAGGAACAAATCTGAAATGTCGAGATATCAATTTGAAATGTCTCCTATAGTTTATTGTGATAAATGAAAAAAAAAGAATGATATATATACATATATGTATACATTTGCACGTTTTTCCTCGTGTAATGTTTTCATACAAAACAAGGTATTTTATGTGTAAAAAGGTCAAAATTGCACATATTTGGGCCACACTCAAATCTGTGTTAGATTTGATAAAAAAGATTTAAGAGAGGATTTGGACTTCGTATTTTGTATTTGATGAAACTGGATTTGACTGAAAATATTTATAAAAGAGTGAATCCTTTAATAAATCAGGATTAGAATTAGAAATATCGGATCTTTATGTTTCAGACAAACGATCTTAGTCCGTCCCCTGATTAAATGAAATAATAAAACTTCTTTGGGTGCAGTTAGGACAATCCGGTGCCCCTGGGGACCCGTCACCACAGAAACCAGGATTTTGTAAATAAATGCTACAGCAGGAGGATATATGTATGTTTTATGTTGGATTTGCAGAGACATGATGTGTGCTTTGTGGTTGGCTTCTTCGTGTTCTAAATGACCAGTTCCCATGTGATAAAAGGAGTAAAAGTACACAGTGACATGTGTACGTCAGCGAGGGTCCCAGTGCCAGCGAGTGAGGAGCGCGACGGGGCGGACCACGCTCTGATCCGGGGTTGGATCTCGCAGCTCTGGGTGGGTCGACGGCAGCCTCTCTTTCTGTGCACTTGCATCATGCACACAACCGACGACGTCTGACATCTCACAGACGTCAAGCAGAGGGGATTTTAGAGGGGAGAATCCTGTCATGTGACAAGGTGAAGGTGCGGAAATGTGCCGTAATGACGAGGTGGAACCGGAGCACATGCTTCTGCTATAATTATGTCATTTGAAACACAGTCACCGATCTGTCAGTAGTTTGGTGCTTTAGTGGGTGAAAAATGAATACAGGAACTGTAGGATTGCCAGTTCCAATCCTCTGCTGTTCTCCAATCACACGCAAGTACAACAATGAAAAAATGTGAATAAAGATGACCAATAAAAGTAGATCAAATCCAGAAAACCAGCAGTAACTGTGAAGGTGGGTTTGAGCCAATGATTTATTCAGATTTATTCTTTTTGAAAGGCTTGATGTTTTTGGAAAGCGTGCCTGACGGTGGGAATCCTCTCCGGCCTGTTAGTGAAAGTGTGTGTGTTTTTTAGATGGATTCAAAACTGTGTTGATCCGGGTCAAATGCTCAGTTCGAGGGAGAAATGGACAATGATGCCACTTACCAACTCACACAGCTCAACAGAACGGTTCAGACTGGCGCCGCTCACATCGCTTGTCATGAGAGCTTTTCAACAGATTTGTCTCATTTTAAAGACTCTTCTTTTGCTTTTAACCACCGCAATTAGCCTGAAATGACAATAAAAAAAAGAAAAGCAGATTTTTTGTGACAATTATATGTTTTTTACATTTTACATTATTATTTACATTAGTGAAAAGATATATTACTAAATTTAACCAGCCACTAAACATTTGCAGAGCAACAAACTGCACTTGCCTCGATCGCTCCCTGAAAACTAGAGCACAATATGGGGATGTCATTTGAAGCACAAACTGCTCCTCACACGCGTGGAAAATGTCCAGCAAATATTGACACAAACATATTTTATTTATTAGTCTGAAACTAAATCTCACAAGTCCTCTTTCTAAGGCTGAGAAGTTGTCGCAAACACAATTAGGACCCCACCACGCCGCGCTCTACTTCAAACGCTGCTGCCTCGGCGAAGACAACAGCCATTTTCTGCAACAAATCGAGAGCATCTGTCGGCGGGCCTCCCTGGTGCTCAAACTCCACACAGCTCCTCTGAAATCCACGCCGCTTCCAGATCAGAACACCGACGACCCAGATGGCATCGCTCGGCCCTTAAGATCAAACCCGCTTGTGTGCCGGGGCCTCTGCGATCGCCACCGACAACACAATTAAAGGGCGCGGACATGCAGAAGTGGAGCTGGTTTGCATTGGCTGGAGGGGTGCGGCAGGCTGCACGCACTCTGTTAAAGTCGTTGTGATCTTTCGCTGTTGGACTGTTGGGGAGCCGGCTGAGAGCGAGATCAGTCTGTGGCAGAAACAAATGCAGGCACAAAAAAAAACTATTGATTTTTCACGCTGCCTCTTGTTAACTGCAAAGTGAGCGGAGCGGCCGTACAAATGACCACTTATTCCAGTAAGACGCTTTCACACAGGCGCTGATAACAAAACACAGCACAGATTTAGAACCGAACAAGCGCTGATGTTTGACTTGTGTTGTGGAGTTCTGTATGTATGCTGTGTCCATGGATACACGGGCAATTTTGAATTAAAAGTCTGAAAAAAGTAGTTGTCTTAAAGGAGACTTACTGCGCTTAATCCAGGCACTTGAACATAAGTAGATGATCCTTTTACATTTTACACCGACGTCATTCCACTGGAACAAGCAGCAGAATGTCAGTTACATGTTTGTATTTTTTACAGCCACGTGACAGAACTCTTAACCAGGGGTGTGGGCGGGGATAGGGGGTGAGTGAAAACAGGACAGGATACAGGATTAACTCGAAGACGAAGGTCTCGGTGCTCTAACTACAGGAGGTAGTCTGGTCAAGATGCTCTCTCCTTATAATAAATAAATAAATACATTAAATAAAATGCCACTTTGAGTAAAGTAATGATGAGGAAACACGGGCAGTACTTCATGACAACGACAGTTCAGCCTTAAGACTTAATTCAAAATGAACAAATTGTTTCTAAAGAAAGATTCAGGCTTAGTAACATCTTCGTTAATTCCTAACTCGTACTCCTAACTCTTAATTAAGTAGTTGCTAAGCCTGACTCATTCTTAATAAACTAGTTTTGTTCATGCTTTATTACAGTTAATTACGGTGTAGTTCAAGTGGTGTCTTTGCATTGCACTGAACTGGAATTACTCTTCGCTCGATAAATCATTTAAAAAGTCTATATTTCTAAAATCCTTGTGTACTTATACTTTGTTTAACGCCCTTTCAGACCTTCTCGCACCTTCGCTCTTTTCCACGTTTTTCCCCCCGTGGTGGATGTCTGGTGACCCGTGTTTGGGCCGGTGTGTACTGCGTCTGAGTGTGGGCCGCACTAATTACACCTCTGCGTCTCCTTCGTCGTGTTTCCGTTCCTTTGGTGACGGCAGCTTTCTGAGGATGTCAGTGTCATCGTCTCAGCGCGTTTCCTCTTCCACGGACGGACGTCTAAATGCACGTTTTATTCAAATGGTAAAGAAAAGGCACGATGTGAAAAATACGTCAAATATTTCCTACGTGTGCCACTTTTGGACCAGCGCCACCAAAACTAATCTGGTTCGTTTACTCCACTTGACAAATAAAATGGTTTTGATTTGGATTCTGATAGATCCCCCAAGAAAAGTTCGCTGACATAAAAAAGATGACTTATCGCTTGCAGAAATGAATAATTGACGGCGCCTCCATTGAATAATTAATCAAACATTTGAATAATTGTTGTAGCAATAATCTTGGTAGACATTTGCATATATGGGCGTGCATCCTCTCTCCGAGCAGATGGAATGAAAGCGACTCGCTCGTGCGGGGAGCTTGTCCGGTTCTCCCTCTCTCAAACAAGATTCATTTTGATAAAAGCTTGGAAAATATCATCAAATCAGTATAGTGCTGCCATATTGTGCAAACCGAACCAAAGAAATGCATCCCACTCCATACGAGTGCAACGGCCTTTATTCAGACAAAATCATCGGTGCGTTATCACTGTCCATATAAGGTCTTATGAAGCCTGGACGTCAAGGAGACGGTACACAAGATATGTCTCACTTTTGCTGGTTATAATAACCCACTTTTGAACAATGTGCAAAATGTAAATATAAAGATGGATGTGATGGTGTGCAAAGAACTCACACAATACAATTTACTGCGTTGGAGGGATGTACTCTGGACACATCTGTGTACACGGAGTATTTGTGGATTTAGCAAGGAACTGTTGGCCAAAAAAGAAGAACAACATGTTTTCCATTGCAAAAGCAAAAGTATAACCTGATCTCTCGAGAAATAAGTTGAGTTGAGGGAATTTAGTTTTATTTTCTACAATAAATTGATCAAAATGTTTATTGCTGTCCACATGATCAGGAGGGAAAATAATATACATATACAATATACATAGGGTTATTCATTGTAAAAATGTGGTTAAAATTGGCCAAAGTCTGTTCAGTATGTCAGTATGAGTAGAGACTGTTCAAATACCGCTTTTACACATCAACAACGTAACAATATGGTCAAAATCAATTAAAATTTTTCCCCCACTGAAAATATGACTTGAACTGTTAAATGAAGGTTTTTCCAATAAAAAGTTGTAAAAAGAGAAGAAACTGTAAAACAACATGTAAAAGTCTTACTGTAAATGACTACTAAATACATTCAGAGTTTCTGCAGGTTTTTTTTTTCTAATTACGGCCTTGACTTTCCTTTTATGGTCGATGTCATTGACTTTTGTTGTTTTGGTAAAATGGACTGTGCATTTACCCTTGAACTAATCATCCCTTCTCCTCCATTTACACTGTTAGATGGGGACGTTTAATGTCAATTTTTTTTTACTATTAATTTTTTAAACATAAAACAAACACGCACACAAACACACAAAAACAACAAAAACAATACACTTTCATATGGGGGGGGGGCGAGGGGGGGAAGCAGGGTGTGTATCCTTGTTTTAATTTAGCTTTTCATTCCAAAGTCTTCTCTAGAACAGCGATTTAAAGACATGTTTGAAATATTTGTCTGAAAAATGCATCGCCTGTCACTCTACACATATACAGTCCTGATCAAACGTACTGCTACTATTTAGCCGGCCTTGTCGGAGATAGTTACACATGTTGTTCCGTAGTCCGTGTTGCAGTCAGAAGCCCACACTTCCATTACCCACTGCTGCACAACTTTTGCCCGCAGCTAACTCTCCTTTGAACCCGTGGCCTTTCCCCGATAAGCCTGGCAGTTCGGAGTCCGCTTGTTTGCCGTGTCTCAGAAAACTTGCCTTCTTTTTTTTCCCTTCAGACACAACACATCCGTTTCATCTGAAAGTTTATGGTCCTATAGGCTTGGGAGAAAAGCGCGTTCATGGTTGGTTACCTCCAGTCCATCACGGCATTGTCATCCCACTTTCTTATCTGCTCTCAAAGCCTTTCGAGTTGATGTAAACTTGTGTGTGGAGTAAATTGGTGTTGTTTTGTGGACTTGTGGAATAGTTTGTCTGACTCTCCTCTCCTACTGAGATGATTCCCGGAATATGTCCTTTGGCGCAGAGTTTGTGTTTTCTCTCCTTGTCTAAGTGGATTTCCTCCAGGTAATCCAAAACTGATTCAGAGGAGACTTACTGGATTGGACTGGTTGCAGGATCGGTCCAGCAAATCTTATAATGATTTTCGAATGGGAGTCGAAATGTCTTAATTCTAAATCATTGTCCAGATGACCACCTTTGAACATTATTCTATGATGGATCACTGCTGGACGAATGAGGGAGTACACCTACAAAAGCAGCAAATATCCGCTTTCACTGTCTGAACTGGTTTGGTTGATGTTGTGCTCTGGGACTGAAGGAGCGGGATGGACTCATCTCCGCACTGGAAACCTGCTCAAGAGCCGCAGAAGGTTCCCCCTGTAGGTGCTGCACTGCGATCGCCCACCGCTGCTGACAGGTAACTCCAGCGACACTGGAGGATGGGTCAAATGCCCTTACGGGGACAATGAAGTTAACCTTAAGTCACCACGTCCTGCAACCTCTCCTGGACCATTTCCCCCTTTCATGTCGTACATTTCTGTCTTTGTGCGCCGGGGAGGAGAGACGATGATTTCTCTTTTGATCCTGTCGCTCTTGTTGTCAAAAAGCGGCCCGATTGAAGAGACTGTTGCCTACAATTGACTGTGACAATTAGGGCACGTTCAGAGCCCCTGAGTGGAGCACTTAAAGACTAATTTACATGTCACTTTGCTGAATTAAAACGAGGAAAACAGCCCAAGAAAAGATATCCAACCATCGCCCGGCCCCTATCCTCCCACCTCCCGTGTATCTCTGTCGTCCTTTTTATGCCTTCATGCCTTGTAAACTGTAATTTGTCCAGTGCTTAGGGGGGAACCTGGCAGCGGCGAGGCGAGGTCGCATTTCCATTTGAAAAGGGCCAATCAGCAGGCCGCGGCTGAGCCTATTGTCCAGCGGGGGCAGCGGCGGGGGGCGGCGCAATTTGCAGGCAGGAGAAGTGAGTCTTCCGAGGTGCATTACAGGCAGGTTAACATGAATACAAGCGTCTTCCCGTGTTTGCTGATACAGACGACAGCTGTTGTCCTGTTAACTAAAGCACAGATTGGGTCGGTCAGGCTGCCGGCGCTCGGGGAGGGTTAGCCGGGAATGTGCCTTATGCCATTATATAAGACACTGCTGAAGAGGTGACGTTTTAACCGGGCCCTATTGTTATTTCCACATGTATAATTAATGTCCGGTGCAGTTTACATAGGGCATCTCCTGCACAAGCCAAAACTTTCGAATTTGACTATCTACATTAAGATTTTCTGTGATTATTTCAGCTCTAATCATGGACCTGTTAGCGCCCTGTTGCTAATTAGCGGCGGATTGCCTTTTCAATTTGGTTCAATCATCCCTGTAACTAGCAAAGGCTTATGGAAAACAAATCCGAGCATTCCATGTGTAATAAAGACAGATGCTCAAAAAGATATACAATATTTGCAGGGATTTCAAAAAAAGAGGGGGGAAACCCATATGATTAGGTCCCCTTTCTGAATGTGCTTAAGTCTTACTGCTGCCCGGCACACCTCGTGTAACGTGCGGAACATTCTGGTATAGATTGATCAACTGGAATACAGTAAAGTATCTGGGACATACCATTTAGAATGTATGTGACGGCCCCCTGGTCTCGCGTAGGTCACACTTTCCCACTTTACACTTTGCTGTGATCGTAATTCAATTTGAACAACTTGCTTTGATTACGATCGCTTCTCATTAGCCTGAAATGCGCTGGTACAGTGTTTGCCGTTTACTTGCTGTACACTGTAACAGGTGCAGACCCCTCCCCCCTCTCTCCCTCCCTCTCCCCCCCTCTCTCCCGCTCCCGTGGGTGGGCTGCCCGGCTGTCCGCCCCAGGAGCACAGGGCACAAGCAGCAGGTCCATGGGATAATGCCCGTCATCTGTTGTACCGTGTCATTTTAGCGCGGCTCTAACCTGCTTTTGCAACGGCCATGATCACACAGCGCGCGCTGTTTGTGTGTCTGTGTGAGGACATGCGATGACATAAATACATTAGGAAAAGGAAAAACAGACTGGGGATGACTAAGCCTAAGCTCCATACTGTTCAGGCCCGTATTTTCATTTCCACAATTGCACTGTACTTTATCCGAGCCCAAGGGAGTATTTTCAAAACCTGTGCATAATCTGGGAATGATAAAAATAACAAAGGTGAAGTAGGTTGAAGGTATAGCCGCAAACCGGAGTGTGGCCGGTTCAAATCTCGCCCGACGACATATTCTTTCAAGGGAAATGTCTCACACAAATGATTACGACAAAGGACGCATGATTCAGCAGCAACAATTTTCTCTCCTTCATTGAATTACGAGAGTGAAAATGCACGTAAAACTGTTTGAAAATGTTTAAACCGAGTAATTCCTTTCATGGGACGACATGCTCTGAGAATATTTCCATCACAATCAGATAGAAGCAGCACAGTGGAAGGGTGGCCTTTCAAACAGGGTCCAGGATCGATTTCCAGTTGAGTCAGGCATGTGTTTCCAATGTATGGATCATTCACTATAGATCCGCCCATTTTCCATTAAAGGACACATATTATGCATCATTTGTATGGTTATTGGGCTTTAAAATGCTCTTGAGTAACTCTGCTTTGGCATTTCTCGTTTTAAAACGTACAAAAATATGTATTGAAAAGCACATTTTACTTTTACATTGAATTCGGTATCAGCACTCCATCTACTGGCAGCAGAGGGAATTAATAAAGTGGAATAAACACAGTCATTAAGCAACGTGACTCCCAACATGACTCTAATAGAAACACGTCGTTGTAATGAACGCAATTTGATGACAGAAATGCTCAGAACGAGTCCAGCGATGATTTATGAAATGAAAAACAGAAGACCACAGAAGCCCTTGATATGACGTACCAAATCTGGGGAATTTGAAACTGAGTGATTTTGTGCGGCCCACAGAAGGAACAGAGAAGAAATGACCTATTAAGATTATTTTTTTTACACCGAAAATAGCAGTCGAGCTTGATCACAATACGAAATCCATGATGTTTTATAGGTATTAGGCAGAATACATATTTGTCCTCACATAAACACGATCTCTTCATAATCCGTGCTCTGTAGGTGAACGAGGCGGCGGATTGGACAGCTCAGCCCGCTCCAACACACTCCCACCGCTGCTGTCCACCATCTAATCCAGATTTGATGGTCATTATAGCGGGCCTACTTCGTTATGCTGTAAACATACCACCCATAATCTTAATCTGTGTAATTCCACTGTAAACCAGGAGCGTTCCAAATGCCGCCATATTTGTTGTTTTCATGTTGTTTTGGTGTTAAGAGTTGTTTGTCAGGGAGATTTGGTCGATATTTGTGTCTCATGAACTGCACCTTGCAATGGACATTTGAATTGATATGCGTATCATTTGAATGTAGGTTACTAATCCGACCAGTGAGCTTTTAATTAATTGCACAGTTTTGTAATATGCTGGCAGGATTAGCGGTGGACAGGTGGGCAGATTTAGTCCTCACAGGGGCCGACACATGTTGGAACTGAAGGAGGCCATGGTCCCAACAAAAAGGGATTTCTATTTGGTGGAATGGCTCCAAATGACATGCTCCGAGTGAGACAACAACACATGTTTATCCCATTGTTTTGATGCGGCACTGTTGTAATTACTATTTTGTACAACCTTAGCCCTTGCTGCCAATTCACAATGCTTCTATTTGTGGATGCGTTTGCAAAGGAACGATATGTAAAGGTGGTAGAAATCCAGAGTCAATTCTAAGACCTGATGTATGCTCGATGTTGTGTAAGAAAGGCTGTCTGACCTAAAACCTATATGTCAAATGTTAAAGTCAAATGTTAAAAGAGGTCAGGCAATTTGTAATTAAAGAAACAGTTTGTGTGACTTTAAAAACATGTCCAAGTAAATCCAAACAGAAACAACTGCAGTATTAGTTACAGGTGAAGTATGAGACTTTTCTGGTAGATCCTCGGCCCCCTGCTTGTATCACAATATGGTCATTAACACATCAATATGCATGAGGTCTAGAAGGTGATGCCGCCAGTCAAGTTGCAGGTCAGATCTGTGGAGAAGCAAGCCTGTTTTTCCAAAAGAATACATGTATTTAGTTTTCAATAATTTAAGTTCTAATTGAATAAACGTGAGATATGTAAAATTAATGTTAACATCAACATCCTAACATCTTCATGGAGACATGCAAGTCTCCGCCAACTGGAAAAGCAACCCGGTGCCCCCTAAAAAAGAAACAATAAAAAACAAATCTCATACGGGATATAGCACATCACAAATCCCTGTCCAATGTTTATGATTGTCCTGTGAAATCAAACGTCAATGGAGTAGTTCCAGATGTTTTACAGTTTATAATCCAAAGCTCTGTGCTTTGCCAGGTTACCAGCTTAGCACCGTGAACCTAGCTCAAGATCTGGAGAAGGGCCCAATCGGCGCTGCGGTCGCCCACTGCTCCTGTCAAGTTGACCCAGTGACATCGATGCTGATTTTCTTGAGAGGAAAACAAAGGTTCACCCTAACCTTAAACACAACACAATCACACTGGTGCTAGAGAAAGAGTTTTAACAAAAAGTGGTCTGAAGTAAACGATACAATGCATTTATTTTGATGCAAAGAATGTTACTTTTCGACGAATGCATCAAACCAAGCATCGGGCGATTAGTGACCACTGCAGCCATGTTTACCGCTTCCTTTCCGCCGTCTGGTACACAGCTCCAAGAAACACATGGAGAATAAAAAGCTTGTTACATCTCACCTCTGGCTAGCCACCTACACAGTTACACATCACAGGCCGCGCGGCCCCCCCGGTGAGCTGTAGGCCCCTTCCCACACAACTAACTGACTGCACGCATTTACCTGGCCCCATCTACCATCAGCCCAACGCCAAACAAAGGCAGCGATCAAGGATAATATGGTACAAACCGGGGCCAAGAGCGAGCGCAGGAGCCACACTGAGATTTCCGCAAATATCAATCACCCGCTCTGTTTGCCCACCTGCCAAGGAAACAGACACCTATGAGGGAAGGCTTCGGCGCCCAGGGAAAACAGACAAAAGGCCTATGCTTTTTGAAGTAGGGATGTGCGGTTCATGTAAAAGTATATTTTCAGTGTTTTTGTCACATGGTAGGGCATATAAAAATATAACAATGGTAAGTGGAGGAGAGTGAGCACAAACCTCCACCAAAGCGCTGTATCTCACTGACAGGGAAGAAACACTGAGGTGGAGTTCAAAGTGTGAATAAAGGCTCAATGTCTAATGAACACATTGTTTATTAAGAGTATTCAGGATTAGAAAGTACTTAATTAATGCCTAACTCCCTACCCCTTGGTAAAATTACTAACCCTGAATCATGATTAAACTATTTGTTGATTGTTAATTAAGTCTGTTCATACTTTATTAAGGATAATCAAGGTGTAGTTACTGTAAAGTGGTTTTCATTTATTATAGATTTGAAGCAGTCAGTTTTTTTATTGTAATGTTGGCACAGTGTACTTCGTGTATCTATTCTTACACAAGATGCCCTCCCATTTGTGTTTCAGCTTCCTGTTATGCAACATTTAGAGGATTTTATCCCATTCAGACGATGGGATATTTAGTTTTAAATAGTTAATTGCTACGGAAACAGTCCTACATTTTCATCATTCTGAAAACTATGGCTATATTGACCGGAGAAGGCAAGGTAGGTGAAGTGTCTTGCCCAGGGACACACTTACCCCAATGCTTACCCCATTCTAGCCACAAAAGATGTCATAATAATGATTGTGAAACAAATATTTGATCCTTATTCAACCTGTGAAGTGCCGTCAGCGGCTTCTTAAAAACGTAACAACCCTTGCCTAAGCGTTCTGAGTGGAATCTTCGGATTGATTTAAAATTGTGTGCCAGCTAAAAGTCAACATTTGTAAATCTGCTTCAAAAATACAACTTCATCTTTCTGGCATATGTATGTGTACCGTGAGAGTACCGGTGTCATTTCATGCTCGGGACACTTCCCAAAAGGTGTTAATTTGGTGAAAGCGACGTCTCATTTTGGAGTGCAATTCTCCAGTTATCTGCAGATGTCAATTAAATTCTAATGTAATCTAAAATATCTTGATGAATAAAACATTGTGGCTGGCACGTCGAAGCTGCGTTCACTCTCGACTGTGTGTCCCTGTCTGTCATTAAAGCACCTCCGTTTGCTTTTCTCCCATCTCGCTCACGACACCTCAACACCTCCACGCCTGCATCACCCTCTTTGTTTTAAGAAGAATACTCATGATATGATCCTTCCAAAGACCATCACAAACGTACATACTGTCGGTGAGGTGGGTGAAGTGTGTTGCTCACCGACACAGTATCAGTGGCAGAAATTGAACCAATGACCTTCAGCGTGTGATGGTTTTCTAAAGGTCGATTAAAGATGCTCTATGAATATGTTCTGGTGGAGGATAGGCACACCAGATGGTCTCCATGGAGATGTTATCTCTTTATCTGGGAAGTCCCACAGTATGGCATTAAACTTATCTATGTCCATGGACAAGGTCAAGTCACAGGTCGGATCTGTGGAGAGGCGAGCCCGCTCACAATAAGAATGCAGGTGTTTTTAGTCCGTATTTTGCATAACCTTATTCTTCTAATAAATAGACATTTACTAACACTTAGTATTCATAAACTCTAATACCATATATTTTTACATTTTTTACACGATTGAACAACCTTATAATCAAAAGCATATATTGGATCATTGTTCATGAACAAAAATTGCCCTAACATCATACGAATAAGCAATATTAGCAAACGTATTAATAGGAAAGTGCCAGAAACTGAACAATTGGAGGCAGAACAAGGCTATGCTGAATAAGACAGAAACAAGGTCTGGATGACACCTTTGAAAACTACCTTTGAAACGTTTGATGTATATTAGCAGCTGTTGTACCCTAAATAGAAGTGTTACCATAAGTTTTGAATCTTCCATTTCCCATCCCTTTATCGGAGTATCTCGTGCAAAAAAGAAAAAACTCATCCAAAGTGTTTTGTTGGCATGATCCTGCACATTTAGCATGTCTCCTCTGCATGTTTGAGAGTTTACAGTTCTGTTTAGGGTCTTGACACGTCGATCATTTGCATTCTCTCTTGTCCGATCATCTTGTGCTGGAGTCTTCTGGGGGCCTAGTATCTCTCACAGCCCCCTTTGGACCCCTCAAACGGATCAGAACGCTTCTTCTATGACAGTGGAGACACTCCCGACCACCCCGATCCGTTCCGATAGTTTCATAGTTCTCATTTAACCGTGTCACTGATTGGATTACAATCATTCCCTGGCTGGTTCACATCGGACAGCCCTTTTCAAATATAATATCATTCAGTCTCAGTATTTCACAGCTTTATGTTGAGCAAAACAGCCAAGAAATGTTCTTTTGGCCAAGTTCTGTACAACTTCCATGTTCACCCCAGCACCACAATTCCACCAGGGCACCCTAAAAAGTGAGCCAGCAGGGGTTCAAATGTGGTTCAATCAGGTTTAGGGGTCTATTTTGGTCGGAGAAGGGGGACACGGAGGGGAAGGGGGTGGGTGGGGGTGAGGGGTACCGGGGAGGGCGCTTGTTGGGGGCTTCACAGAATTGTCCATCAATAGGTGCAGCCAGTGTCAGTAGTTCTTCCCATCAATGTGCGCTTGACAAAGGGGTAAGGGCGCGCATGGGAACGGGGCAGCAAGGTGAAACTAATGCCATGATGTTTGATTCATCAGGCTTCATTGTTGGGGCCGCGGCTGATTGTGAACTTTGTGAAGGATGCAGCCAAACAGCACAAGGGGCCACACACGGCGGTAATCAGCGGCTGTGTGTGCCAGGACTGGGGCTTGGACACAGCAGCCAGAAAACAAGTGCAAGAAGGAACACAGAAGCGAGGGCAGGTTGGGAAAGTTTAGTGTTGAAAATCAGTGGCAGCCAAACTTTATTTGTCCAGTGTTCCTTGGAGTTCTTTATGTGTGTGTGTGTGTGTGTGCGTGTGTGTGTGTGTGTCATATTCCAAACACTTCCTCACTCAAGTTGTGCAGGCTCTGTGCTCAACCCAAGCATCATTTTGTATTAGTATTTTGGTTGTGGATGGTTCTCGTGCAGTTCTAGTGTTTGCTTACTTTTATTCCTTTTTTGGATCATGTTTTGTCCCATTATAGAGCAGTTTATTCTCAGGTGGTATTTGGTGCGGAAAAAGTTCCTGAACCACAGTTTTATGTTCACAAAAAAATATATAAAACATACTTGAACTGTGATTTTTTTACTTCAGCTGGACCCCAAAACAAAACTGTGTTCTCTCTATAATACTTACAATAATGGTCCATTTGGATTTGTAGAATGTATCTGCGACATCAGGAATACAACAGTACACTCTGTGTTAAACATGATAGAAAAATGTGCATTGAACCCCATTTTTAAACTCTTGATTTGATGATGCAGCATCTGCCTAAAACCAGCTCCAAACTCGGTCAGAAGCATGACATGTTTTAGAAAAGAGTCAAACAATGTGAAAAAATCTCAATGTGATGAGAAGGACTTCAGACATAGCATCGTCTGAATATGGTAATACTCCAAAACATATCAAGATATGTAATGTCAACGCAGCCCACCCCTAATTATCACTGTATTGTTTTCCAATGGCAAAAGGCACTAGCTCTTCTGTTTTCAACCACTGTACTTTCCACTGTACTTCTCCTCCATCTCCCCCCCTTCATTCTGCTTCATCTCGCGTTCTGATTGGCTGTCGCCACGGAGAGACAGATGTAGGGCGCTGGTGCTTAAGCCGGTGTACTCTTAAGCCTAATGTGAAGTTTTATATGCAAAGAGGTGCAGCAGGAGGAGGGCGGACGCTCGGATGCACTCCCAACTGATTAGGATAATTCCTGCTTTTAATACAGCTGTCCCTCCAGCTTAAGGTAAACCAAATGTTGCCATCGGAGATTAGTGTACCTTGGCTGGTTATTAGCGAGGCGCCCCCTCCCTCTCCCCACGTCCCACGTCCTGAAATGTTGCTAAATCTCCATTCGCTGGCTTTAGAGTGAGTGACGGAGTGAAGAGAGAGGGAGAGAGACTATAGGAACTTGATCCCAATCGACACCTGTTTGAACTACTCCCTTTATTTAACCAGGAGAATCTCATTGAGTCTAAAAATCTCTTTTTCTTCATCATGGCCAAGAAGCAGCCAGAATAACATTCCACAAACAGCGAAGCCTTGGGACAATCACCACCACATGATTACACATCAGCCATACATCAGCACACATTCAAAAGTACAAATCCCGCAGAAAACAATTACAAAATGAAGATTGCTCCTGCAATATAATAAACAGTCTCTTACCTATTTAGTGTGATGACATTGTCAAAACCAATTTCAGTTTACAGTTCATTCCATGAAGAAGGTGCAGTAAAACTAAAAGCTCTAGAGGATGTTCAGAGACATCGGGTCATAGTCACTTGTGCTAAATCTTTGCTCCTGGGCACTAAGCTAGAACAAGTCCTGGGTAAACAATAGCTACGCCCTTCCAGTGATCGGATGCCCTCCAGGTATAATAAGTTGGCCAAAGGAACAGACACAGACCACAGATGTTAAGACACGGAAGCTCCTCATCCTTCAATGGAGGGTTCCACCCAAAGTCCAGCACCCTGAGACTGTACACTAGCCGTAAGGAAGGAGGCCGTGGACTAGGAAGCATGGGAGCCACTATCCAGGATGAAACATCCAAGATCCACAAGTACATCAAGGACAAGGCCCCAACAGATGACGTGCTCAGTGAATGTCTCAGGCAATGGGGAACAGAGGATGAGGTGCTGGAGGTGGAGGAGGGACCATGAATGGGAGGAAAAGCCCTACATGGGATGTACCACCTGAACATAACTGTGTGGCTGATATCAATAAATCCTACCACAGAGGCACTCATCATGGCTGCACAGGAACAGGCCCTGAGCACCAGAGCAATAGAGGCCCAGATCTACCACACCAGACAAAACCCAAGGTGTAGGTTGTGCAAAGGGGCCCCTGAGACAATCCAGCACATAACTGCAGGGTGGAAGATGCTGGCAGGGAAAGCATATATGGAGCGCCATAACCAAGTGGCTGGCATAGTGTACAGGAACATCTTGTGCGGAGTATGGACTGGAACTCCAAGGTCAAAGTGGGAAACACCCCCAAAGGTGGTAGAGAAGGACCGAGAGCCAAGATCCTGTGGGACTTCCAGATACAGACTGACAGAATGGTAATGGCAAACCAACAGCAACATTGTGGTGGTGGAGGAAAACAGCAGAGGAAAGCCGTTGACGTGGAAACACAAAGTGATGGAAACATCAGGAAAAAGGAACACGAGAAAACTGGAGGAATACCAAGGGCTCAGAGAGGAGCTGGAGAAGGTGTGGAGGGTGAAGGCCAAAGTGGTGCCCATCAGACATCTCAGTCCAGAAAAGTGAAAAGTGCGGAGCAGGAACATACGTCCTTCGGGTAATCATTTGGTTAGCAGCTGCTAGGCACTCATGGAGTGCTGTGAGTTTTTATATATATATATATTATATATTATTATATAATATATATATATATATATATTATATATTATATATGTGTGTGTGTGTGTGTGTTATATATATATATAGATAGATAGATAGATAGATCTATATATATATAGATATATAGATATATATACACACAATAACAAGTACTATAGCCAAAATTGTACTTGAAAACAGTGCTGTGAAAATTGAGACTTCAGTAACTCTCATGATTCTCAATGTAATCACTAAATTACATGCTAGAATTATATTGTAGTACATGTTAAAAATCGTCCAAAAAATTACCCAAAAACTCCTTTACAGTAACATGAGTATTTGTCATGAGTTGCTTACTTTACTTGTGATTTTTATGTGCCATTGACTTTATCTTTTGACTTCAGTATATACATGTGTTCATTAGTGGTTTTATGGCCTCATCATCAGAATCATTAACAACCAACATCATGCTGCTAATCTTTCTATGGCACATCAAAACCGGGACCGAACTGGAACTCAACCTGGAATAGATCAGGACTAAATCAGGACTAAATCAGGACTAAAACAGGACTAAAACAGGACTAAACCAGGACTAGTGGTAGCACAGCCTGTATCAGACCATGTATCCGACCCAAAGTGCACTGACCCAAAGTGCACTGACCCGAAGTGCACTGACCCGAAGTGCACTGACAACACCACAAGATCCACAGTTCACACAATTACAAACATTTTACAGAAAACGACTAATAAACTGTGCACTTATCTGTAAAACTGCAAAACTTTGTGACGAAATATGGAAAAATAAAAGTCAAAATTTAGAGGAAGAGTAAGGCTGACTTCTAAAAATGAATCCCTGTGTCTATGTCATCGATAAACGACGAAATGCACGGGCAATTTACATCACTGACAAAACAATAGTTTAACGAGATAACGGTGTTTGTTTACATTATGGTTGCTAGGTAACAGTTGTGGATACACCTCGCCCTATGTCACATCTGCTGCTCATGTCCAACCAGGATGTAGAATTATATAAATGGTTAAACTGGGAAAAATAGGCTACATTTTGAGTCAAATCCTAAATATAATAGTTACCTGTCCCACATTCTCTCTCACACTCTTTCATAGACCACATTCATGGACACTGGAGGAAAGGTGAAGTGTCTTGCCCAAGGACACTGTAACAGCGTGCACTAGCGCCCCCCTTTGGCACCTGCCTGGCGTTCCAATAAATAAGGGTGAATTCAGGTACAGCGCCTGATTTGACCTGAAAGCACTGCTTCAGAATGTAAGTGTCCCTCTTTGAACGCACTTTCTCCCTAATTTCTCCAACACCTCTCGCCTGAATCCTCTGCCGCCGCTCTAGGTGGGCATGACTAACCTCTTTAAGAAGTCGCAGGGATTTAAAAAACACTGCGACCTACTTCTCACATGTGTACCGGAGCTGTCACTGAATCAGCCCTCGTTCGCCAGCCACTTTTGAGGGAAAAGGAGGAGAAGAAAAAAATCCTTTGCCTGGGGCGTTTGAAGTGCACATGTGAGAAGCCTTCCCTTCCCAAACGAGATCCCCTCCGACAAGTCAAGTGACATCAAAAAATCCCACTTAGAACAAATGATGGCTCTTTTCCAGCGCTGTAGGTGTGTCAGATACTTCATTTTCTAACTCTTACCTCTGGCGCCGCAGCATCGCTCATTTTGGCGACGCTCCCTCTCGCCGTGTTAACCGTACAGTCGTTGGCTTTGAAATGTGGTGGGCTAATGAAACATCAATGTTAGATCATGTGAGTGATTGTGTGGCCCACTTTAAAGGCACCTGGGGCTACATCCGCGGAAATCCATTTACTGTTTGTCAATGTCAACCTGATCTCCAGCCACAGTCGCGGCGCGGTTCACCCAGTTCATGGCGTGTCTTTTAGGGTTGCACAGCGTCGGAAACGAAATATATTTAGATCAAAAAGAGCTCTTTCAAAACAGCAATTTTCTGATAAATGTTGTAATGGTGGATTTGTGACATTTCAAATTCACGATTCAGTTCAGGGTGGACATTTAATGCGAGAAACTAAATGATGTTTTAGTTTATTTTAGTTCACTCTCTCAACATAAAAGCTTCACACGTGGAAACAACCACATTATCCAATCTGCACCCAGGATATTGTATTATTTAATGATATCCATTTGTTTTGTTAAAATGCCTTTTTCTCCCACAGCAAACATAAAGAGCCGACCTTAAAGAAGAGCTACACACACCAAAACTTTACAATTTTGGCAAATTTTACAAAAGAATTGTTTGGAATCTGATTTAAAGTCTGATTTATTAAAGACAATTGACTGGTTTTGAAAATGAACATTTTTGCTATAACACTTGAAACAAAGCCTCTGGTTGGTCCAAATCAAACAAACAAATCATATTTCCGTGTCTGTGTCTAATATGTCGACAGGAAGATGAAAATAGGTGTAATTTCCGTAGTTTTCACACAAAATTACAATGAGGATTATTAGTTCGAAGATGGCGGACAAGAAGCATTTGAACAATATATATAAACAACAGTTAACATGAGATTTGTGACTCTTGTGTAAGCATGACTGGACTTGACTTATTGATTTGGACATGTTTTACTGGCGTTCTTGTGATGAGCCGTATGACTTTAGTGGACGTGTTTGCGAGCTGTGGAAACGCGTGTGATCATGAGCGCAGCCGCACAAACCCTTCTCTCACAGGTCACATTGACTGTAACATCTGACCCACACACGCAAACAAGCGCCCTGTTGTGTGACGCCAAATATGATTATGACAATTTATGCATAAGAAAG
Organism: Chaenogobius annularis; assembly: GCA_015082035.1. NCBI lineage: Eukaryota > Metazoa > Chordata > Actinopteri > Gobiiformes > Gobiidae > Chaenogobius > Chaenogobius annularis. The sequence continues at coordinate 232,501 of BJKM01000397.1, forward strand.
AAAGTGTGCCACATAAACGACAAATATTAGAAAGAAATATTAGACTGAAACATGGATTTCCTGTTCGTTTTGTGTCTTTATTCTCCAAGTATTTTCAGAGAGGTGCAAGTCGGGCCCTTTGTGCAGGAGTGCTGCTGCAGGAGTGGCTCAGTTGTTGGTAGACTTTTTCCTTCGGACCAAAAGGTTCGCAGTTCTGTCCCCTTCACAGTCCTTTCTTCCTGACCGAGACGATCCATCCTGAATGCCCTCATGAAGGTCACTGAGGTTGACAATGGGCGAGGTTGTTGCTGCCTCGTTGTGGGTTTGCCCCAGGGCGTGTGTGACTATTGATCAGAAGCCGGTAGTACTCGGATACATTTACTCAGTTACTTGAGTAACTTTTTAAAGAAATTGTACTTCACTGAATAGTTTTCAGAGGCGTTTTACTTTTACTCCGGCTTGTAACATACTCTTACTTCAGTAAATGTTGGTTACTCTTGTCACTGTAGTAAAAGAGTAAAAGTCTACAAGTAACAAAACGTTTATGTTGACAATGTTACATGATTTAAAGGATACTGGTACTTAGTATGTGACAATAACATGAATGTATCATCATTGAACCCTTTCTTAAGTACAACTCGCAGTGTTGATCTAAAATGGCTTCGGAATAGAAACAGCTCCATTGACTCTCGACTGACATTCAGACATGGTTTGATTTCGGACGTGTTCTAATCCTTGCACTCCTTTTCCAACAAGGTGCTGGTTCGGTGCTGGTTCCAGGCCGGTGCCAGTGTTTTCCTTTCTCTGTTTACTTTTGATATATCATTATTTAAATTACTTCTAAACATAAACGTTACTAAAATGTGTAACTTTTGTGTTTAATATCCCACCGGAACCAGCTCTCATTCTGGCCCGGCTCTTCTCTGGTGCCGAGACAGCACCGTTTTCAGAAAATGGGCACGGGCATCAGCTTAGTGGAAAAGGGGCATCAGAGTCTATGAACCAAGAAGTGGCATTTCTTAATGCACGCCCTTTTTTGATTGATATATGTTGTTTTTATTATTACTCAGTGTTTTATGTTGCACCTTAAGGCCGAGACAAGTTCCTATGTTTGTGAATTTTGTTCATTGACAATGGCAATAAACTCTTTCTGATTCTGATTCTGATAAGGGGTAGGTGAAAACAGGAATTTCGGAGCACTGGAGCCTCAGTTGTGAGACAATCCAGGATTTAGCATAATATTTACTCTTTAAACCTTTGTGTTTCTTTACCGCTCTGTCAGATATGATTTACCTTTTCTCCTTCACGGGTCTGTCCTTCGAAAATGCCTGATTTGGGCATTATTTTATGTTTTGTCCCTAAAATGAAATCAACTCCAGACATTTACTCTTGGAAGTAGTTTCAACAAGTCCAACTTTTTCCCTCTTACTTGAGTAATTTCTGGGACCTTTACTTTCACTCTAGTAATATTCTCTTAAAGTAATTATACTCTTACTTGGGTAGACTTTTTGGCTGCTGCACTCACCTTCATGCATTGAGCCACCGTCCACAGAAAAGTTCTTAACCTTTTAACCCCAAATGCAAATAGTTTGATGGAGCTAAGAGCGCTGAGCATAAACTGTGCTTATGTAGTAAATGATCTGGCAAAAACCCATCACACAAGATCATCCTCAGAGACAAGAGGAGTGACTCAGACGTCGGTGAGGGCAACATGCAAAGCCACGGCCGCCTCAGTGACAGTGACTCACACAAGTGGATGTTCAGGCGGAGGTGATCAGGGTCCGTTTCTGCCTCGCGCGGACGCTTCACTTGGCTAACGCTACACGCTAACCCCTCACCGCGCACACATCCACACTGCTGCGAGGTCAGGGTTCGGGCGAGAGATACACAAATCTTTCCGCACGGTGACCCACGAGAACGGATGATTACCACCGACACGGCACCGTGGCGAACCATGCGGAACAATTCCCTCCATTATCGGGGTCAAAACACAAACGCCAAAGTAACGAGTTGTCGGAGTATCTGTGAAGCTGCCATGTTGGAAGAGATCAGAGATGTTAACGGAGTGAACAGGAAGTGGTGTCAACAGGGGTCAGCTGATTTTGATAATCGACTTGCAGACCGCATTTTGGATCTATACCAGCGTCATTCATGTGGAAGATTTGGTGATGGATGCCTGTTGGCCAAGTTGTTAATAATAGGCCTTCATTTCTTGCTCTTGCTGTCATTTCACAAATGTGTTTTCACTGACCTCAAAGCTGGTTATATGTGGTTATATGTATATATGTTCTGTCTCTGCCACTGTCCTCCATAGACCCTCATGGATGCAACATGCTCTGCCTCTGCCGTTGCTCAAACACAATCACTTGATTGTTCATTTCATGATATTTGTCTTGTCTCATTCTCACCAGTAACGTTCTTACAGAAGAAAACAACACAAGCTCAGATACCAGGTCATTCATATCTAAAATCGAACACCAATGTTCACACACTCACTCGCCCTTCGAGGAAACCGCTGTTGTGATTTTGGGCGTTACAAAAATAAATTGAATTGAATTGAAAAACTGAATTCAAGAATTTGGTTGAAGGTTTGGCACCAGCCGACATCATCTTGATTATTCATAACTTGCATTTTTTGCGGGCAAATACCAACTATAATGAACGGCTATAGGAAACTTTCTTAATCCTTGTGAGGGAAATTCCTCCTCTGCATTTGACCCATGCTTCAATGCCGCTGGGTCAGGAGTACAGAGCGCTCAGGGACCTAGATCTTGGGCTCAGCTTGGTCAGGAGCACTGCAGCTGGAGGATGTTGTGCATGCTTTTGGGTTGATGGATGTGAACTCACAGAAAGGCCTGGTCCAGCGCGAGTGACCTTCTTGCTGTGAGGCATGAGTGCTTGCCATCAGCATCACCATGGAAGGTGTGGCAAAAACGATTGATTGGAATTAGTTTCCGAACGTTCTAAGATCGAGAGACTTTCTAAGATCGAACGGACGCTGCGGTCGGGACACTCTATAATCACTGCACCTTAATAAAGTATGAACAAAGACTTCATTCATAATGAACACGTAGTTTGGTTCGGGCTTAGTACCTACTTAATTAAGGGTTAGGGTATTAATTAAGCAGTTACCAAGTCTGAATAATTCATTCAATACTAATTAAGTCTTTTTTCATGCTTTATTATGGCTAATAAATGTGTAGTTAATATAAATTGGTACCAAACTCTGTGAACGGCCATACTTCATTTGAACAATGAGAGAAGTCGCCACCTACCCTAAGTACTGTTTACTCCTTTTCTTACACCACTTGTTTGTTTATTTGTTGTCAATATGAATGTTTGATTTATTGTATACTTATCCTACACTAAAGTTAAATTGTAAGTTGTCCAAGTAGCTGTGCCCGCCTCAGACTGGGGCCGGTTGCAGGCTTAGTCCTCTGACACTCGCAGTCATGAGCAGATAAGTGGTTGTGATAGCTTCAGCCTGGTGTCTCTGCTCCGTGCCCCCTCGCACACAAGTGAATGTGGAAGTATGCGGGGCAGAGGTGCACTGTCTCACACGGGCTCAGGTTAATCACTCTCGACTGGGAGCTCATTGCGATTGTCGGCACCACTTTAGACGTGAGCGCAGGCCTTTCCGGGGAAATCCCATTAACCTGCTGAAAGAGCGTTTAAACACACTGAGAGGAGATATTAGCAGCAGTTTGAGATTCCACTGAGCGGTACAAAGATCACTGCTGTTAGCCACTCAGAGATCGTGAGGGTACTTCATGATTAAATGTTAGCTTGTCAAAGTCAGCCGTCCTACAACAAAGGAAAGAAGAAAAAAACTGCACAACGCAGTGATGCAGTTCATTCATGGACCTTTCTGCACGTGTCTGTCCTTTGTAAGTTCTGCGCCTCTGAAGGTCTCAGGGGTTTTCTGCTTTCCTGTAACACTAAAAGAGGTTCCTCAGGGAGAGCAAGAAGAAGCTCAATGGAACATTCCTGTTAAAAAAAAAGTCCAGCAAAACTGTGTCTCTGCATTTGACACGAGCAGTGGGCGACAACAACGCAGCTCCCAGGGGCCCATCTCCAGATCTTGGACTTATTCACCTTATTCCAGAAATCCTTTTGGGGGCCGCCATTTCACGTAATCCTCTTCCGGTTGTATGAGTGAACACAACCGACCTCCAGAGAAAAGAAGACATTTTACACAAATCATTTTATTATTTCCCACCAAAAACAATGGCGCTCCCGCTCCACCGGAAGTGCGATTACAACGGAAGTGCTGATCCGGGGCAAAAAGAGGAAAAGGTGAATACTGTGCATGTTTTGTGAAGTTTTCATCCGTGAAGTTCCCAGTACCTTTGTTTCTGCAGCATCCATTCTGCGGTATATCTGTCTTTCATATCCAGCAAACAGTGGCTGATGAGCTCAAATGTTGGATCATAACTCATAGGTGAGTTTACTATTTGATTCTGTATTGGTCTAAGACCGGAATAAGACCGAACATCACACATGTCTCAAAGTCTACATTTATAGGCCCCTGAAACATTAAACATCATAATGTCACTTTTTTATCAAAACCATCACACATTGTTTTCATCACCAGTAAATATATATATATATATATATATATATATATATATATATATATATATATATATATATATATATATATATATATATATATATAATATATATATATATATATATATATGTATATATATGTATGTATGTATATATGTATATGTATATTATGTATATTTGTATATATATATTTTGTCTCTACGTATTTCTTGTTGTTTGAGTGTCTTGCTCATGGACACAATTTCCAAAACAAGCCCTTTGGTGTGGGGCCAAGTGCAGTTTGTGTTCTGGTGAAACTATGTTCTGTGTGTTAGAATAATAAATAATAATAATAATAATAATAAAATATATTAATATAATAATAATAATAATAATAATAATGTGGTAATGATTGTATTTGTTCATTCCCATTTGCAGTTTTCTCCCCTTGAACAGAGCGATGAGTTGGAGTGTGGACATCTGACACGCTGGACAGTTGGGACGGCCGATCGCCAGGCTGTTCTAAATATACCACCGCGGGTCAGAGAGTCAGACCCTCTGTGCGGGCCGCTCCAGGTTTCAGACGGACACGCTCGGAGCTGGGTGACAGTTGTGACGGGAGAGGTCGGGGTCCGGGGCCCTCGAGTACCAGGAAGGACCTGACCTGAGAGGCTGATCAGAGAGGGCTCGACGGCGGGCGCTTGTCACTGAGCTCCCCTGGTAACATGGACGAGGAGGGGGCCGTGACTGGAACTTTCATCCAATCTGTCCAGTGTCAGCGTGGGCACCATGTCTCATCAAACCAGTGTGTCAAGTCAAACCGTGCTATTTTAATAAGAAAGTCGAGGCCGCTGCCCTCTAGCCAAGATGTTTGTGGTTCAGTCGCTGCTATCAGACTAAACTGCATAATGTTGTTTCATCCTTGAGTTCACTCTGCCTGTTTGAAGCTGTGGTTTGACTGTTGTGGCCCAAGAAGTTTCAGTCAGTCCACCCCAGGGCAGCTGTGGCTGAAGAAGTAGCTTAACATGCAACATGCAATTGAATGAGTGATTTGTAAGTAACTTGCAAGTCTTTTGACGGAAAACATTTGTCTTTTTTATTACCAAATTAAATGAAAACAAAAAACAAAAAAAACCTGTCTACAACAAATGACAAACGAGCACTTTACCATTACTGAAGTCCAAGGTAAACCAGGGCCTAATTAGAGCTGAGCTCTAAAGCCTAACTCAACAAAAGCACAAGTGCGGCGGTGAAAAGCAGGTTGTGCTTTTTCAGAGCGCCCCTTATGCGCCTGTGGAAGAGCAGCAGTGATGAACTCAGCACATCTCTGAATGGGATGTTTTGGCAGTTGAGACAGTGCGGTCCAACCTGCGGGTCATAGATAAGGGGCCCTCGCGGAGCCCAAACACAGAGAAAGCAGCAGGGGTCAGCGGCTGAGGTGGCTCTTTCACTACCTCTGCACATCTCTGTCATCCATACACAAACAGGGCACCAAATGTAGATTTTCAAAGAAGAGAAGCAAACATTGAGGACATTTGCGATAGAATGATGTCTCCTCTGGGGCTTGTACTTTGGTGGTGGGGGAGAAAAGAAGATGGATAAGCTGAAGGGGCTGATGGTTGTGCTGCTGCGAAGGAGAAGAAGATATGTCCGGCGAGGGTTGGAGAAGAGGAGAGAAAGTGCGACTTAATTAGATGTCAAAATGTCTTGAAGAGATATTTGATATGAAGAGGAAATTTGAACCAGTTTTCAACATTAGAGATTTATAAATTCTGTCTGTGTTCAAAGTCATGTAGCGATGTTTTAAAAATTCCATTTCAAGATAAGTTCAAAGACAATTAACTCCGGGCAAATAAGGTCAGTTAGGAACAAGTTATTAGTTTGGAAGATTTATGATTCCATGTGACAGTTAAGGACACTGAAAAGAGCTGGCACACCTGAACTTGGGGACAATGTGATAATCCAGTCTAACTCCAAGTCTGAATTATTGAATCAAGTTTGTGTCGAGTCATTAGTATCGGACAAGATTTCACATAAAGTTCACAGCAATGTGTGTGTGTCCTGAAACCGTCGCTGATAAAGAAGCGAGTGACTCAAGGTTTATTCCAAGACTAAGATTTGGGCAGAAAGGGAAATGACCTGCACACTATGGTCCTTAATAACAGAGAATACACATTAATACAAATTTAAATAACAAAAATGTGTGTCAAACTCAACTTTAATCTCTCATTTATCCAGGAAGGCCAAAGGTGGTCATCTGGACAATCAAGACTTCCATCAGATTAAAACATATTTTCGGATTGAAGCCGAAACGTCTTGATATGTTAAAACATTTTCCTAATTTTTCATGGCATGTGGAACAAATATATAGATTTGTACAGCCTATGTACAAGTAAAAACAAGTGTTATCAATGAATTGAAGTACCACGACATTGCCTGCAATTTATTCAAGTTTAAATCAAGGCACAATTCTCACAGATTAGGCCCTAAACTGGACTAAAGTGACCCGAAGTGACCTATTCATTTAGCTTTATGTTTAAGGCCATACAGAAATATATTTGCACCGTTTTGAATTCTGAATGTAGTCATGTTTTCAGTTTCTGGTGTCATGGAACAGGAAGCATTAAAACCAGGACTTTCCAACATAATGGCAATTATTATTATTATCGGCTGGGAAAAAGTGAAGAGTATGATTAAAGGTCCAAAAATATTCCCACATCACTGCTCAAGTGTTGGTTCAGAAAGTCTTCAAAACTATGACATCAAGTTACCTTTAGTAGCAGAGATCTGATCTGAGGGCAGCGTTAGTTCAACCAAAATCTCCACTTTTACACATATACACGCCGTTTCCAGATGTGTATTTTCGACGGCAGCAGGACTAATTACAACATTTATCAGTTCAATCTCTGCTTTGAAATCCCTCTCTGAATCAGAGACCTGGATGGCGTCTCCAGGAAGTGTCCTAATCACAGCGAGGAAACGATAACGCCGCCGCTTGATGTCTGCAGCAGGAAGCCAACCAGGCGGAGGTGAGCACTCGCTTCAAACATGTAAACCTGCCAAGATCGCATCTCCTCTGGATTCTTCCTGCTCCATGGCCCCCAGCCCGGCATAAAAGGCCTGGGAGAGTCGGTGAGTGAACCCGGGGCGTTTAGGAAGGAAGTGAGTAAGTGGTGTGATGGACAGAGCGATATTTCGCTGAGGATAGTGAGTGTGGCTACAGCAGACTTCCCCGTGGCTTTGGGGTCTCTGTAGTTGGTGTTCTATATATTATTTGTCAGCACTTGTTCAATTTTTATTTCTACCAAAGCTTGGATTAGTGTGCACCCTCTATTGGTGACAGTGGGAAATGCAGCCTGTTAAAAAAAACATTTTAAATTACAGTGTCAAACAAATTAAAGACAAACTATACAGTTTTCCCACTTAGTATACTAAATACTACCTTACTACAACATAAGTAGACTATCATTGTACTTTGTAAACCACAATATCCAAGAACAATATACTTCCTGTTCAGAACTGCAGAACTGCTAAGCCCCGCCTCTTCATAGTGACCTTGCAGTGGAGTGTCATTTACAGGTTTTTATTCATGAAAAGTGGCTATGTGACATTTAGAACCTACATGTGTCACTTGGAGTCTTGTTGGACTCCAACATAAATGAATGATCATCAACAACTACTTTGAGAGCCCTGACAGTGAGGAACTGCTGTTCAAGTTGATTCAGCTAGAATGTCCCACAGTACGGTGTCAAACGGAGGGGTTTTAGAGGTTTTTTTTTTAAGCATTGATAACACCTGGAATTAAATAAATGCAAGGCAGCTACGTTTAATGCCATACAAGTAAAGCAACAACATTCCCATGGAGAAGAGCAGATGGCGGTTCCCCCACCACAGAAGTTACACGGTGCACCTTTAAACGCATAAATGAAACGGCATAAATGTAGCACTGCGCAGGAAAATAGAATAATAGTAAACTGTCCCTGAGCAGGACCTTGAGTCCAGCCTCAGGAGGAGGTGTGGAGCGCTTTGTTCTGCCTCTCAGTGGGACGGTAACACAGCTCCCGGCCTTGGACACAAATACAGATACGGTGATTATAAAAGTCTTCATGTATGTGACCATTTTGAGATGATGTGCCTAATTGCATAGGATGAAAGTGTGGTACTTTAAAAGCGAGCTCATATTCAAACAAAAACACAAAAGAAACACTGGCTGTGCACATATACTGTTTTTTTGTGTTTTTAGTCATATGGTGGGTTTGCGGGGACACCCTTTTCCCCTTGATTAGAAAGATCATTTGTATGTCAACTTTTTTTACTGTGACGGAAACCGAGATCTAGTAAACCTGACATGATGACAGCGATTATGAGGACACTTAACAGATGGAGCACGTCTATTATACACGTGTATGTCTGACAAAAAAACGGAGAATTGTGTATTAAAGGGTCATACTGTAACTGAATACAGTTAAGTACAGTTCTAATGTTTAATACAGTCAGAAAACACCCGAGTGCCCAGTAGAAGACAATGTGCTGTAAAAGTCGGACTACAGAGCACTGTGGTACACGGTTGTGATACGTGAGTTGTAGTTTGACCGCGGGTCGGGTTGGGGTGGGTCATAAAACGCAGACCGCCGAATCACATGTCCTTGCTCCACTTTGCATTTAACTGTGTCTAAATTCCGTTCCTCCTTAGACTAATTTCTCTGTGAATATGAGTCGGATTGTTTTAAACAATAACACAGTATTTCATGTCATGTCATGTGTGTGTGCGCGCGTGTGTGTGCGTATACTAGTATAGATATATATATATATATATCAGAGTTTATTCGGAAACATGTTCTTCACTCACCTGGATCCAGGTCCTTTAATGTAAGATTTACCCACGTTTACGACAGGGCTGGAATAAGTGTAACTAATTAAAATAATTGTTGACAATTTAAATAATAGATCATGATTCTATGGATTATACAGACTCTAAAGTCCATGCCAAAAGATGCTTTATAATATTATTAAATCAAAATGGCGATATTATGAGATATTTATTCTTTATTTGTTTAAAATCCATTTTGAAAAATCTCAATGTGCTGTAGAAAAATCTATTTTTATAGTGGACTAATCAAAGCTCTCTCTCTGGCAACTAAGACCACACCTTTTTTAATTTGACTCAACAAATAAGTAAATAACTACAGTATGTGACATAACAAAAATGTAACGCCTGCAAAATATTGAGTGTTCCTTTATCTCATCCAACCTGAAAATGGCTGTAAAACGCAGGAACTTACCCACCTCCGATAAGGGGTCTGGATGTGGCCGGTGAATTGAAAACCTGTGGTTATGCTTGCCCACCATGTGTTTCCTTGTGCGTGGACCTCGGGGATGTTGTTCCACAGTCGAACGGCGAATGAGACAATGCAGCGCACACTCTGACAGCTCACTGATAGTAAATCCAACAGTGTTTTGTGAAAACATGGGTTTGTCTGACAGAGGGGCAGCTGAGCCAAGCCAGCCCTCCAAAACACTTTCCTCAACAACAGCTATCCCAAAGTGAACAGGTCAGTCCCAGATAAACTCAACTACAGACTAAAGTTAGAAGTTTCATGAACACTGGCAGATTATGGAAGAAAAGAATGTGTTGTGTAAGTCTAATAACCCACGTTTCAACTGGCCCTGGCCCCCAGACCAATTCACTTTAGAGAACTTTGGAACGGTTCTTTTCATGGTGAAATGCATTTCAACAAGTCCAGAGGCGGAGCTCTGCTACCTGAGCAACTGACCTCACCCGAACAAACACACTTTTTCTTCATAGCTCAATACTAAATTATGCCCGAATTAGACTTTTTAATTATGAGGCCAATCTCAGCATTTCACCATTTCTTTTTCAGTAATACCAAGTTTGTGGCGCTGTGCGGCTAACGCTAATACATTTGGTTTTGCTAATGTTCTTCAGTCTTGTGCATCGATTGTGCTAGCTTAATTTTGAAAATCTGCTGGTTCAAAAAAAATGACCAGCAGATTTTCAGCGGAAATACCAAGGTTTATCACAAGATCAAGCCAATATTTGGTGAAAACGTTTTATTATCTGTTTATATCTGTCTTGTTTTCCCTGGAGCCAAATGTGGGTCAGACCTTTTTTGACAGTCCTTCTCAGGGTCCACCTAGGACCCCTTAAACTGACCGTTCGGTTTACGGACAGTGACAGTGGAGACACGTTCAGATCTGCTGGGAGAGTTTGCATGAGCCACTGCTGTGATTTTGTGCATTACAAAAGAAGTGTTATGTGTAATTTGTTGACATGGTGACAAGTGCTAACATTAGCTTAGAGAGTCACAACAATGTAAGTCATATTTCTTACATCTTGAACTAATCGCACAAAAATAGATCAGGCAGCAAAGGTTTGCCAATTACATTTTAGTTTTAGTTCATCAAGCACAATGAATGCTGCATTATTGTTTTCTTTTTATTACTGCCTAAAACTACGAACAAAACTATGACGTATACTTTGATTATTATCGCTATGAGCCCTGGCAGAGCGATGATTTAGTTTGATGTTTTGTGCAGCCCTTTGGAAACAGTTCTGTTCAGTTTATAAAATGTGCAATATAAATAAAATGGATTGGAAGTGGACACATTACTGACCTTCAGAAACTCCAGCTAGAGGTTGGATAATGCCTGTTCTTACTTGTTGGCATGTAATGAACATATGAACAACCATTTGTCTGCGAAACAACAAAATGTATGTTTTGATTTTGCTGCCTCATTAAAACAAATGGGATAGCATGTTCATATCACCTGACTGTGCACAACAATTCTACACACTCTCCTGGAAGGGTCTATTCTAACGTTGTGTAACCTAATAATTTCGATCTGATCTTGTTGGCATTATGTGCAGCTTGCATGTAATCTGTTTTGGAGCCCTTTTGCCTCCTCATGTACACAAACGCTGTTAACATGTTTCCTTCCCTTGCCTTTCAATTCCTCCAGCCCCAATTTATTGAAACGCCTGCTATTGCTTCAAATAAATGCAATCCCGAGATGCTGCTGTCCTGAAAAAGCACACCTGCCCAGAAAATCTCTCTCGGCAAATAACAGCGAGCAAAAGTCATCCCGGCGCGCGGTAAATAAATGAGTACAAACACGTGGGGAATAATGTGACTGCCACTGAGCCCAGCCACCTTTCATCTGTGCGAAAAGCAGCAGCGAGGATCAGCCTTCCATCACCGCGACACAGCCAGACCGGAGCGCACGGTTTGATCTCCCAGCCGAGCACGAGCAGTTAGCAAAATGAATTGAATCAGCAGGATTAACAGCACCTGTAAACGGGCTGTCAGGTAGATTTACGAGGCGAGATGATAAGCCACAGAGCAGAGATGGACCCCTCCCGCACCTCGCCTTCGGTCTCCGCGGACAACCCCCGAGCAGCAGACAGACACCTCCACCTTTGATAAGGTAATAGCATGCTCGCGGAGAGGTGATGGCTGCTGGCGGGGCTGCAGACAAGCTTTCAGAACCATGAATGCAGTCAAACAGTTAACCCGGCGCTGCGTTTGCTGATACGAGGGCATGGCAGGTAGCGGAGGCATGTCAGCTTTCATGGAGCCCTTTCTTCAGCACTTTAAAGAATCACGGTTTCACCATTTTAGATCAAAAGTTGCTGAATTTACAACAAGTCAAGCTCAGATTTGACCATATAATGTTATTCTAGCACTGCACAGCGAATGTCAACTTCTCCCAACAGGTTGCAGCTATCGCTAACATCACAGGCTGTATTCTGCCCTTTAGACCACAGACCTACGATGTTGTATCTCATTTTTAGAAAGAGTTGCCGAGTAAAAATAAGCCTACATTTGACTAAAGCGTCATGGTAAAATGCAGAACTTCATATTCCATGAGACCTTTTCTGTTCGGAGCTTGCATGCCTAGTGTAGTTTTCTTCTTTAGGTGCTGTGGTTTGCCCCGTTGACCTAAACTATAAACAAGGACTTCATCTTCCAGGTACAAAGTCATCCATTTTTCAGTTGAAGGATGGGTCAAATGAGAAAGTCAATGAAACATACTTCAACCTCCTGTTTCCCTCATTCTTCACTCGGAATTCAATGTAACTTCCTTTAGCAGTTCAGTTTGGATTGTAATAGAATCCCAAATAAATGTTCTGGGCTTGGACTTCGTGGTGATGAATGATTTTTGGCTCACGGGGTCCTCTTAAATACACCAAAATAAGACATAATCCAGGATTTCCTACTTAATGTGTCGCTGTGATCCGTTAAAAGCACACCCTGGCCTGGATGAGTTATGGAGCAGGCCGGCCTCATGTTTCTGCTTTCGGGGGTGACGTTTTGGATGGGACTCCGGTTCTCAGACAAACACCAGTGCTGTCAGGAGACTACTCCCGTGGCAGCAGTGGCTCTGAGGTCATGAGAACCAGTGACGACTTGCACTGGCCTGGACCGAGGCTCACACAGGGCTGCGAACAGTGTCCAGCCCATCTTCTGTCAGGCTAAGACAGTGTCTCAGCCATGGGTGGAAGTGCGACAGAGAAACGTGTCTGTATTTGAGACGGGTAACACACGGTCTACCAAACAAACTGGCTTTAAAGATGCAAAATGACCACATGTATGTACAGTATATACTGTAAGAGGGAAATGATACAACTACAAAAAGAACTCCAATAAATACAGTTAAAGTGTAAGGTAATTCACTTTGTGATGCAGAGCTTAAGATTCATCCATGAAATGCACCGGCACAGTTGAGCAGATTTCTGAAGGATTGCAAACGATACTTTTTAGTCATCAGAAGCATTCAAAGAAAGATCACGATTGGATTTGGATCAGTACTGCCACAAATCTCGATCATTTTAATTTGCACAGTTGCTCTGAACGTGCAGGTCAAATGTTGTGATTTCATCTTTTCAGGACTAAATCTGAAATGTTAGGCAAGTGGCACTGAAGAATGGGTCAAATGCCGAAGTGGTCACAAATTGACCATAAAATCAAACTTCATGAATAGAAGAAATTACAGAAAGATTGTAAGAAAGATTTAGTTTGAACGTTTACTTACGCTCCCTTATGTAATATGTACCACATGAGACATGAGATCCACAAACCAGACGATGAGTTGCAAGTTCTCATCGTACTCATCCCTTTGCTCCCCAAAGTCCCGTGAAGCCGTCAGCTCCTCTCTGCTCTTGTGTGGGCCAACTCACCTCCCCATGTTGTCTCACTAAACAACACAAGAGTTACGACTCGGTGAATACTTATCAGGCTTGGTTTATGTAGTCTCACCTCCGAGTCGTGGGTAATTGAAAACATGAGTTGGGTACATTTACAGGAGGGTTATAAAACAGGTCGCCAAACGTGGTTTTACGCTCTGCCAGTTTTTTAGGTCTAGTTTATCTTTAGCCCGTAAAAGTCAGTCAACAAAGAGCTGGGAATAACATCATGATTGAATACAATGCCCAATAAATAACGTGCGTACATTTTACATTAGCCAAACTCTTATGACAATGTTGAGACAGGTTTGAAATCGATGCTAGCCAACTAGACTAATACAGCTTTTTTGTTTTTGAATTTACCTTCTTTTTTTTCTTTTTTTATATTACATTTTTTGTGCAATGACATTCAATGACATCATTACATTACAGAGAGAATGATTACTTTTGGGGGGTTTGTAGACCTATAGGAACTTGTACAGTAACAAATTCAACAAAACTAGGAAATATTGATATTTTTACACTAGGCCCAGCCCTGATTTGACTGGTCCTGGTCAGAATTTAGTCATGGTCTAGTCCAGGTTTAGTTCTAGTCTAGTTTCAGAGGCACAAAGAGAGGGAAAAACCCAGTATTTTAAAATGTCAGTTAACATACCGCTTGAAGCTTGACGTGTCTGTGCTTCTTTTATGTAACGACTTTAGCGTCCACAGAAACGTGTCCGATCTTCAAATGCAGATAAACTTCCATCAGCTTCTGTACATACAAGGTGTGGATGTACTTTTGCTGTGTAGAAATAAAATGAATACTAAATGAAACCTTCTGATTTACATCACCTCTTTTGGTTCCGTTCTGGAGCTGAGGGCCGGCGCTGCGACACTCCTCCCGGTGAAGGACGTGCTCCTACGCTGAGGTCATCCATGAGCTCAACCTGCAGGTGGACATGAGAACCACAGCGATTTTAGTATTCTTTTTTTTTTGTATTTATTTCTGGCAAACGCACGCACTTTCGTTGAGAGATGTGTCTTGAAAGAGCGGTGGCTGGGCGGCGTTTCCGGTTGACAGCTCCCAGTACTACGGACTTGGCCTCAAAGTGGGTTTTTCCTGGGACTGTGAGGAGTGAAGGTAATGTCTTCTTAGAAACACGCCGCCCACTTCATTCTGTGGTTTTGATTAAAGGAATATCTACAAGCACGAGATTATTCAAATCCTCATGTGAGCAACTAAACCGACACCAAAACAAGACCAAATAAGAAAGTGTGCTACGTCGCTATTGTGCCGGATGCTACTGTTTGGCCTTGAATGTTCCACAGTATGGCATTTCACAGCTCAACGAAAACAAGCGGGGGCCATCTCCAGACCCAGTTACAGGTCAGCTCTTCGGAGAGGCGAGCCTGCTCACAGTAAGTAGTCATATTTATTTTTGATTTTTTGTTTTTTATAAATGCAAGATAGTTTAAAGTCATGAACATCTCCATGGTAACAACAGGCAGTGTACTCTCCACCAAAGCAAAGCCTGACGAGAGCATGAACAACTAGTTTATGACGAATGATTCAGGCTTTTAACTTTATTAATACCCTAAACTTTCAATTAAGTTCCCTGCAAAATGGACATTGTGTGACCGGCCCAAACACAATGTTTGACTTGTAATCAGAGAGTCACTGGTTCGAATCCCTTCTAAGGACATTCTGACGCTTTCTCCCTGATTTGACGGTATTGGACCCTGATTTCTCTCTCCAGTTACAAAATGTTTTATTCTCAAGCACAGCATGCACAACGGCGCACACATTCTCCTCATGAATGGCATAACTCCTTCCCTCGGGTTCATGCTTGGACTATGGCAGCTGGACAAACTTCCATCACCATGTTCTCACCATGTTCTCACCGCGCAGTCCACTGGTCTCCTCCCAAAACCCTCATAAAGTCACTATTTCATGACGACATGCAGTGCGTCATGTAAACGGAACCGCCGCACTAACAACGCCACCCCTTGGATTTCGCTCGAGCAGCATGACAACGACCTGTGGGCACGGAGCGGCCAGGCGGACTCAGATCTCACCCAGGATCAGAGCAAGGCATGGGGGGTAAAACTGTGGAGACTCTGTGGACCATGGAGGTTACACGGGTCTAGATATTGATGTTTTATAGCACAAAAAGTGAGTTGGAGGCCTAAACCAGGTCTAAACCAGGTCTAAACAAGGCCTAGATTAGGACAAAATCAGGTTTACAAAACGACTACAGTAACTTTACAGTAACCCTAACCCTAACCCTAAGGAAAACTGATTAAACCTAGTCAAAAAATGGAGCCATCTTTCAAACATCTTTGTAGCATATGACGGACGCCTCTCCACAGATCTAACTTGTGGCGATTCTTAATCGATAACATACTGTGTAACATTCTAGATCAGGGCTATTCAACATAAGGCCCGGGGGCCAAATCAGGCCCTCCAGGCAATTTAATCTGCCCCATGACCCATCTTCCAAATATAAAATATATATAATAATCTTGTTAACTGGTTTAATTCTGGGTTAGCACTAGTTTAGACCTGGTTTTGTCTTGGTTTAGTCCTTAATGCTGCTTTAGACCCATTTTGAGTTAGTCCTAGTTTAATTCTGGTTCAGTTCCGGATGGGCAATTTTGCAAAGCAATGTTGGTAATGCATTTTGTCTGTTATTTTGCACACACAATGTATCAGCAGCTGTTTTATTGTATTCAGACCGTGTTGGGGATATTTTGTGCGACCCAAAAATGTGTTAAAGTGACGTGTTGTGCACCTCAGAGGCCTTGGCCCTAGGGAAAATTCAATTGAATAGCCCTGTTCTAGACAAGGCAGTAACATCTCCATGGAGACCCTCAACCAGAAAAGCTGCATAGTGCCCCTTTAAATAAAAATGACTACATCAGGGATAAACCAGGGCTGAATTATTCAAGTCATTATTCAATTCAATTTAAGCCTATTATTATATCCTATAGTAAATTGAAATAGTTTTCTTTAATGCATGGCCTTTTGATTGAATATATGTTGTTTTTATGTTGCACGTTAACGCCGAAACAAGTGCCCAAGTTTGTGAATTTTGTTCATTGACAATGGCAATAAACCTTTTCTGATTCTCATTCTGATTTATGTTTGTTACGCCCGAAATCAGCAGCAGCGACCTCGAAGGTGAACGTGGATCCACAACTTTTTGGGTTCTTTTTAAGACAATACATTTAGGAGATGTTATTACCTTGTGGAGCAGGACTGAATTAGGTCCAGGTCTAAAACATGACAATAATCCACTGGGTCAAGAACAGCACCAAAACGAGAATAAATGAGGACCTTTGGAAATACACTTTATAATGATGATTTTTGTTTTTATTTATTTGTATTGTGATTTAAATCTTTGTGTAAATCTTTTTTTTGTCTTGTAAAGCACTTTAAATTACTTTGTGTACACATCGTGCTGTACTACAAATACTACTATAACTTGCTTCGCCCAATGTATGACTAAACCAGGTCCAAACGTGGACTAAACCAGGATTATAGCAAGACTAAGCCAGGTCCCACCTTCATCTTGAGGATAAAGTGTGTGGGATCCGCCAGTCTTCCCCACTGCGCTGGTACAGTACATCTGAGAGCCAATGTTTTCAGAGGAATGACTGAATATGTTTGACTTGGCCCCACTGCACTTTTCAGATTTAGCCCAGGTTTTAGAGCCAAAGTATATATATATTCTACGAACAAAATGGTTCCCAACAATGAGTTATATTTGTGGGAATATTATCATAATGAAAAAAGGCACAGGTTTTACATAAATACACCTTGTGCAGGGGCGGTACTGAAGGGGGAAAGATCAGGGGGATTCCGGGTGCCCTTTACTGACGGGGGCCCACAACGTTTTAGCAATAATAATGGAAGCAATTCAGTTTAGTTTGTGATTAGAAATATAACGTATACATTAATATTTAGTCACATCACAAGTGGCATAGGTAATTGAGGTAAACCTGCTCCAGAGGCTCTGGACCTCAGACTGGGGCCAAGGGTCATCTTCAACAAGGGCAAGGGCCTGGGTGCTGTTTATGAAAGAAATCTCCAAACTCTTTTCCTTCTCATTATTTGTTGGAGTTTGGCTCCACAAACTTGTTATTTTAACCTCAAGTCTTTCATGTTGTCACTGTAGGGTATTGCTTGTAGAATTTTGAGGCAAATAATGACTTTAATTTATCTTGGAATAAGGCTGTAACATAACAAAAAGTGGAAAAAGGGAATCGTGGCGAATACTTCTGGGATGCACGGTAAAATCAAATAAATGAAAATGTATGGACATAGTTAAGTGTTATGAATAAGGACCTCCCCGACAAGTTAAGAAATACTCACTAAAATCAAATTTACTAAGAACTAATGTTAGACAAAGATGTGTGTCTGTTTCAGGAATCTAACTTTGGATTAATCTCACAATGAATACACATGGATTATATGTATTCCTAATACATAAATTATAGTACAGGAGACAATAAGGATTCAGTGGATGTTGTTAGGTCTGATTTGACATAATTAAATAAAAGTATGGTTAGTTTGAACTAATTTGGGTATTCACTGTTGTAGGTGTAACCTTTTATTACACAATTATAAAACAGTAGATACATTGTTTGTATTGTTGCTTTGGAAACCTCTCTCTACACAAAGATCCAAAGGTATGTCTGACATTACGCGCCCACAACCTCTTTCCCGCTCCTGTCCTGGATAAACGCCTGCTCTTACACTTCCTATAGCAGCTCATTTATTTCCTGACGCTAACGCTGTGCTCTAGTCCGTTGTTTTCCCCCTTTTCTCCATAATTCAAAGTGAAATACTTCCAGCCATTTGACACAATTAGGCGCACTCTCCCCTCTGCATCGCCTCCCACTGGAAGGCCCTCATTATCACGAGCCCTTGCCTTTTAGATAACTTATAATGAGGCCGAAAATGTTTCACGTTTTGCTTTCTCTTCTACACCGTCGCTTCAAAGAGACCTACTTCAACCTAATTAGGAGTTCCAACTGGCGCAGTCAAATGCTTTTCTTGTTTCTTATGGGGTTAACAGCGCCGAAGATGTAGATTTCTCCTAGACAGGCCCTAAGTCATTACGCTGAGTGGGTGACAGATATCAGTGATAGCCGAGTGTTACGGTAATGGTCCGTTGTACACAGCGTTGGAGTGTGTTGTAAGCCGGATAACGTCAGATAGTTCTCTTCTCCCCTTTCTCACAACCTGTTTTCTCTGGTATGTGGCTGGACGGACAGCTAATCCTCCGTGGAGCGCTGGCCCCGAGTGTTCCCATTTGTACGCAGCACCTGGTCTGGGACTTCTGCGAGAGAATGTCCTGTCGGCTGTTGGATCCTGGACAGAGGAGCACATTCTCAGGGGCGGAAAGGAGATGGAGCTGAGCGGCTGTGAGAAACATCTGTAACGGTATCCGCAACGGCTTGGCATGCCATGGCACTCGCAGCTCTGCAGTATGCCAGTCTCACTTCTTTAGAGAATGTGGACTGTAGTTTAGAATAACAAAAGAAATGATGTTTACAATCTTGAATAACTGCATACTCCGATGGTGGGCAAGGGCCTGGGTGCTGGTTATGAAAGAAATCTCCAAACTCTTTTCCTTCTCATTATTTGTTGGAGTTTGTTATTTTAACCTCAAGTCTTGAACTCAGAATCAGGTTTACTGCCATTTTCAGTGAACCAAATTTCACAAACTAGGAACTACTTTGGCAATCACACACAAGCAATAATAATAGCATAAATAATAGCAAATATATCAAATAAGACCTGCATAAAAATTAGGATTGACTACATAAAAGAAAAGTAGACATAGACTAGATCTTCGACTGAATATATCTACACACAGTTTACAGTTTGGTCGGATGTAGTGCAGAATTGACATATTTATTAAAGTGGCAGGTGTTAAGTGTTCCTGAGTCCAACGGCTCCAATAGTCCATGTCCAGGCTGAGAAGGGTCAGCTGTGACCCGACCTGCTCGTCCCAGAGCCCTGCAGACGATATTTAAAGGGTCAATTCACAAATGTTTAACCTGATCATTTATGTTGGTGACAAGGCCAATTAACTTCAAGTATTACAACAAAAACTGCATTTTACAATATTCCTTTTATAGAAAAAGATTCAGCTGTCGTCATCGAAACAAGACCTTTCAATTCTCATCTAAGAGTCATCCTCGATCTGCGGATCTAATCTGATATTCATCCTACTCTGAGTAAGCCCCGCCCACTGTTCTGTTTTTGTTTCACCTGAAACTAATCTTCTTTGTTCCCCTAACAGCCCTGTAATGGCCCATAGAAATCCTATTGTCACATGACTGCATGTTGTTTTCAGTATTCATTTATTGAGACATTCTGTAAATAAAGTACACTTCATTAAAGCATGATTATGTGTTATTAAGGCTATGAAACGTGTAGTTATTATAAAGTATTGCCTTTAGCCTGACAGTGACCTCTGACCTCAGTGAAGTCTCCAGTCTTCTTGCATGTGGCTGGCCCGTTCCTCTTAAGAAAATGGCCCAAACTCTCACCTGACACAGGAGCAGGACAATAGCTCGTGCGTGGTGCATGTACATAGATGTGTGTGTGTGCATGCGTGTGTGTTGTGCTGTGTGTATGTGTGTGTGCGCGCGCGTGTGTGATCGTGAACATTTCCTTTCCCATAATCCTTTCCCCTCTCGCAGCTCACAGCCAATAAAGCTGTCAGTGGACACGGAGGACACGTCACCTTTACCACCGTTCTCACACACATGCACGCGGAGCCAGAGGAGCGGCGGCAGGGGGCTCGCGCACACGCACGCACGCACACGCACGCACATGCACGCACACGCACACACGCACTCTGTGAAATCAAACGTGTAGGTGCTTTCCTGTTTCCTGTCCGTTTGATTAAGAATGGACTGCAGCTGGACACATGGACAAAATAAGTCAAGAAGAAGACTTTGTTCTGTTGAGATAAAATCACTTACCAACTGTCATGTCCACACAGGTTTTAGACAGTGGAAATATACAAATCGTGTGGATTTAGCGCCATTCTGTTTTCCATTGGTGGGGCCAGTTTTGAAATCATTCACTTTAAACTAGTTGGATCATTTTGTACTGTGCTTGACTTGTTTTTATGTAATAAAGAAAGGCATATTGGAAAAGTATCTATTTGGATGAGTGGAATTATAAGGCGTTTTATTCTCCACAAAGCAAGAAGTGCGCTGTTAGCATGTGAAAAGCACATATGCATTAGGTAAGTGAGCAATACGACTACTGCAAACTGTTTAAAATGAACAATTCACGTGTTTAAGACTCTTTATGATCTCTTTATGATCCAACTGTAGATGCACAGAGTGTGAACATATTTGTGTACTTGTATATATTCTGTATAAATACTGTGTGTAATCGAGAATTGACTTGCAGTTTGTTCATTATGAAGTCTGTGTCCATGTTTTATTAAGGCTAATTTAGTGTTTCCACACTTAATTGCAGATGATTTTACTGTTCAAAACACACATTGTTATTGTGAGCAGGGTCGCCGCTCCACAGAGCTGACCTGTAACTTGGCCTGATGGCGTCCTCTGTTGGTCGCCACTGAAATAGATAAGTTTAATGCCATACTGCGGAACATTTGAGTGCCCTTACGTTTTCACTTTTAACGCACAGAGGTTTGGGTCAGCGCTGGGTCTGAAATGCTGTTTGCATCGCCCATCTCTTCTGCATCACAGTTTGATCATCCGTCTTGTTGGCGACAGCCGAGAACAAATTAGTTTCACTCTAAATATGCAATGTTCGAAGACAGACCGGTGACCAGAGCGATGGATGTTCTTTTACACTATTTATTACAACAATAGGTCCATTATTTGATTGAAAACACCCCTCTAATGGCCGCAGCGTGTCGTGGATGTGTCCGATATTTATAGAATGGGCTTGGCCGCGCTGTAAATCTCCACATGAGCTGAGTGAGTTGTGTTAAGGTTAGATTCATGCTCCTGTGGATGGATACAGACTGTGTGCTGGCTGGGTGGTGCGTGGGGGGGCCGCCCTCTCCAGCTCCTGCTCCACACACGCTCATGAAAAACAGATGACTTCTAATTTCAAGCATTAAATTGCAAACAGGTTCAGGAGTCCTCTGAAGGTGTGTGTGGCTTTTCCATTCGATCGCACTGAGGATTTTCTGACTGTCTTTGGAGCTGGATGCAAACAATGTTCAGCGCTCCATATTAGGCTAATGGACTATTTCTAATCTATTTAAACATAATGTAATGTTGTTCGGGTATTTAATAATAATATATGCCATACTTTGTGGACACTCAAAGATGCTGAGCAAATTCATATTTAGAAAATGTCTTTGAAGTTCTGAAAAGTGTTTTGTTTTGTTTAAACATGCATGCTTGAGTCCACCTCAAAATGTTCTGTTGTCAACAGGGCGTTTCTCCAGGAAGTGCTCTTCTGTGTTTTTAAGGGAATCCCTACATATTTGGCAAGTCGTCCGTGGGCGGAGCTCTAAATACACTTGCTCTTCACCTATACAGGGAAACTGTCTCTTTTGAAACTCATAAAACTCTACAATTTTAATTGAGTTTTATAATTTGGCAGTAAACTAAACTCTGATCTGAAGTCTGTTTTTCTAACTTTTTAAAACTGTCTAACAGGGAGCCATGATCTATCTTATATTGCCATGTTGTTGTTGATGTTCTTCTTTTGCTGCGTTCACTGTTACACCGTAGTTTCTCCGCTGATTATAAAACAAATGACATTTTCTTGGAAAACACAATACATCGCAGTAATTGTCTGCGATTGACATGCCAAACACTTACTATACTTACTATACATTTACTATACATTTAATACAGGTTTAAACTCCAACAGCTAAACCAGGACTAAATCAGGACCACACCAAAGGATTGTACCAACTAGGATTACACCCGGACTAAATCAGGTCTGAATCATTTCTTAGTACCACAGTTTTACGACCACTATCATAAAACATGTAAAAGGACATTTCTAGCATGCTGTAATCCAGTTTTATTCCCACATTCTTCCTCCAATATCCTCTTGTTCTACTTTGGAGGAGCAGGAAGCCGGGAGCGTGACCGAGCCGCTCGCCCTCCGCACATGTGCAGAAGGTAAACAGCTGAGCCAGCAACATAAAGCTGCACCTGTTGGTCATTAACCTCCCACTGAAGGTACTGCTGGAACCCTCTCCTCCGCCTCTCCCTGACCGCTTCCAAGTCGGAATTCCGAATCCGAGCCGAGGGACAGCTGGGGAGGCTTCACCTGGCACCTGCTGGCCCCGTGGGGACCGTGGGGGCCGTGAGGGCCGCGGGGGCCGGGACCACAGCTGGAGCACGGCTGGACGCAGCAAGTCGCTCAGAGAAGCCTGGACTGAACTAAACAGAGCCCAGTGGCGTATAGCAGAGTGTGCAATTGTACAGGGCCCCAGCAGCTGTTGGGGGGCCTCCCAAAAAAAATCGATTGCCAATTATTTATATATTTGTATGTATTACAAAATAGGCAAGGCAAGGCAAGGCAAGGCAAGTTTATTTGTAGAGCACAATTCGTACACAAGGCAATTCAAAGTGCTTCACAACAGGGAAAAAATGCATTAAAATCACAAAGACATGGCAGAAATCACAATCTTAGTTCAAGACATAAAAGAGAAGAGTGCAAAGAAAAGCATTTCAGTCATATGCACACCAAACAAAACAGTTTTTAGCTTAGATTTTGAACATTGCCAGAGTAGCGGCCTGTCTCACATCCTCAGGAAGACTGTTCCAGATTTTAGCTGCATAAAACTAAATGCAGATTCCCCATGTTTAGTCCTGACTCTGGGCACCAGCAGGACGCCGGTCCCTGAGGTCCTCAGAGTCCGAGATGGTTCATATGGCACTAACATGTCCGAGATGTACTTTGGGTGGCTAGGCCATGGAGAGACTTGTATACAAGCAGAGCTGCTTTGAAGTCTATTCTCTGAGCCCACAGGGAGCCAGTGCAGAGACCTGAGCACAGGACTAATGTGATCGTCACTTCCTGGTTCTAGTCAGGACCCGAGCAGCGGCGTTCTGTGAGTGTACTGCAGCTGTTTTAACGAGTATTCTAATGCTTTCGCTTTTTAGACAAAAAAATAAATAATACATCTTTATAGTATGGAACACAATGAGGGATTACACGACAATTCATCTCATAGTTTATGTTTCAACATTTTGGTAAAAAAATTACCCACAAAAAAGAAACTTGCACCGAGCCCCCACATTGCCCGACTAAGACTAAGCTAATAATAATAAAACTGGTCTTAAACCAAGTGCTTTACCAGGATTAAAACTAAACCAACCAAACCTCAGCGCTGTTCTAATCAGGACGATGAGTTATCCTCCTACTCTGGCTTTGTGGTGTGGAAGCTGCCTGTGGAGCAGGAGATCACAGGAGATACAGGAGATCACTAGAGATCACAATATATCAGAGATACAAGGAAATCCGGAGATCCAAGATATCACAGGAATCACAGGAGAGCACAGGACATCACAGGAATCACAAGAGATCACACGAGATCACACGACATCACAGGAGAGCACAGGAGCATCCAAAATCACAGGAGATCACATGACATCACAGGAGATCGCAGGAGATAACAGACATCACAGGAGATCACTGGAGATCACAGAGATCACAGGACATCACAAAGAGATTCGCGGCATCACATGGTAGATCACAGGAGATCACAAAAGATCACAGGAGCTAACAGAGATCACAGGACATCACAGGAGATCACAGGACATCACAGGAGATCACAAGAGGAGCACAGGAGATCACAGGAGATCACAAGAATCACAGGAGCTCACAGACATCACAGGAAGATCACAGGAGATCACAGGAGATCACAGGTACCAGAACTACAGCTTATATCAGGCTCCTGACATTTGAGTTGTTATATGTGATCATCGATTTTATTTAGCAACAGTGCATTTACTGTGCAGTATTCATTTATTCCATACTTGGTGGTGAGTTGCAACTGTAGCCACAGCTGCCCTGGGGCAGACTGGTGGTTGCGAGCGGGAGTGACTTCCGAATAGCCACGCGTGATATGGCCCAGAACCATGGAGGACACGCCCACTCCCTGGAGCACACACTTCCTGGTCTGGAGCCATTGGCCACTGTACACCACATGGCCTTGTGGTACATGCCTGTGGTAGTACTACTGATGGGGGAAATACTATTCTGGTTCACACAAAGGAACGTATTATGAGCACAATTATTATGAGGCATATTTTTGTGTTGAATGAAAACAAGTTGATTAAATGTACACAGAATACATGTAGTGTGTGTTAAAGGTTTCCACTCTATGGCACAGTGCTCCTTTTACTAAAGTGGTACTACAGTACTGGAGTAAACCAGAATGAATCCAGGACTATGTGTGTACACCAGGACCAGGCCAAATCTAAACCAGGACTAAGAACTAAATCAGGAGTAAGCCAGGTCTAAACTAGGACTACACCAGTATAAACCTGGTTAAATCTGAAATGAGTCAGAAAAAACATACACAATATCAGGTTTAAACCAGGAGCGACGTGTGGGGCCCCGGCAGAACTCTTGGGGCCCATAACTCTGGTCCTGATCAAGCTTATTGCACCTGCTGCTCATGAGCAATGTCCGGCCGGGGACAAGACTGGAGACGCAAGGGAAGATTTACTGGCAACTTTGGCAACGTTCTGTGACTATATTAACAAGTACATCGTCTATCGGTGTACAATTACACACAAGACTGAGGAAATATATGTTCCATAACTAGAGACCACATACACCACATACAGTATCTTCAGGGGCCTGGTCTGATCATTTGGCGTTAGAGTTTTAAATTGACAAGAAAACTTCACATTTTACCAACAAAACTTAAAGGTGCACTTTGTAACTTTTCTGGTGGAGGATCGTCCAACTGCTTGTGTCCAAGGAGTTATTTTGACTTGGCCCGGAATGTTTCAGAGAATAGTATTAAACTAATGAATCCTGCATTTATTCATTTACAGCTGTTTTTACTGCTTATAAAAACCCTTGGAAAACGCTCTTATTGCAAGCGGGTTCCTCTCTCCACAGATCTGACCTGTAACTTGGCCTGGCCGCAGCACCTGCTTGTCTCCATGGAGGTAAATAAGTTTAATGCCACGCTGTGGAACATTCCAGTCATAGAAAGTGGATCTGTGGCTTTGAACAATGCTTCCATGGTTTGTTTCCACGAACTCTTCAAACTGTGGCTAAGTCTGAGTTCTAAGGTATAATTGGATATGTGTGTACGGTTATTGAGTAGGTGGAACGACACGAGGCTGAACAACCGTCTCCGAGCGAACTATGTAGACATCAGACATGGACATAATGCATTTAGTGTGGACGGTGCAGCCACGTTGGGGAAATTCCAAAATTGTTGCACTTTTCACTCACGATTAGGGCCGTTCCACTGTAATATGTGGACAGATTCCCACCTCATAATTGAATACTTCCTTTTCCCCGTCATGTAAGTGGCCCGAATAAGATATACGCGTGATAAGACAAGAAAAAAACATTAAAACTGAAACATGTACTCTCACACTGTATGGGAAAATATGAAAGGTGCCGCTTCAGTCACGTCACATGACCTCTTCCTGACATGTAATAGAGCTAGTGTTATTTCCCTAGATGAATGAAGAAATGGAAAAGGTATTATGTGAATAGGTCAAGTCAAGGGTAACCTGACCAGAGTATGGAGATTAAATGATTTCTTTTTTTTTAACATATTTATTTAGAAAAAGAACATTGCTCATAAATCAATATCTAACGATGGAAAAGTGCCTGATCTGATTTGAGCTCATGGCATCAGAAGTACCTTGGCCAGATGTGAAGAAGAATCCAAAAAGTGAATAAAACTCACACATCAAAAATATCCAGTTCTGGATGTCCCAGTTTCCAAATGTACTAATTGCACATGATTTAAAGAGTTGGACTGGACTGCTCCTGACACTGAAGGAGGAGTCAAATGTAGAGGACACGATTCAAATAACCTTCATCTTCAACAGTGCTGTTTGTTTTTGGTCAGAAGTATTTGTAATGGAACAGAACGTCTCTGTCACATACGCTCAGATGAGCTTCATTAGTGCTTAAATGTAATTCCACCCGACTCAGCACAAAGGATTATGGGTAAAAGGGCACCAACACATCACTAAGAAGTTGGTTTTATTCACTTAACTCCAAAGTGCCGAGGTCCTGCTGTCGACAGAGTGTCTGCAGCCAGAGCTTTGCTGGGAATGGCGTCGGACCAAACTTCAACTGCGGTTTTCCACTCTTGTTTCGGAGCAAAGAAAACAAACAGGTAAAATGACTGTTAGTGCCGACATGAAGAACCATGGGAAAGGTTTTTTTAAAATGCGGGAAAAAAGATTCAACTCTAGCTTCAGCCAATTAGACTTTAAGATTGAAATTGCCTAATGCTGCATCCGAAGCTGTGACACGTTTGTGCATCATTTATGGGACAGCAGTGGCACAGTGGGTTAAGCGATTGGCTACAAAATTGTCTTAAAAGAAAGAAGAAATCGTGATAAAAGAAAGACGAAATCCTGACAAATAGTGTTCCTCCGTGTGACACCATGTTATCGGTGAAAGATGCCTGCTCCTTTCAGGTCTTAACACTTTCTACAACCAAAGCAACAGCAACAGCTCGGCCCATTTATGAGTAAGTAAATAACGCGTGTCAAACTTTGCCACCAGTTCTGATAAAGACTATTTCTCAGCCGCTTCACGCTATAGAATTGAGATGAAGGTCAGGTCAGTTTGTCTCAAGCAGAACACAGTGGGCTCCAGAGTCCTCACTACAAAAAGAATGGTTTGCTCGTGAGGATTTGAGACTTGAGCACAAATACAAAGAGAGGCCGGATCTTGAATAGATCAAGTTTGGCGCTCGGACTCTGACAGGTAAAGCAGCGTGTGGAGTGGAAGGGGAATGTGTAGACACTGGTGGTGGCGCAGGGAATGAGATGGAGAAGTCTTTGTTTTTGTGAGATGGCGCCAGACAAGGATCACTGAAAATGTCTGTGAACGCTGTCTTCTTTTGAAATATATATTTTACTATGTGAAGACGGGGCATATTGGGCGGTCACTGTCCTTTTTTTAAATTTGCCATTTGTCAAACCATAAAATACAATTTTAACCAACTAAAGGTTGAAACATGGTCACAAAAGGCTTCTAGATAGAGAATATTTATGAAGAAAGTGTTTCATTAATGAAGAAATTGTTGATCTTTTTGATTTAATAATGCCACTGTCTTTGTTATAAAAGCTGTTTTGTCTGTTTAGCATATTATGATGATCACAGTATGATTCTTTTTCAAAGTCAACAATTAGTGACTAGTTGAGTAGGGCCAGAGAAAAGTACAGCTGAAAAGGCCGTATAATGAGGGGGAGAGAGTGCGTTTGTATAAAAGGCAGAAAGCCAACGGAGCAGTGACAGAATAATAATAAATGAGTTTTTAAAAAAGAATAACCTTCAACTTAATCTGTCAGGATCCCTATGTCCAGCAGCTACTGATGTTTAATCCTGAACAAAATGCTAAAAATGCTCTAAAACATGTTTGCCTTCATTATTATTGACGCACAACATTGTATGGAACGCAGCAGTATTTAAAACACTCTTCCCCACCGGCCTCGATGATTTTTGACCTTTCCGACTCCACTTTGCCGTCCTTTGAGTGGCGCTCGTGTTGGCGGAGCTTTGAAAGGCCCTGCTCTTGTCTCCCCCCGAGGGCATACAGAGCGCCAGATGGACGTGATGGACTGCAACCAAAAAGCTCCAGCCTCGGGCCCCAGTCAGTGTCAGGGCTCATAACACGGATGTACGTTCACGGTAACATCGGCACTGGCATTGTTGTGAGTGCGGTGCCAGGCCCTGTGAAGACGTGACTGTCAGAATCCACTGAATAAACAGTCCACGCCTCACGTTTCAGTCGAGACAAGCAAATCTGACAAGTCCATTGTGACGTTTACAGTGAGGATGGAAGGGGCATGAAGATGACAAAGGAACTGTTCTGTACGATATCATAGTAAAACAGATTTTGCCTGATTATTGATCAAGTTTATTGCACTCAGATCAGGTATTCACAGTTTGAGGTCTCAGGACATTTTTATTTTTACAATCAGAGACAGGAAAAAAGGCTTTCAGACACTTTGCTCCCTCCTGTGGAACAAAACAGAGACTTTTTAAATGCATCTTTTATGCCTTTTATGATTTTAAAGCACTGGACCACCCGCAGTGCCGATGCACTTTGTTTTATATAATTTGATCTCATATTGTCGTATAAATGTGTTTTTATGTATTGGTTAATTGTATTGAATGTTTTAATTGTCTTTTAGTATCCTGTGTTTGTTTGTTGTCTATTTTGTGTTGTGTTTTAACAGGGACCATGAAAAAGAGACAATTTCTCATTGGGTTTTCCTGTAGAATAAAATAAAATAATAATTAAAAAAAATATGAATGTGAATAAAGCACGGCCTGGAATTAACAGTTGAACCGTTCAAATCTCAGCTGAGGTCACCAAACTGTGTTCCAGGGCAAGAACTTCCTTAACATAACTAACCACGTTGTGGCTCATTGCAACGAGAAACCTTCTCGTGTAAAAGTATATTTAAAAATAATGACAATAAAAGATCAACGATCGGGTTCAGTGTGTGTTAAAGGGGATGGAAAAACAGAACTTTTGAATAGTTATTTCACACTTCAACACAGTTCAGGTCGCCAGTCATAACGATGTTGATGAGGGTCAACCTTTGTAGGAAACGCTGGCAGCCTCAAGTGTCTCTCGCTAAAGAGCTCAATTACCTATCATGCACCAAAGTGAACAGGATTTGAACTCCCGACGCGGTGAGGCCCAAGAGTTTGAGGAAACACTTTTCTAACTGGCTTCTCTGTCACATTCCTCCACCAGGTTCTCCTCCACGGTTTCACGAGGAGGGGGACTACCGTGGGTCTCTAATAGCCACCCATGCAAAGTGTTTACGGTCCGTCTGTCTGTGGGCCTATTGTCCGCTAATGAGGACAGCGGATCACCTGGCCCCGGAGTGGAGCGGCTTTGTCTGGGTCGTCTCCCACCGTCGACGCACTCTAACTGGGTCCGTTGTTAAACCCAGTCATTAGTCTGCCGGGGTGAGGATGTGTGGCGGGGGAGGTAAAACGTGAGGCCCTTCGCGGACCCTAAACCTTTTCAAATGCGAGCCGGCCTTTTGTTTTCGCAACCTGTCAGAGCGGTCACCTAATGAGACTTGATATCTGCAGGCCAAAGAGGAGAGCTTTGTAAATGCCTCTTTACGGAATTTTCTTAATGAGTTTAGATGGGCATTGTGAGACGCGACTCCTCTAAGACAAGAGCGTTTCCGAGAGAACACTGAAAAAGCGATGGAACGTGGGTGGAGACCAGAGAGAGATGGGAGGGGGCTAAACAAGGTGTAGCTCCACTTCAGGGTCATTACTGAGGAACAAAAGCGAGCAGACCCAGGGGCCCGGGGCCCATTCTGAAGCTGCACAATACACCTTGATCATACATGGGCACTGATGCAATTTCTCTCAAAGTTACTTTCTTGCAAAGGGCAGTTGCAGGCCTGCTGTTTTTCCTGTTCTTCTGACTTACCTGCACACACTAGCACGCCATTTATATACTGTAGCAGCAGAGTGGGTGAAGGGCTCTTCTGGATTGTCATTCGCAATCAGTGTTTCTCAACTTGGGGGTTCAGTGGATCTCCACATTGTAACGGGGAAAACATTTTTAACAAGGCATTCATTCAAATGCGTGGTAAGTGTCCATTTCCATTCTTTGGTCGAATCAACATTCATGTATTTAAACAAACTATTAACTAAATGTTCCTTTGCGCCAGATTTTCCTGAGCTCACCACTTTTAAAATTGTTTTTATTGTGGTTGCACAAACTAGATCTGTTACGGATATGACTATAGCAACAACTATAGAATAACTGAGAATTAAACCGGTCTAAACCAGGACTAATCCAGTAAATAAGATAAAATATGTCAGATTACAATACTATAGGAATGCAGACATCAAGGATAGATGGGAAAGAGAGGGTCACTTTGTTCTGGCTGATGAAGAGTGGGAAAGTATATGCACATCTCATTGGAGAACCACAAAGTCACATGTTTGGAGGGAATTCTGTTGGAAAAGTGTGTCTCGTTTCTTTATAACTCCTGTCAAAGTGCCCATTACTAAGGGAATGCGTGTGAAGAGGCTGTGGCAGCAAAAAAAAGCAAAAAGGCCCTTTTAAAAGAATGGATGACACAAAATGCACCGACGCTCAAGGGCTGGACCGACATTATACTGGACATTCGACAAAAGGAGAGACATTTTAAATGGACACATTTGACAGACTGCGGGCAAAGTGGGACATTTGCTTGGGTTCAAAAGTGGATTTGTTTTTATTGATTAGTGCGATGTCTTATGATTAATGTCTGTTGTTCTCTCTCTGGTTTTGTTTTGTATGTGTTTCTCATGTATGCGTTTATTTATTGTGTTTGTTCATGGTTCCTTAGAAAAAAAAAGAAAAAAAATCCTAATTAAAAATAAATAAACAAAAGGAACATGGGCTGCGGGCCGGATCAGATCATTTGAAGGGCCTGATCTGGTCCGCAGACTTTAAGTCATGTATGTCCAAACTATGGCCCGGGGGCCAAATGCGGCCCTCAGGACGACTTTCTTTGGCCCTCAGGCTTCCTGCTAAGTTGGTCAAAACAACAAAAAGTAGTACTTTTTACTGTAAAATTAGGAAAAATGTCAAGCATTTGGATGTTCTACCAACGTGATATTACTGTTCCAAGTCTGATTAAAGGTGTGGAGGCTCATCGAAACTGTGTCAAATGTACAATTTCAAATGATTCACTTCATTGTCGGGTTGGCCCTCTGCTCCTTGTAAGTTTCAAAGATGCGGCCCTCGGTGAAAAACCTTTTGACACCCCTGCTTTAAGTTGAATAGGCCTGTAAAATGTCCCATAGTAAAACATTTACTTGGGGGTTCACGCAGGTCAACTATTTCTTTGTGTTTGTGTCTGAGCCAAATCAGGACAAATTATACCATTTGTTGCCTCTAAAATGACCTTTTCAGATCTTTTATCCATGTTATAACTGTGTGCTCTCATCATTACCTTTGTATTAAAATTGTATTTCGATTAATTTAAGTTTGAGGCCTGTGATTTCACTTCCTCCCTTATACCACCATGGAGCCTCCAATCCAGAAAAAAGAGGCAAATCTTTCAGCTGTAGATAAACCTGACTCAGACCATGGTTTCAAATCTGGTTTGCAGAAGGAGGTACCAAATGCTCTCCAACCGGACCAATAAAGACAAAAACTATGCAAATAAAAACATGTATTAACCAAGTAAAAACAATGGATTTGAATGTCTTTTGCACAGTGGATGTACTCGACTGTACGGAGGAGGGGGTGATGCTGGTGCGAGGGGGTTGTTTCTTTAATTCACTCTCCCTGTGCTCTTAGGCCATAGCCCCCGTGTCCTCCTTTTCTTCAGTTTTTGTTCGTGTCTCAAGGCAGCCCGCGTCCCTTTCTTCTCGGCTCGGCGGTGCGGGGAACAAGCTTGTTAGCCTGGCATGGATATTTTGACTGGAGATATACTTTGGCCACTTGCCTATGGAAACAGTGTCAAAGCACAACCTGGCTTAATTGTCACATGGCGGTCCTGGGAGAGGTCTTTGCCGAGGTCCAGGCCTAATAAATATCAAACGCTCCTCTCATCTCTCGCCTCTCCCATCGCCCGTCTCCCCCTCGCACCCTCCGCAGTCAGGGAAAACTTGTAAATTAATCTTAGTGTCAAAACAAGACTACTTTTTTTTTTCTCTTCTCTTCTTGCCTCAGAATCTCTAGTTATTTTTCTGTTTTTGTCCCAGAAGTTTTCATCAAAGGGGAGCGCTGTCTGAAACCTAGCGTAAGACCATCCGTGCAATTTATAGATTTGATGTTTATAGAGGCTTGCAGTTGCTCGGTTGATTTAATGAGAGTCGAAAGCTTGAGCAAAATACACAGTGGAAGAAGGAGAAAACATTGACAACAAGCAGGAGCGGAGCAGCAGTGGGGAAAGAAAGTACACGGGCAGGAATTTGGGGAAGTCCGATTAGAAGGAAGAGGAGTTTGACAAATGAGGCATCACATTCGGAAACATTAGGGGCCGATTCCAGATTCGACACGGAGAAGGCAATGTATAACAGCCTTTAATAGCATCATGTATACGGCATCTTTTTCTTGTCAAAGAGAACATCTGGGTTGAAAATGAATTTAGTATCATTTTGGGTTTCCTCAATGCAGTCCGTTTTTCCCCATTTCCCCAAAACTTGCACAGTAGGTCAAATCCTCCAGCTAAATTAGACCTTCTGACCAAGCCAAGTTCAAGCACTGGAGATGGGTCAAATCCAGAGGACAAATGTGGATAGAGGACAGAAGAATGACTACCTTAAAGCCTGACCTGGACACATGGGAACCATTATATCCTCAATACATGTATAACATATATAAAAGCATCCTCTTTGTGCCATTATATGTGGTTCATTGTGAAAATGAGGGCATATAAAGAAATACATACAAAAAATATATATTTTTTAAATCAATCCATCAAGATTTAGTGCCTTTACAACATCCAGAAAAACATAAAACATAAAATACAATAACTAGACTTCAAAAAAGCCTTTCTAAATAAATAATATCAGATTGTTGCGTGCTGTTTGCGTTTAATAATAAAGTAATTTATATCTCGTCAGCCTGGAAGTAAGAGCCTAAAGTAGCGCTCTGATTGGGTGGTCTCACCTTTCGCTTTGCCATCTGAAAAAAGCTGGTCTAAAGCTATCGCACGGGAATACTAAGGACGTACCACAGGGTTTGTGAGGACTAGGGGAATTCCAGTTTAGCAGTGTGAAAATCAGGTTCCCCAGATCTAACCTTCCATTGACAAAGTATTTATACAACCGAAACAACTTGTATAATTTTATAATTTTCTCTCAGTTTTTCTTACGTTTTTGTCAAAACACAGCTGTATTTCTTTCCTTTTTGGGTTGATCATTTATCCAAACGTGTCCGCTGCAGAGGGGAAGAACAACGTCAAAATAAAAAGACATTGATTGCAATTGGTTCGTTTTATGTTTTAATCCACCATATATTTCCACAGCATGTGGTTGATTGTTGTAAAGCTATTGCTAATGTTAAGCTACTATTGTAGCCACAGCTGCCCTTGGGCAGACTGGCGGAAGTGAGGCTGCCAATCTGCACCACGGGCCCCTCCGACCAGCACCAACCACACTCCTTCTTTTGTACTAGGCGATGTGGATGAATTGCC
Source organism: Chaenogobius annularis (assembly GCA_015082035.1). Taxonomy (NCBI): domain Eukaryota; kingdom Metazoa; phylum Chordata; class Actinopteri; order Gobiiformes; family Gobiidae; genus Chaenogobius; species Chaenogobius annularis. Next base: position 266,588 of record BJKM01000397.1, read on the forward strand.
TTGCCAAAGGGCACAACGGTAGAACCCTGAGATTCCTTCATCATCTCCCTCAAAGCTAAGTGAGCAAGAAGTTCTGTATGTGGAATTCTGTATGTGGTATTTGTACACAAGATTTATGCCTGGAAATATGGTATAGAAGAGAAAAAAGTTGTGTGTGTGTGTTCTGGTGAGCGCAGTGATTGATGGTAAATACAGCTTAGACATGGAGTCACATCGTTATTTGTGCCTGTGGTCACAGACGCTCACAAACAACTCTCCACATTAGGGCCTGGAATACTGCTCCTCTTCTCGTGGATGCTACAGTGAGTCGTGAAACACTTTTTTGTCCAAAGAATGACTGTAAAATATACATATTTCTTAATTTAATGATATGTTTTGGACTGTTAAAGGGCCGACTACAGGTCAGTCTGCGCTTTGGAAGCAACACTGTCCACCATGTAACTTCAAAGGCTTCAAATTTGAAAGGTTACACCATTTTTCAGTAACAGCTAGTCAATGCAATTTAAATTCTTTTTGCAATTTCCTCAAAGGGCGACAGTGAAAAACAGATTCATAGAAAATTTGCAGATGTCCGAGAGCGCCCCCTGTCCTTACACCCTGCAGGAAAAACTACAACATTCTTTGTGAGAAAGTAGAAACCTGGAGGAGAACCACAGAAGGAGAGATCCTCCTCCCACAGACAGACAGAACCATCAGGAGGAGAGAGGGAGGTTCATCTAGAGACAGTTCCTCCTGGCAGATGAGGAGCCGTTCATCTAGAGTAGAGAGCGTTCCTTCAGGCAGATGAGGAGCGTCTGAATCTACAGGTCGGCATCAGCAGTGGAAGAAGAGTTTTCCCAAACACTACAGAAAATATCAAAAAATCCCCTCTAATATTTAGAGAGGATTACCTGAATTTAAAGGCATTAATGCCTTACTACTCTAAATATGCCATTGCTCTTAAATACTATCATGGATCTTCATAATGTAACGTTCTCATGTGTTCAACAAGTTCTTAATAAATAAATGGTCAAGTTCCATAACCATCACAGAGGTTCTTTGTTTTCTGTGTTTTGGTTTTTATCCCGTTCATGTCCTTTTATTTTGACATGCTTGTTTCTCAGTTACACTTCCTGTATGTTGATTTCCCTCACGCGTCCCACCTGTTGCGCCCCCTAGTGTATTTCAGCCCCATGTTTCACCTTGTCCTTTGTCGGTCCATTGTCATTGTCTTTGTCTTGTCCCGTTCCCTCTAAGTTCCTGTTTGCATTTTATCCACAGATAATTTGAACATTTTGTTTCATTAAATATTATAATTATAATATAATAAATATAATTCTAATATATATAATAATATATTCATAAGTTTTGCATTTTGGATCGTTCCTTTAACCTAACCCTTCCTTTGAATTCATCCATGTTTTTTTAATGCCGGTAATGGTGTCGGTCCTTTTACAGTATTATCTAGATTTACTCTTGTACAGAGACACTCTTTGTGGTGTTGGTCCGAAACGTATTTTGATCTGAACCAGTTCTTCTCAGATTGTCTGAGTCTCTGTGGGTTTGAACCTCTCGTGAACACAGACTGGGAGCTTATGGTTGTGGACATCACTGCAGCAGTATGGAGATCAATCCAATCCAGTCATTTTAATGCATTTGATTTAATGAACAATGGGTTTGTTGGGGCATAATCATCTTTAATCCCTGAGGTCGTACAAATGGCCGACATGAGACACGCCCCTCTTTGTGTCGACCATGTGGTGAGCCAGCTAAGTGTGACTGAATGTATGGACTGAAATGTGCAGCTTTGAATGAACACTTCTGGATAAATAAAGCATATTTAAAATGTGTTTTGTACAAATTGAACTGAAATACAACAAAAACAGAACAGGGGTTGAGCAGTTTAATTGTGTATCGCAAATTACAAAGAAATGTAATGAACAAAGCCGCACACACTCTAATGGGACACAGTAATCCTGCAGACGTGTAATACGTTTTTTCTTTCTCTTCACATTGATGTGCGTAAACTAAGTTTGAAACTTAAAACTATGATTTTTTTTCTCACTCACATGCAGTGTCTCACCTGAAGCATGTAACTGGAAGGTAACTGGTTTGATTTTCACCCGAGCGTAGGATGGTAGTGCCCCTGGGCAAGACACTTTGCGTACATGGCCCTCTTAAGTCACAGTAATGCAGGTGATTACGTTAGGAAGGGCATCTGGCATGAAAATCAGCCAAATCACGGAATATCACGCTAATATATTTAAATGTGAAACGTGTTTAATTTGAAATTGCTATAAGTGCTAAGTTTAAATGGACAGCATAAAAAAGTGACTGTGAAGTTCTAGAATATTCTCATTGAGTTTCCGTGGCGTGAGCGGGCCCGTGCGCACAGTGCCGCAGCCAGCACAGTGAGAGCGCGTAATGGTGGGCTATAAAATGCTTTTCCATCATTGTCATGTTAGTGATGAATGATGTCATATGAGTCTGATATAGAGACCTTCATTTCTAATGATTTATTATCCACATCCTTGTATCTGCACTAAATCTTTGTATTTTTTTTTTCTGAAACAACTGGCAGCCACCAAAAAAGAAACAATTTCCCCACTGCCCTGATATCCTCGGGGAACATTTTTGTACTTCAGCTGGTTATTTATTGAGCGGCCGGAGCAAGTCTTCCTTATCTTGAAATCTGGGCACATTATTGGCTATTGGCAGTTCTAAATCGGTTCTGACTGTGGCATCATGTGCTTTGATTGTGTAGGTTGTCAGAGCGGCCCACGCCCTCCGGAAAGATTCCTGTGTGTTTATGCTCCACGCTGCATTAACGGATTTGAGCTCCGATTATAAAAGCACCATTTACCTTCTACTTTCTCTCTTTTTTTTGTGGAGAATGCGGCGCTGCAGGGCCTGAGCGTCTCTGCTAAGACTGATCCACTCAGACAGTCACCGCCGCCTCCCATAAAAAAACACGACTTTGGGCTTTTATCATCGTCCGTCCGTTTTAATAGGAACACTTTGTGACAGCTTAGGTTTCACTGTCCGATCTTAGGTGATGCGCAACCGAGGCGGACAACCCCAATTACGGCGGGAGGAGCGACATGGAGGAGGTGATAAGGGGCGAGTGAGGGAGACTGAAAAAAATATTTGCATAGTCTTGTATAGCGTGCGCCCACTCCTGTCTGCGGCCGCGTTAACTCACTTAGCTCGGCAACATTAGCCGCTGGAACGCTTTATGTACTTGTACCAATTCAATTACACGTATCTGCGATTCAGGATGCGAGGAGAAAAGAGCCACTCACGTTCAAAAGTCGGGGCCGTTAATTCCCAAGTCTCATCATTTACGACCAGACAGTTGATACGTCTGTCAGGAAGAGACATCTCCGAGGAAGGCTTTTTGTAGTTGCTTGTGCGAAATGGTCATGACACCGGTTCAAGTTGGTCCCGGAAGAAAGAACTCAAATAACGTAAGAGAAATGTACGCTCAAATGCCTGCGTATATATGTCTGAATTCTGAAAATGTTTGACAAATGAAAACCCGCCTGTCCATCTTAGCAAACCCCCAACACTTTCTATTTCACCTCTCAATCGGATCCTTCTTCATCAATCAATTTAGGCGACAGTGACAAACGCAGGAACGCGGCAGGGCTATTCTCTCTCTCCATTAACATTCTCAGCATTGTCAGGGTTGCCGACATGTGTATTTCCGTGTAATGTGCAGGGGTTGTCAGGGAGATGACAGAGGTGGGCAGCGCTGGGAGAAGGGGTCAGGAGTTGGAGAGCCACGGCGCTTCATTTGTGTCAGCGCGTGATGGAGGCGGGGAGCGTAAGTGCGGCTGTTAGCATGGGTAAAGCCGCGGGTCAGTGTGCGCCTTGGCATAAAGATGAAGTGGAAGTGTCCTCTGGCTCCTCAATGCTCCTGGCTGCTCCTCTGGCTCCTCGCTGCTCCTGGCTGCTCCTGGCTGCTCCTGGCTGCTCCTGGCTGCTCCTCGCTGCTCCTCGCTGCTCCTCGCTGCTCCTCTGGCTCCTCGCTGCTCCTCGCTGCTCCTCTGAATGGACTGGAGAAGGCCTCACAGGTGGACAACTTCTGGAACTGAGTAGAATGTTTGTCGGAACTTGAAGTCGTACTGTTTGTCAATTTGTGGAGAACTCAACTTTTCCGCCACCTGCTTGTCTCCATGGAGATGTAATTCCTATACTTTGAATATTTAGGTATCTAGCATTAAACATGTCTATTTTGCAGATGTATTTGCTGTGTGCAGACTGGCAACTCTCAGATCTCATTTAGAAAACTTTACATGGAATTCTTACTGAAAGTGTTCTCCATTGCAGAAAGAGCTCTCCTGGACGAATGAGAGATTACACGACTCATCTTTAAGTCCATAGTATTTACATAGAGTAGGTGTAGCGCAGGGGTGTCCAAACCTTTTTCACAGAGGGCCACATTTAGAAACTGATACGGAGCAGACGGCCACAGACAACCCAAAAATGAGGTGAATCATTCAAAAATGTTGCATTTGACATTGTTTCGATGAGCCTCCACACCTTTAATAAAACTTGGAAGATTAATATTAGGTTGGTATAACATCAAAATGCTTGAATGTTTCCAATTTTATAGTAAAAAGTACTACTTTTTTGTTGTTTGGACCAACTTAGCAGGAAGCCGGAGGGCCCAAAAAAATTGGTCTGCGGGCCGCATCTGGCCCCCGGGCCGTAGTTTGGACATGCCTGGTGTAGCGTGTCCACTATCACAATCACTCACTACTTATCACACCTGGAAAACGGATCTAGTCCGATTCAGACAAATAAGTCAAAATGCATGTGAACTACGACTGAGGTGATTCAAATCTCAAAGATCCCAATGACACATGTGGGGAGGTGTTCCTGCTGCATGTAACAGTGAGGTCCCATCACACGAGGAGCAGAACACGAGAGGCTTTCAACTGCACCAGGTCAGAAACAGACATTTTCGACATGTGTTTGGATCAGCAGAGATGACAAACCACGGTCCCTCCACAGCGGACTAGAACGTGCTGTGGAAAAGTCTGGTTACATTAGTAATTATAGGCACAACGTCCCTAAACATATCTTAGCCCCTGCACGCACCTACAGCAAAGAAAAAGTAGTTCCTTTAAAGGGCCTTAAAGTGTGCGCAAAACAAATGAATGAATATCTTTGAACTCGCATTTCAGGTTTGCAATCTTCTCAGCTTCATGTTCCCAAATGCTTTAATGCCACTGCAACAAATTGGCAATCCTAGACAAATGTTTTATATTGCATATCATATAATTTAAGTGTGACTAAAATACCAGTTATTTGCGTCTTGTAAAATATGTGCTTTGAGCAATGAGTAAACATGAATAAAGTCCATTTTTGCTCGGAGTAAACAGACCAGTCAGCAGACCTATAGACATACAATATGCGCGTGTGCGTGTGTTCTCAAGAGAAGCGCTCTTTGTTCAGCACCTTCTGCAGCGGCGTTGACCTGAGGGCCAGTGGAGCCGCTCGATCTCCAGACAGCAGGGCTCCTCTGGCTCCCACGCCGTCTTGTGACAGTGATATGCGGCCCGTTTGGATGTTAAAAGCATTAAATCTCACATTAAGCGTTCTCAAGTGACTTTCATCTTCTACCCGGTCATTGTCGCACCTCGGGGCTCAGGCAGTACAGCAGCGCTCTTCTAACAGCACCATCCTCCAGTCCCGTAAGAAACAAAAGTCCCTTTTACTACTGGAGAGGTAAAGTTCATCCCAAACGCTGTCTTAAGTATAACATTTCACAAATAGCAGGCTATAAATAAGCACATTTGTTTTGAATTTGCAAACATGGCTGCAGGACGATCAAGCTTGTTCAATAGAACAGTGGTCATCTGCTAGAACCAGAGCCAGACCACCCTTTTCAAAAGACTCCAACCCCAAGGTTTATTTTGAGCAAGTGCAGATAAAACTAGAGATGTGCATGTTGACAGCTGTCTCCACCAAAGGAAAAAGGCAGAGTAAACCAAATGGTAAATTCAGACATTGACTTCTCCACACAAAGGAAAAAAAGGCAGAGAGTAAACCACGTGCTCACATTTTCAAAAATATCCTTTTGTATATATTACTTATAATGTGGTATATTATAAACTAATATTAAAAACAAATAAAAAGGGCGTACCATATTTTTAAATGTAGTAAACATAAGAAGTTTCACCCCAAACTATTGATTTGTGTAAAAGCTAAATCCACGATATGCTAAGCTGCCGCGACGGCAAAACCCGCTTCCGGTCGTTGAACGTTGAGAAAAAGCGCTTATTTACTGAACTTAAAAACAAGATGCCTATGAATTTTTTTCATTTTGACAGTGAATTTGTGTGCTGGTTTATCCACCATGACCAAGAGTGTCCTCCCTGATGTTGTTCCATCCTCAGCCTGTGAGAGAAGAGTTCTTATTAATGATTGGACATTACCTGTTTGTGCTGCCTGGAGCGGCGTCAGGCACCAGTGTCCCTGAGAGTTCTGCTGGGGCCCTTTGCTTTATTAAATCATGCCCGCGACGTGTGGAGCGATCAAGGAGGAGTTAATGATCAGAGACGGACAGGTGAAGTGGTTGAAGAGTACCCAAGTTTGACCCAGTTCATAATCCAAAGGTCAGACGGTCCATCACTGAACAGGTGGGCAACGTTAGCAAAACAAGAGTCAGCTTGGTCTATCATTTGCTGTATTCAGTCAAAAAAGTGTCCAAAAAAACACCAGTAATGCCCCCTGGAAGGTGTTGCTCTGATATGATATTGTTTAGAGGAGCCCTGTGTTACTTGGTGGCATCAAAATGATCTGGTTAGCATTTGTTCACGTACAAGTGTTCATTTAGAGGTGTTTTTACTGCTCACAAACACCTTGATTCAAAAGTTTGAGAAGCTCCAGGTCCAGTCCCAGGACACGGTAATGTCATGGCTCAAATGTCCAAGGTTTTCTGACTTCAAACAGAAATGGAGTTATGAATGTCCTTGTGATGCCTGTATCTATATCTTCGCATCTTTTGTTTGGCCCTGGTGTCCTGCTGCTCCTGTGAGGAAATCCTTGCTTTACATTTATTCTTCCGGTGCAGTCAGATCATTCTCCTCTGAACAAATACGTGATAATCTGCTGCGTTTTACCGCTGTCAGGAAAATAAAAAAAGACATTCAGAGATACTCCTTCACTGTTCCGACACCTTTGCTTAATCCACTTACAATATTTGAGCTGCTTCGCAAACAAATTGATATCATCAATTGTGGTGTTGGCAAATAGCGCGGCCAATCTGCTCATGAATGTTTATCTCCTCTAACACTCACCCACCTGCTAAGAGGTGCCACGCTTTAATGAAATTGTTTGGACTGGCGGCGCCCGTTGCTAAGGAACTGTGCGTCTCCTGGTCCTCTGCCGGCACATCCCTGTCATCACATAATGAGTGCAGATGAGCCCACCTCGAGGTGCTCCAGCCAGTGAAGGGTGTATCAGGCATAGGAGATTGGCAAAGCGCTGCAGGGCCAGGAGACAGTGGAGTGCGTCTTTGTTGCGCGCGCCTTGGCTGAGTCCTCTGCTGTTGTGGTCCTTTGAAAACCCGTCCGCACTCCGTCCTTCAGAGCCTAACGCGATTGGAGACGCGTCCGTGTTTACATCTGAAGGTGTGCTGAGTGGAATTACACGGCCGTGCGTTCTCCGGCTCTGGAACTCTGACAAGGTGTGGGCTCCGACCTGTTTGATCGCGACGGCACCTCTCCAGCCATTAGCCACCGTCACAGTAACTTCTGATGGAGCTGTAATGGCCGTTTGAAGTGTGCCGAGCTTTTCTTCACTCGTTCCGCATCACAGGGCCATAGGTGAGTTGAAAGAGCTGGCTTCAGGTGTCTCATGAATACAATATGAAACCTAGTAAAGACTTTTGAACACCAGGCTGCATTTCCTCAAACATCTGGGAAGTACTTCTGTGGATTTTATGCATCGCACAGACTGAATGTGCAAGTTAGGGCTCTGCGCGTCTGCCTTTAAGCGTGAAAATTGAGGAAAAACAAGTCCAAGATTTGGGTTAAGGTTCAGATGAGCAGTGGTTGAGCAAGTTCTTAAAAAAGTGTATTGAGCATTTTGCAATGAAAGTAAGTCATACAAGATTAAGATCCTTTATCTTCTTCTGTTTGTGCTGGAGCAGGGGATCACACGCTTAAACACACACAAACGACATCACCAACAATATAAGCACTAACCAGGGCTTATTCTACTTCATTTCCCCAAGTGCTAGTGATATTTCGGATGCACCTCTGGGCCGGAGGTACACAACTCCTGTAACAACATTTTAGGGTCTCAAAAATGTCCCCAACACTGTTTCAATAAATTGAGTTTATTACAGTAAAATGACGACCGACAGATTAAATTTTTGTGAAGAAATAACCTAGAAAATGCTTTACCAGCATTGCTTTGCAAAATTGCCCATCCAGAACTGAACCAGGACTAAACCAGAATCAAACAGGGACTAAACCAAAGACCAAACCATGTCTAGTGCTTAACCAGAATTAAACCAGTAAACAAGATTTAGTTTTTAAATTTGGAGATGGTTTGCCCTCGGCCTTATGTTGAATAGCCCTGCACTAAACTATGTGTGCATCTTACTTGCACCTACCGTGCCTGGTGTGCAGTTTTAGTTAGCACACTTCCTAAGCCTGTGTGCAGTTGTTACGTTGGCACACTTCCTAAGCCTAGTGTTGCAAGTTTTAGTTTGCACACTTCCTAAGCCTGTGTGCAGTTTTGTTGCACACTTACCTAAGCCTGTGTGCGGTTTTGGTTGCACACTTCCTATAGCCTGTGTGCGGTTTTTGGTTGCACACTTCCTAAGCCTGTTGTGCGGTTTTGGTTGCACACTTCTAAGCCTCGTGTGCGGTTTTGGTTGCACACTTCCTAAAGCCTGTTGTGCGTTTTTGTTGCACACTTCCTAAGCCTGTGTGCGGTTTTGGTTGCACACTTCCTAAGCCTGTGTGCGGTTTTGGTTGCACACTTCCTAAGCCTGTGTGCTGGTTTTGTTGCACACTTCCAAGCCTGTGTGCGGTTTTGGTTGCACACTTTCCTAAGCCTGTGTGCGGTTTTGGTTGCACACTTCCTAAGCCTGTGTTGCGGTTTTGGTTGCACACTTTCCTAAGCCTGTGTTGCGGTTTTGGTTGCACACTTCCTAAGCTGTGTGGCGGTTTTGGTTGCACACTTCCTAAGCCTTCGTGCGGTTTTGGTTGCACACTTCTAAGCCTGTGTGCGGTTTGGTTGCACACTTCCTAAAGCCTGTGATGCGGTTTTTGGTTGCACATACTTCTAAGCTGTGTGCGGTTTTGGTTGCACACTTCCTAAGCCTGTGTGCGGTTTTGGTTGCACACTTCCTAAGCCTGGTGTGCGGTTTTGGTTGCACACTTCCTAAGCCTGTGCGGTTTTGGTTGCACACTTCCTAAGCCTGTTGTGCGGTTTTGGTTGCACACTTCATAAGCCTGTGTGCGGTTTTGGTTGCACACTTCCTAAGCCTGTGTGCGGTTTTGGTTGCACACTTCCTAAGCCTGTGTGCGGTTTTGGTTGCACACTTCCTAAGCCTGTGTGCGGTTTTGGTTGCACACTTCCTAAGCCTGTGTGCGGTTTTGGTTGCACACTTCTAAGCTGTGTGCGGTTTTGGTTGCACACTTCTAAGCCTGTGTTGCGGTTTTGGGTTGCAACACTTCCTAAGCCTGTGTGCGGTTTTGTTGCACACTTCCTAAGCCTGTGTGCGGTTTTGGTTGCAACACTTCCTAAGCCTGTGTGCGGTTTTGGTTGCACACTTCCTAAGCCTGTGTTCGTGTTTGGGTTGGTGCACACTTTCCTAAGCCTGTGTGCGGTTTTGGTTGCACACTCCTAAGCCTTTGTGCGGTTTTGGTTGCACACTCCTAAACCTGTGCGGTTTTGGTTGCACACTTCCTAAGCCTGTGTGCGTTTTGGTTGCACACTTCCTAAAGCCTGTGGTGCGGTTTTGGTTGCACACTTCCTAGCTGTTGCCGGTTTTGGTTGCACACTTCCTAAGCCTGTGTGCGGTTTTGGTTGCACACTTCCTAAGCCTGTGTGCGGTTTTGGTTGCACACTTCCTAAGCCTGTGTGCGGTTTTGATTGCACACTTCCTAAGCCTGTGTACAGTTTTGGTTGCACTTTCTCCTGCACAGAGCTCAAAAGTCAAATGTAGATTCAACCACAACCAGGCAAAGCACAAGAACGCAGCGTCTGCCTGATGTATCACATGCTGCACCACTTTCTAAAATAACGAGTAGTTAATTTGCTTTCTCGTTACTGATAAGCTGATTATGGAACAGGAAACCCTGATTGAAGTCTCGTGAACTATTGTTCTGTGTGAGCGCACCTTTTGAACTAAACAAGGCTTGATAATAAGTTATATTTTATAGAGATGTGTATGAACAAAGTCTAGAACATAACCTTACCTTAGATCAATTACTTCTCTGCCATTTGATAATATGAGAGTTGCATTCACAGATTTACTCGGATGAAGAGGACATGATTTGTGATATTGCATGGGAGTAAGCGTCTCTCTTTGCCTCCCCCTCCCTCGCCTTCAGTGGCTGTGGTAATGAGCTCCTCTGTGCTCTGTGCCCCCCCTCGGCTGTCTTTAGCCCCACTCCGAGACTGTAGGTGAGCATCTGGACAATGGCATACGGTTAGTGCGCCGGCTCCACAGGCCCGGTTCAATCAGCTGTAGGCAGGAGGGCCGCGCTTCTATAGATCAGCGGGGTGATCCATAGGGGAGCGCAGCCTGGACAACCTTACCGCCTTAAAAAAAACTCCATTTAAGGTAGCGCTATTGGCCCATTCGCCACATGTTTCAATCAATTGGATCGCTCTTAATGGAAAATATTTGAAGTCTTCCTGAGCGTAGTACAATGAGACGACCTGTGAAGGATGTTTTTAATCCAGAAGCGCGCACTAACTGCAGACCTAAATTGACAAGTCAAGTCGTGTGTTCTCTAAGGCTAGAAGGCATCCTCGTGATAATTACGAATGCTGCAGAACAGAGAAAAGCAAGCTCACTATGGTAGCTTCTATAGAGGAGGAAAAACATGTGGCTGCGAAATGCAGACACATCAAGAGTCACACCAAAATGGCTCCTCTTCCACGCATTAATGCCCATATCAATTGAATAGCGTCTAAAGTGCTTTGAAAGGAGCAGACTGAGCTTCACACAGGCACGTACAGTCAGCACATCTTGTGATCCATCTCTAATGTAAACGTAGCCACTTTGAGAGGTGCCTATGTTAACAGGGAAAATAAATGTCATCATCGGCCTTGTCTCCAGGATCAGATAAAAATTCTATGGTCGGACGAGGCAACTCGAATCAATCGGCACAATTAGAGCCTGCGGGCCATTCTCTTCTCACATCTCCCTTTGGTTTGGCTCAATGCTCCTGCCTCTATTGTGCACGCTGAGGACACTCAATAGAGCCATGGAAGTGGACTCTTAAGAGACCCTCTTTATAATCAGGGTAAATATAGCTGAAGGTAAATGAACACATTAAGGCAGGTTCTCAACCTGAGGGCAGCAGGCTTCTATTCAGCTTAAAGTGGTCCAGGACAAACACTAGGAGCACCGGCTTTGTGCTCGTGTGTCCTGATAAAACCTGGTGTGTGCTACTTTGGGCCATGTCAAATAAAACAGAGTCGAGAGCACGTTTAAAGGAGTTTTTTTCTTTAGGTTTGGTAATTTCATGTGGTAATTTATCGCTTGTAGATAAATGAATCGTATATGTGAAATGTGTTTACATAAGAGGTACATAAAGGGAAGGTTTTATTGTAGATACTTTGTTCACAGTCATGGTCTGTTCTTTGTCAGCGCTCAGTTAATGTGCAGATATCAGATGCTAACAAGAGGCCAGTATGTTTTCAGTTTCACATGCACAAATTCACTTTAGTCCTCATCAAATGAATGTGCAAGTCAACAATTCAGATGAAAGTCATGAAATATACAGAGAAAATAGACCAAATGTGTACAAATTATATGCCAGGGCTATTCAACCTAAGGCCCGGGGGCCAAATCAGGCCCGCCAAGCAATTTAATCCGGCCCATGACCCAATTTCCAAACTTGTTTAGTGGTTTAATTCTGGGTTAGCACTAGATTAGACCTGGTTTGGTCTTGGGTTTAGTCCTGGTTTGAATCTGGGTTAGTCCTGGTTCAGACCTGGTTTGGTCTGGGCTAGTCCTGGTTCAGACCTGGTTGGTACTTGTCTAGTCCTAACTTAATTGTGGTTCAGATCTTGATGGCCAATTTTTGAAAGCAACGTTTGTAAATTATTTTGTATGTTATTTCTCACAAAAATGTAATCTGGCAGTAGTTATTTTATTGTAGTAACTCCCACCCAAAATGTTGTTACAGGGGCGTGTTGTGCACCTCCGGCCCAGAGACCCAGGCCGACTGAAAAATCTGGCCCTCGGGAAAATAAAGTTGAATAGCCCTGTTATATGCACTGCAAATGGACCTTGCAAATGAAAGGGGCTGTACTCAATTCACTATTATGCTACTAAAAAATTAGCGTTCTAATATTCAATGTCAGATCTCCAGGCTTTTCAGCTGGAAAACACAGGAAAGAGGCAATTAAGATGCCCTTTCAAATAAGATATAAAACATGACATCCAGGATCTCACGGAACGACTCACGATGGATAACGGAAGGTTTACTGTTGAATGAAAGTGAAACAAAAGAAGGGCAATTTAAGAAAGGAGAAGAAATGACGTGTAATAGCTGAAACTTTTAGGGTAAGTAGCCTAAGCTCTTTGAGTCGTATAGTCTATATAATGAAACAAAATCACCCTTTGCAGGTTTGCCTACAAGATGCTTCACTAAAGCTAGACGTGTAAATTTGAGATTAAAGTGTTTTATCTGCCCGCGAACCAGGAAGTGGTTTCGTTTTAAAGCCGTGTTTCTTGTAGAGTCGGACAGCGAAGGTCTGAGAGGAGGGCAGAGAGAAAGCTGCCCCGGAGGTTGATGTAAGTTCAGGCCCACTGCAGAGTCTGCACGTTTCCTACGTACCTCATTCTGAGACACACGCTGAGCTCCAAACCGGGAGGCGGAGAGGAGATGAGTGAAGGGGGAAGAGAGGAGCAAGAGAGGAGAGAGAAGAAGTGAGAAGGAGCCGAGACAAGAGGAGACAAGGAAAGAGGAGAGAAGACGAGAGGACGAGAGAAGGAGGGGAGACAAGGAAAAAAATATTGTATAGTTTTTATCTGTGTTGTCTTTGCACCTAAGCAGGGTGTGCCCAAGACAGACTAAAGTTTAACTGAAAGAGAGAGGAGAAAAGGAGATGAAAGAGAAGAGGCAACGAGGGAGGAGACAAGGGAAGAGGGAAGGAGACAAACGGGGAGAGAGACGAGACGAGGAAAGAGGAGAGAAGACGAGGGAAAGGAGATACTGAGACACTGAGAGGACAAAGGAGAAGAGACAAGTACAGAAGACAAGATAAAAGGAGAGAAGGTGAAAAAGCGCTCCAGCACATTTGTACTGTACATTTGATATTGTACGAGTCAAAGAAGACGCAGATTCATTCCATAAAACATAACGCCGTAAAGATAAAGTTAGGTTTAGATTTAGAAGTTAGGTATATTTAGGTATTTCATTGTATTTCCTTATTTCATAGTCTGTAGATTGATGCTTGCACTTTGCATTGAAAACTTCCAAAGTACATGATGGAATAAAAATAGCCAGACTTTATTTCTTCCAGGTATGTGTCTGCGTGTGACCGTCCCCTGTGGGAAAATGTCACACTCTAATATCAATTGTCATCAATTATGTCATTTGTGTGATTAGAGAGTCAGCGGTTAAGTGTGGACCGCACAGAGTCAGTCTGATCAGGGCAGATTGCATCAGGAAGTCCCCACAGCCAGGAGTCCGAGCTTTACCACAGGACCAAAACCACGGCTTGTCCGTGTCTTCAGTTATACACGAGCCACATCACATCGGCACGTCGGCCCTTCTGACCCCTCCAGTCACTCGCACGTGCACCGCATTCTTCAAAAGGCAAGGTGAGGAAGTGTGTTGCCCAAATAGCACCCCCACCTCACAGCCCTCGCCGCCCCGAGTCTTTTGCTTGGATTTACTGGTTTCACATCTTATTCACTGTAGAATGGCTGAATGATGCAATAAGTTCATGTACCTTTGACCTCTAAAGCTCTGTTACTCTTCAGCACAGTCAGGCTTCATAGCGGCCTGCGTTTCCGAGCTCAGGCCCTGGCTCCGGGTCCAGAGGCAGAGGAGTCAACAAATACAATCTAAATTGTACCTAATTATACTTTTTAATCATAAGGTCGACTAAAGACGTAGCAATTCAAAGTGTTTGGCTCTGTGAGACGTGAAGCTAGAATAAACAGGGAGATACTTACCTGCCCCTCCACCCTCATCTGAACAGCTCTTTATGTGATTCAGTGGGTTTGGATAATGCACTGGAAATAAATGAAAGATAAACATTTGATCTGTTGAGCCGTGCATTGATAAATAGGAACCTGCTAATGTTTTCTAGCTCTGTGTTGTTGAGTTTGGCGGCTCAACATATAAGTTAGCATCACTAGATATATGGTCCGCTGAAGGTCCTCGCTAGCTAAAGTGCACCCAGAGAAAGCGGGTTGGACCCTTTTGAGCGCTGGTACCTAGCAGGTAGGACCCCTGAAAGGGCCCGGTTCATTTCATACGGTGGAAACGCTTCCAGACCGTACCGTTCACTTCCATAGCAAACCAATAGAAACAAGGCTTTCCACGGTCCTTTCCCAATAGCAAGCAGTGGATTTTGAAGAAACAATAAGACGTGATTTCTCGATTATGCAGCTAATGATGAGGGAACCCCTTAGGACATGGTTAAAAGTGCAAAATAGTGGTCTCTCGTGTCTCCTTTAATACAGGTGTACTAAGTTGCAGCCTGCGCATTAAACCGCCGGCTCTGTCCGCAGCGCACTTGGTGCCTTTAGGCTGAACTTACCTTGCCTCGGGCTAACACACACGCTCATGTATTATACACCGGTGTCGGATATCTCCACCTGTCTGCACTCAAGTCTGCAGACAAAACGCACCTACCTGCTCCTCTGCGGCGCCCCCACTTCTCCCGCTCCTCTCACGCTCACCGATCACGTAAATATTTCAGCCACTGATATGTTTAGAGAGCCGCACTTCGGAGTCCCTTCTCGCACTATTTCGGTACCTGTTCAAACATGCTGCGGTGAATAATTTACCCCGAAGAAGGATCCGAGATGGTTGCGCGGATCCGACATGACATGCTTTTACCTCCGTGCTAGGCGAGTGCACCTTCAAGACCGACAGAACGGGGACGAGGAGGTTTCAGCATACGGGAACACGAAAACAACGCCGAACAAGTGAGCGCGACCTGGGTACGCCGAGATTGATGTTGTGGACTGTGAATTATGGATAGAGTCCTAAAGTGGATCTCTAGAAGGTCTACGTGTTGCCTTACCAGCTGTGGGAGCCAGAGCTACTGTACCTCTGATTCAGAGTGGAAAGTTTCAGGTGGAGATGGAAGAACTTTAGTAAATATCTAACAACTTGGTAAGTCCATGTTCATCTTACATTTGGTCATTTCAAACCCTGAAGCTCTGATATTGTTCTTCAGGCTGCTGTGATTTCATTGACTTTCTACTTAACCGATCAATAGATCAAGAGCTAAGTTGGTTGGGAATGTATTTAATATCTTAAAGTAAACATTTTATCAAATTTGCATCACGCTACAATAAAAAAGCACACCAGGAGAAGTATTTTGCGTCAATCACACAGATTTGAGGAAATTACACAGAATGAAATGATCTTGCATTTATTCATTTCCAGGTGTTTTTATTGGTTGAAAAGGTTTAATGCCACACAATTCCTCCAGAAAGTTATGTAGTACACCTTTCAAAATGCAGAAAAAACATTGACCTAAAAGAATTCAAAAAATGAAATCATATCTCAAGCTACGCCTTGTCAACATAAAGCTTTTACCACTAGCTATGATCTGCTCAAATCTGATCATTATCTGATTTCTGGAGTCCAATGTGAGTAATCAGACTTTTTTCTGACTGTTTACACCTGCACAAGTTTTGACAAGGAAAATGATGCATAATGTGGCAAAGACAAGAATTCACAAATGAAATGGCCCGTCACTTTGATGATCAGATTTATTTTGTGCGCGTAAACACACACCAAAATAATCCGATTATACAAGTTATCTGATTTTGTTAGTCAAGAGTCACCAAAACTTTGACTCATGTAAGAGAACTAAACGTATGATGTCGAGAACCTATATGTTTGTTTACGATGCACAATTGTATTAAAAGGTTTCTCAACTGAAAGTCTTGAGTAATTGAACTTCCCTCCGCTGCACGTTCCACACAGAACAGCACAGACATCAGCCACACTGCGCTGGTGTCTTCCGCCGACCGCTGGAAGCTCTCATTACGGAATGAGAAGTGATTCTTTAATGACTGCGGTGCAAGCCTCTTCAATTTAGTCTAATCACAGGCCGAGTGTGTCAGATGAGCGATGATCAGAGGAGGAGAGGCCATCGCTCCAAAATTAATAAAAATAGGCCTGATCTTAACTTATCAAGAACACTGTGCCCTAATGAAATCCAAAAGCGCGTGGACTTTTTCAAAAGAGAATAATTCCTGCACAGCTTTACTCAAGTGAACTCAGCATTGTGTCAAAGCAGCATCTGCAATTATTCATTAAGAAAATAAGTGAATTCAAATGATGACGTACAAGGGATGCAGATTGAGCTGATGTTAAGAAGAACAAATGCAGACCTGACCATAGAGGGACACTTCATGTGAACATACTCAGGAATGGTGGAGGTGGCCAAAAATAGACATTGTTTACTTGTGGAAAAAGTGAATATTGCCTTCATGATTTCATTATGAAAAATAATGTTTGCGTGATTATAAGCAACAAACATTGTGTTTAGTAATTTATCATGATTTATTTAATGACCATTATTGAAAGTAATACCCTTGTCAACAACATTGTGAGCTCTACAGCAGACTGCTGAAGAAAGGGCGGCGAGGAGATACTGACATGGTCCAAGTGTTACAAATAAATAAGGACTGATTTTTGTTGCAGTTCCAACTATAAGATTTTTGTTTTGAAGGACACATATTATGCAAAATTGACATGTTCTAACATCGTTCCTCATCAAAAACACACCTAGAGTCACATTTAGCTTCAGTCACAGTCTGATGAATCATGGTTAGAAAGTCCTCTCCCTCCGAGCCTCAAAAACACTCCGATCTGAATCTCCTCCATAAATGACGTTTTCTCCCTTTGTGACGTGGCTCTGAGAGTTTTCTGCTCTTTTTAAATCCATTAATCATCGCCGGACTTGTTCTGAGCATTTCGGAGTATTGTGCTGAGACCGGGAAGTAGGCAAGTTGGTTTTAAAATGGTGTAATTCCCTCTGTTGGAAATAGATGGAGCCAAAACTCAGTTACCCTGGCATCTCCCAAGTCTGTGTCAAAGTTATATTGTTTTTTTGTAAAAACGTTTTTGTTTTATTTAGTTCTAAAACATGAAATGCCAAACTAAAGGTAATAAAGAGCATGTTTAAAGGCCAATAACAATACAAAAAATGCCTAATATTTGCCCTTTAAAATTAGAGTTTTATTTTCATTTACCACTTGAGAGAAGACTTCAAGAAGACTTGTAAAACTAACAGTTACATAATAAGTAAAGTAATACAAGAATCACACCCATTTCAGCACTGGCCTACCGAGGTGTAAACCGCAGAATAAAAGGGGTTGTATGAGCAGACTTCATTTGTTGTTTGTAGAGGACATGTTCCTCACAAAATTGATTTAGCTAATTCTAACTGTTCAAATTATTATTCAATTACGATCACGTTTACAGACCCATTATGAATAGAAGATCAGTGTGCTGTGGTGGACTCCACAGCTCTCCCTCTGCCCAGACTGCTCCATAAAAAGACAGAGGACATGTCTGGGTGTTGAGCCGCACAAAAGCAATAAGACGGTTCCTTCATCCCTCTCCCTCCACATGCACCGCGGGCCTTTCTGCATCAGAAGAATTCCTGGCAAATGAATGCACTACCTCTTGGGCTAATTAAATTAGAGGGGATCAAAACTACAGAGCGGCTTTTGTGCCGGACACAATGTTGTGCTTCATGCGCTCTCTGCTCTGGGGGGAATTTCTGCCATTTAGCCTGCTCCTGCCTGCAGCTCTACACTGGACGCCGCTAACACACTCAACTTTCTCTAATTTGCTTGAATGAGAAAGAATTATTAACTGATAATAAGCCGTGCGGAGCAGAGGAGGGAGTGTGCAGGGCTGCAGGCAGGATGAGCGCAAAGGGTGAACTCCGGCCGGCACCTGAATCTGCACTGCCTTTCTTTAATTATTATTCATTCCGCCAAAAACGAGGCATTCAGGAGTAAAATTGCAGGGCAAATGACAAGACTGATTATAGTTGTAATTCCTCTTCTTTGGGAAATGTGTGTGGCTTTGTTTCAGCACTAACTGGATCAGGCTGCTAACAAGCGCCTGCTAACCACGTAGCATCGAGCATGACCTGCAACGCATGGCGGTTCATAGTAAGGTTATTCCACTGCGCTAGAGGACACAGACTCAGACAGACCATTAGTGCACCGCAAACCCACCACCAGGGCTCATCTTGTGAACTGTTTAGTGACTATTAAGGCCTGCTGTGCTAAATATGATTATCAACATGTAATCTTGAAACCATGTGGTTGGGGAATTTGAGTTGTTCAATACAAACATGGAGAAGGGACAGTGCCTGTTAGATGCTTTGGTTTTTCCATATTAAGATGTTTGGGCGCAGGCGTGCGAAAGGGGTGCTTCAGCCCCCCCATACTTAGCGACCGCTCCCGCCCGGGCCCAAGTGCCCCTCTGCGCCTGTCCGTCCAAGAAATCCCCACGCGTCCTGAGTTTTTAGTTTATTTTGTGAATATGGAGCTTAATAGCCTGCAGGCTTGGCCCAATGATTCGAGTTGCAGAGCAGCGCCTTATGAAAGCTTTGAGCAGGAAATCTGCACCATTTTGTCAAAATAAATTCTTGGGCATATCGCTGTGATATAATAATGGATTTCCAGAGAGATAAACAACAACCAGCTTTGATCACGCTGCAGTCACTCCCACTCACAAACGCCACATTCATTCAGAAGGTTTTTTTCAACGATTCCTTCTCCAGCATTGTTTTGTACTTCTCACATAGTTCAACGGGTTGTTTTGTGATAAAACCTCCACCTGAGGTTGGTCAGAGCTCCCCTCAGCCCGCTCCCGGCCGAGGCGACATCAATCCAATCCCGCAGCATTTGGGGCGGGAACCATGGGAAATCTGTTGCAGGTCTCAGTAGATCACTGCATTTAATATTGATACTTATATTGTGATGTAACATACCAAGATACAATACAGCCCACAGCCCCCCTGGCTCATCAGACTATGTGTTTAGAACATGTACAGACAATATAATGGTGTAAGAGAAGATGCTGAGGCGGAGAGGACCAAAAAGCAGATTTATGAATGGAGTGAAAGGGGACATGTGAGTTAGTTGGGAAGAAGAGAATGCAGACAGATGAGGAGAGGGAGCAGCAGGTTCACTGTGGGTTCCAAATGGTATGAGAATGCTCAAGACTCTGTAGTTATATTTCATGAGTTGTATGTATTTAATTATGTGCTTTTGAAACAAACACTGTATGAATTTAACAACCCACTCCAGTCCAAAGTGAACTTATTCAGTTGCTGGCAGCCTCTTTCAGAATTCATAGATGGTTACACATTAGATCCATTACTGCAGAAAGAATCAGTTTGAAGAGGAGAGCGTGGCTAAGAGGAGGCACCAGATCTGCGTTAGGAGCAACAGTTGCCAATGTGCACGTCTTTGACTTTACACTGTCTGTAAGAATTCCCCCTCCAACCAGAGGTTTACGAGTCCAAATCTCACCTTGTAGATATTGCCTTGACAACAAAACTAAAGTCTCATTAAAGGTGCACTTCGTAACTTCTGGGGAAGATGCACCACCTGCTTGTCTCCATTGAGATATTCCACAGTATAACATAAAATGTATTCATCCAGCACTTATTCACTGCATTTTTCTTTACTGCTTTTAAATAATATACCTTGAATAACTCACCTCTCCACTGATCTGACCAGTAACTTAGCTTGTCTCCAATAAGATAGGCATGTTTAACGCAAACATTGCAAGCAAAGTTATTTTTAAACATCTCTATGGAGACATGCAGTTGGCAGACCCACAGAAAAGTAACTTAAATTGAGCTTTTTACTGCACCTTTAGCATCAAATGCATTATAACTGTAAGACTGGGGCTATACAACACAAAAAATAAATGAATTAATAAGAAAATATGGGTGTTTAAGTCTGTCATTGTTTTCAGCTTATGGGGTTAAGAAAAATCAAAGACGAGCGCTCACCCCCGTACGCTTTGTGTGTTCCTGGCTGGCTCGCCACACCTGCGCCGTGTGCCAGCGCAGTGCCAGCGGATTACTCTAATGCGGCCTTCAAAGCTATCAGAGCCTGCTTAC
Organism: Chaenogobius annularis; assembly: GCA_015082035.1. Taxonomy (NCBI): domain Eukaryota; kingdom Metazoa; phylum Chordata; class Actinopteri; order Gobiiformes; family Gobiidae; genus Chaenogobius; species Chaenogobius annularis. The sequence goes on from BJKM01000397.1 coordinate 287,129, forward strand.
CTTGTCATGAAGGTTTGGGCTCCCCTCCTCCTCCACATCTGCACACATGTTCGACCCGCCTCCGCCATTACCAACCAGCCCTGCCCCTCCCTCACTCAAACACACACACACACACGAACAAAGCAGGTCCCACTGAAATCCAACAGGCTGCCGCTTCCTATGACAGGAATGTAAGTATGTCATTGGATTCTCTATGCTAATCGCTCCATTTTCAGCAAAATCGGGCGTAAACAAGAGCACAAAGGTTAAATGCTCCTTGTCAAATGTGTATTTCTTGGCTTACATGAAAGAGTCCTGTCTGGGGTTGGGGCGAGAGCGGAGAAAATACTACACACCAACAGAAACACCTTACAAGTCATTACTAAATATTAATTCTGCTTTTTGTTTTCAATTATGCGTTCTGTAAACATGTTTATATGTAGGAGTAAGGTGTGTGTGCTTTTGGTAGGCCTCACTTTGGTGACAAATGCTGCTGAATGAATGAAGAACTCTCAGATCACAGGCATTACGTTCTGGGTTCAGTTCCTTTTACTGTGTGGAGTCTGTTCTTCCTGTGACAATCTCCAAACACAAATACATTAGGTTTAGTTTTGCTATAGTCGTGTCTTACGGTGCTAACAGTGCTCTCATGTCACCGCTGTCTTAATTAAAAATATTGGAATAAAAGCTTTTGATGACCTATATTTTCAAAATGAATGAGGTGGCTTCACGTGTGACAGACTAAAAAAGCAACCGTGAGGAATATGTAAGAAATGGGTTATTCCTTCACGCTTTAACTCTGTCGTGATTTTACGCATGAGAAGTGAAGTAGTCAAGCTTTATAGTAAATAGTAGCATATTGAATACATCATTAAGGGATTTACAAAGATAGCCAACCAAATTTGACTTAAGTTTCTACATATTAGTTAGCCACTTGGCGCTAACCCGTCAGGGGCCATTCTATTGACCCAAAACCCATGGTCAGTACAGTTCTGTGGCCGTGGTGTTAGCAGTGCTCCTGCAGGCAGCTGTGCAAATTGCGCCTTGCTCTTTAATCCAGGGAGAATTAGGGTCTTCCTGTGTACAAGGCCCTCCCCTACGCGGCCCCCGTCCTGTTTAGATTTGGGAGCCTGATAAACCTCCACGGCCCACAGGTCTGTTATGAGTGGGAAAGTGAAGGGGGGGTGCATTTTCTCATGGCCAAAGTCAACGCGGCATAATAGGCGGCTCGTAATGGGGCTCAGCGGGCATTATCGGGCCTCAAATGTTTTTACCCCCACTTCCTGTGCTCGGAGTCGATCCAGGCACCCCCTCCCTCTGTGAGCTGTGTTCAGGTGTTCAGGAGAGGGCCCGATCTGGAAACAGGACAAGCTGCTATGCTCCTTCCAGTGCAATATACAACCTTTTCATTGTGGCTTAGTTGTGTTCAAAAGCAATGGCACCAAAAGTACCAATAGGTGTTTTTACACATAACACTACCAAGAACTAAGTCCCTACAAACCACCTGTCACTATTTAGTCAGAGGAACCAGACCGTTCCCCTTGTTCACGTCCACACTGACTGGCTTTACCAGCAGCATCTGTAACGTGCACAACATTTTGTTTCCCAACAAAGGCAGTTTTAATTCAAGGTTCTTGGTCTGAGTGGAAGGGTCCTGTCCCACAGGGACTTAAGTCTCAAGTGTGTCCCCTGTCCTTAGTTCATACTTTGTGTGAACGCACATCAAATGGGGTACCATGAACTGCAAATGTGCATACAGTTTTTCATGGTATTTTAGCGACAATCTTAGAATCCTTTCTCTTCTTATATTTTGATGTAAGATTAACATTATCAAGATTATTTTGAGATTGTTTTTTTGTGAATTGAAACAGACTGACCAGTCCATCAATGGGAAACAAATAATAATACAGGGCTAGTAATTATTGCATAATTATTTCAATAGAATACTGATGGTATGAGATGTTCAGAAGCCTTGAGGGAGCGTGACCGGGTCCATCAAGTTAAGTTTGAACTATGTCCGGAGGTGGCTCATGAGTTACTCGTAACTAGTAACTTTTGGAAGCAATTTTACTTCCAAATTGTTGGCTCATCTACAATGAGTAAGCCAATACAAGTGACAAAACTATATAATCATAAATAATATTTTCACTGTATTCAATGTATATTTTTACTCCTATTTTAATAAATTGATGTAATCCCTCATAATAATTGATAATAGTAGTTTTTCGGATGACTATTACTTCTCATTAATTTAACTTTAAAAGTACCAGAACAGCACATTTTTAAGCTAATGTGTGTCCCTAACAAAAAACATCTGAATGCACGGATAATACAAATATAAAAACACTTTCTTGTCCTGATAGTACACTGCAGTGGACCCAGAGAAGAGTGAGAGCTTCAGGCTTAAACTGTACTTTGAGAGTCCATATAATCTATAAGTGAACAGCACACAGCTTTGGCATCTAATCACAAACAACGCTCTTTCAGTTATTTTTATTATTTTAGCAACCATTCTACCCAATTTTATGCTTTTTATTCTTCACTAAAATCCCACTAAAATATTCAGGAGCCATATTTTCTCTTTTATTGTGTGGAACGTAAACAGATGCAATTATTTGATTCTGCAGTTATGAAAACATGTATGTTATGAGAAAACAAGCGACTGGGGCTCTAATTGGTGCCATTTGTCTGGGTGCTGCCAAGGTACTTACCTCGGTGGCACCTTCATCCAGATCAAATTGCATATTCATATCCCTGAATGGAGAAGGGCTTTCATTTTGTCTTATTGGCCTCTAATTGGAATGCATGGTGTGTACCTGGGACTGGAAACATCCCGTAAAGTCATTTATTCTGCTCTAATGAAACTATATTGCGCACACTAATAGCTCATAATGCAGAAAAATACTCTCAATTAATTCCCAGCATTTTCAACTTCATACAGTTTATGAAGATATGTTTTAATGTGCGTAATCTAGTGCTGAGAGAGGAGGACTCATGAACGTCTGAATGTCTGCTGGGAAGGGCAATACTTTGAAACTTCATGCACGTTTGCGCTCGTCTTCTGCCATGGCTCATAGAAACCAGTTTGGACCAAAGCATACTGCTGATTCAGTTGACTTTACTTGTACCTGTAGGTGGATTTGTTATGCAGCAATTTTCAGGTTTGGCATCAATACCTTAATGACCACAACGTGTTAATAATAAACACATTGCAAAAAGGACATATTGACAAGACGCTTTTCCTGGACTTCACATCGATCGTCTTATTTCACCGAATTTACACACACACAACAAGGCGTTTTACATGTAAAAAAATCAAAAGAACTGTGTTTCTCCAGAATCATTGCTCTGCACACCGTGAATCTGAGGTGAGACTGAAACAAACTGACCAGATTGCGCAGCTCATCTGAGTTTGGCCTGGGACATAAAGGAGGATTTACGTCTGGATTTACGAGTCTAGTTTACCAACACTGTGAATGAATAATGAGTCATTGTCAAGAGACGTTGTGTGTTTTTGAAATAAGATAATCTCCAGTTCCCTTGAGACCAAATTCCTACATTGCTCAAGATCTGGAGAAGAGTCCCTGGGAGCGTCACAATTAACCACACTACTGTTAAAACTTCCAAACCTTCTATCTTACAACGATCTGATTTTCAAAACTCCTTCCACTTCTGGCTCTTGTCATCTTGTACATAAATCCTCCGGTTTGGAACTAAATCTTCGGTGCTCATATCTTTAGGTGACATGCCACAATCATTTACCGATTTCCAAACCAAGAGAAGACTGTAGCAGGACAAAACCCAGAGACAGTATTTGGCAACGACACATTTGAGTAATTCCACACGCAGGATTAATGCTGAGGGCAGGGCTCGCGGTTCTTTCATAACAACATTTGAAGTGACAGAGGCATAGCTGTGGGATCCATCCATCAAACTTTATTGAACTCTTTGAAGCACAAATAACATGGCGGCGCTGATTCCAGCCGATTCTTCGAACCCATTCCCCGTCGCCACAGTGAATGCATCAAACTATCGTAAACCCTAATGAGAGGGACTGTCTCCGCATCGCTATGTAAAACGGACTCTTAAAAACTTCTGAACATGAATAAAAGGTTTGTTATTGGAGCTATACTTGGTCAGCGGGTCAGCGAGGGTCAGGGCTGCTTCAGAGCCTGGAGGAAAATCCAGTTTGTCTTGGCAACTGTGTGAAATGCCATGCCCAAAATAGTCTCCACATAACTTTGTGACAGCGAATGGAAACTTTGAATTTGTGTCCGGACTCTGGTATTGTTCCAAATTCCAACATTTTTACATGTTTTGTCTGGATTCATGCTAAATTGAATCCTTTGCATTTGACCCATCCATAAATGCTTTTGGAGAACGTGTCAAGAGCAGTGGACAACAGCAATGTAATGCCAAGGAACTCTTCAACTTTTACACAAGACATTTTATGCTTTTGTCTGCGATGTAGTTATAGTGTAGTTACACCCTTGGTTCATCTTTTTATGTTTTGGGGATTTAAATGGCATGATTGAAAAACAACTTGAAATCCTCTCATTTCCAGGTGTAAATTTGCAGCACACGTTTCATTTCAGGAACATCACTGTAAACGTCAGCACAACAAAGCAACGAACTGTCGCCAATGGAGAGCGGCAGATCACAATACTTGTGTTCATTTGTGCCAAAATGAGTACATGGCGCTGCTGAAGTCAACGCGTATCACCCTTTATGCAAAAAATATATTGGAGCACCAAGTAAGTAAAGAGGTTGTCAAAAATGGGGATTTTCGATGACTTTAATGCAGGAGAATAAGAACATTGAAACATGCATAAATCACTCTAAATACAACTCTGGGAAGGGAAAACAGCTACAGGAGGATTAACCTATTGCTTATGTTATCCCTTTTTAACATCCAAACAAAACCACCAAGACATAGGGAGAACATGCAAACACATATAGGCTCGTTAGACCTGAGAACTAGCGGTGAGCTAGTGCTAAACACATGATCCTGTTGGACAAATGGGATTTTTAACTTGTCTTATATGTTTCCGTTGAATTCCCAGTGTGAAAGAAATGACTGTTTTGGGGCCATTCCCACGGGGGCCGCATCCAAGGGAAAAGTGTCCTCCTCATCCTGATGTTCACTTGGACTGGTTTCAAACAGGAAGTAGCTCTGACAGTTTGTTTAGACATCATATGCACTTAATCATCACTACAAAGAGAGCAGAGACAAGCTTGTCTGTGAGCAGGGGGAGAGAAGAGGATTCAAGTGATCCTCTGCTCAACGTGATACATGGACTTACACATCATGGCTACTGTCTTTATTCAAGGAGTCATCTTAAGCTTTTTTGGAGCTTTTAACCATGGTATAATGTGGTTGCCTCATCAAAAAAGTACCTGTAGTTGAATTGTGTTTCAGAAAAAAATACATATATAATAATTAAAAACATGTGCATTTTGATCATGCCCCAAGTGCATCTTTATAATACCCACACTTTTAATAGCCTTAATAAAACATGAACAACTCATAATGAACAAATAGTTTATTATGAATGGTTAAGAATCATTCCCAATTCTTATTCCTATTTGTTCATTCTGACTTAAGTCTTTGTTTATGCTTTGTTAGGTCTGCTTAAGTTTCAGTTTTTATAAAGTGGTTCCTCTGAAACAGATCTCCCCTTTAGAGATGCAGTGCAGCATTGGAACTCGACTATTTAAACAAAACATTGCCGTAGTTTGAAACAACAGATTTATACTTTTGGATGACACTTGGCCCGGCACTGTAAAATGCAACATTCAGAACAAATGTGGAGTTTTATTGCTCGCAGCAATTGTGTAAAAGTGGAAGCAGATGACGAGGGGATTCCCTGCAGCTCAAAGCCTCCTCTCTCTTTGGTAAATCAGATCCGTTTGTTCACATTAAACTACAAAGTCTTCTAGTTAATCCAGAAGAGCACTTTTTACTCAAGATTGAAACTGAAGACTGCTCCGCTCCAGATCGGTACGAAGCTTTTGCCGAGTTTAACATGTTGTATTTGAGTGTGTGAATGAGTGCTTTTTGGAAACCTAGTAATGTCCCTCTAAACTTTCTGAGCAAATTGAAGAAAACCCGCTGTTGTTTTCTTCATAAGCAATAGCAATAAATAATTTAAGTCGATGCTTTTGTACTGACCAAATGCACAGAAACCCTTTCAGTGTTCACATCGGTCCAAGTTTGATTTGGGATTAATCCTGGTTTAGGCTTGATTTGGTTCTGTATAGTCCTGGTCTAGTCCAGGGTTTATTTTGGGTTAGTCCTTTGCATATGGTGTATGAACACATGAACTAGTCTAGTTTTCCCATGCATTACATGCATGACTTGAATAGCAGGTTGAATTCTGTCAACTGGACAAAGTTCTACGGCAAATATTTATATATGTATGTGTATATGTATATGTATGTGTATGTGTATGTGTATATGTATGTGTATATGTGTATATGTATGTGTATATGTATGTGTATATGTATGTGTATAGTTATGTGTATATGTATGTGTATATGTATATGTAAGTGTATATGTATGTGTGTGTGTATGTGTATATGTGTATGTGTATATGTGTTTATGTATGTGTATGTGCATATGTATGTGTATATGTATGTGTATATGTATGTGTATGTGGATGTGTATACATATGTGTATGTGTATATGTATGTGTATATGTGTTTATGTATGTGTATGTGTTATGTGTATGTGCATATGTATGTGTATATGTATGTGTATATGTATGTGTATATGTATGTGTATATGTATGTGGATATGTATGTGGATATGTATATGTAAGTGTATATGTATGTGCATATGTATGTGTATATGTATGTGTATATGTATATGTATGTGTATGTGGATATAGATGTGTATGTGTATGTGTATATGTATGTGTATATGTGTTTATGTATGTGTATATGTATGTGTATGTGTATATGTATGTGGTTGTGGATGTATATACATATGTGTATATGTATGTGTATATGTATGTGTATAGTTATGTGTTTATGTATGTGTATGTGTTATGTGTATGTGCATATGTATGTGTATATGTATGTGTATATGTATGTGTATGTGTATATGCATGTGTATGTGTATGTGTATATGCATGTGTATGTGTATATGTATGTGTATGTGTATGTGTATATGTATGTGTATGTGTATGTGTGTACATATGTGTATGTGTATATGTATCTTTATACACCTTAAATAAGCCCGTCCTGTAGCAGAGCTGCATCACAACTAAAGAAGCTACTTGGATGAGAGGTGAAAACTGGACCAAAGCTTTGGCCCTGTACGACTGAAGGCCAAATAAATGAAAACATGTTATAAAGTTAAGTAATACTGATATTGCAGGAGATTGAGATGATGGACAATTTTTTATACTAACCATGTTTACCATACCACCATATATATATATATACATATATATATAATTTCAGGTGTGCTGTGGCCCCTACCCCTCTACTCCCCATTCAGGCCCCAAAAAATCTGTTTCTGAATTCTGCACCCTCGATGTGGTACTCCTTTGATTAACCACTCTTTGAAACTGTAATGCTGTGATTATGTGCGGTCGGAGTGGAATATTTCACTGGGACACGGGGGGAAACGCACAACACTGAAACACAGAGAGGGAGAGATAGTGTGGGGAGAGTAGGTGGAGCCAGCCTTTCTGTACAGACACGGCGACGCCAGATGGCTTCTTCTAATAAATATTCAACCTTAACTCAGTTCCCATGTAACTTCTCTTCTTTTTCTGCGCTCGCTTTCTCTTGTCCCGCTGCCAACACACCCACACGTTTCTGGGCCAGCGAAATGATTACAGTAAAGCAAACAAAAAGGAGAGGAGAGAGTGTTGAGGAGGGGGGAGGAAATGGCCCCGTACATACAGATATGGAAGGGGCCGGGCCGCAAGTGTGTGCTGAAAGATTCCGTGCTTTTTTTAGAGCACAGTTTCAGGCTGGAGCCACTCGGGTCAGAGGTGACCGGGGCGATATCTGTCTCCTTACAACATGCACGACTAATGAGGATCAAAACGGCAGAGACAAAAGTAGTTAGCAAAGATTGAACGATTAGACGTCTTCTTCTGCATCTTCTCTCAAACTTTCATGGTCTTCTGATAGCTCCTTCCACGCATATATTCAGCCTTGCTCAAACCATCTCAATCTGGACACATCTGTTCTCAAACATCTCACATGAGTAGACAAAACCATGAACTCGTTCCTACGCCTTATCTTAAACATAAAACATTTGCTTCTGCTCCTGTTGTTTCCTCCATCTCTGCACCTCTTTGTGGTTCAATTCCCATTATCAACACTTCTGAATCAAGTTTCAGTTGATCAAGTTACAACGGTTGTACGTTCACAGGTTCAAAGGCCCAGTGGTAAAGCACTCAGCAACAAACTCAAATATCTGGTGGCTTAATTTTCAGTTCTGTTGGGTCCTTGGCAAGGTACTGCAACCACCAGCGAATGACATATTAAAGAGGCTTTGAGGAAAAACATGATTGGAGTGAAGACCATTGCAGTCAACAGGACAAGGGTTTAATAAGGTCTTCACTGAAGCAAAGTTATATTTCAATTGATTCATGCATGTTGGCGTAATCCTTTATTATATCCCCGCCCACATCTCTGTACTTACGTGATTATTCAAATATTCAGACTCTCACAGTCGATTTCTGCTTGTCACAGTGCCTCTCACAGTGACCATTAAGAAGAGGCGGGGCTTATCAGTTCTGCAGTTCCGGCAGCCTGGTCCGAAGTCACAACTTTTAGATCAATCCTGCAATTTAAAATGTCCAAAAAAAACAACAACTAAAAACAATGATCATATAAATATACAATAAATATGCTAAAATAAAGACATTTCTCTATCGCTCTACTTGCTGTAGGGTCCCGAGTCAGTTTCATCGTTATTTTGGGCGTTCTGGCCTGAAAGTTTGGGAACCCTGCATAGATAATTAGCTGACAAAAGCATAGTATTTTCTTTAAAATGATTAGAATATGTTTATTTATATTTTTCTCTCTCTGGTCAATTTAAAAAGATATATATGTTTGGTAAAGTTTGTCATCTCAGGTAAATATGCAGATAGAAAGTCTCGTGGTGTGAACTTGAGCACCGTCTTGGCCCCATCTGGTCGGTGTCATCTGCTCTGTGGATCACTCAGCCCTCCATCACCTGCCTCTCTGCCTCGTCTTCTCAAACAAGACAGATCCCGCTTATTAAAATCTGCCACACCTCCATCCTTTATCCCAATATTCATCCTGCAATATCTGCACATTAGAGAGTTTGACAAATACAACCTCGTCGTCTTCACACTGAAATATTTTGGCACGTTTTTCCTGATGTGAAAATGATTCGATTAACGTCAGGCGCCTTTTTTCTTTCCATCGGTGTGGTTGGGGCGAGGGTGGATAGGGAGATGAAGGGGGGGGTCTCTTGGTGCTGTGATGGTGTGTCGTTACAGTAGACAAAATAAACTTTTAACAAATATGCAAAGTTCATCAAAAACAAACCGGGAGTTGGGTTTTGTTTCATTCACGCATATTTAAGTAATCTTTTAATTTAATTCACTGCTTCCTCTCAACTGCGCCCGCTTACTTTAAAGCAGAACTAAGTTACTTAAGCAATACAGCTCCCCCTGCAGCTGTCTAGAGAAAATACACTGTCAGAGAACAACCAATATATATATATATATATATATATTATATATATATATATATATATATATATCAGAATACATCACATACAAAAACATTTAATGTTGCCAAACATTAAATGTTTTGTTCGAAAAAGCGTTTTGTTCGAGACAGTGTTGTTTTGCAAAGCCAGCTGCTGCCCAGAGACAGTAGGGGCGACAACACGAACACTTCAAACACACCGAAAATATATATTCAATCATCACCGGTACTAACAAAGACATTTAATAAGGTAGTTCCTTTAAAGGTATACTATGTAACTCTTCTATTGGGGGCTGCATGCCATACTTTGGAACATTCCAGCCAAAGCCATTGCATCACCGCGGAGACAAGAAAGTGGCATGTCCTCCACCAGAAAAGTTGCACAGTGCACATTACTGTAACCCTTCTCCTGTACATTCAGTCTCTCATTAATGTATCATAATAATAGAAATATTATTTCATTTACATAAGAATGGCATCTTTTTTAGATATTATGCAAGACTCTACTCCACTGCCCTCTGCTGGCTGTTTGACCTTTTCTGAACATGCGTAACATAAAAACATTTGCTTAAAAGTTAGAGTTTGTTATTACTTCAAGGTTATTAAATATGCCATGCATTTCTACAAGTAATCTGGATTGGTTCAGAGAGAAAAAAGAAAAGCATGATACCGGCCCTTTAACATGCCGTCGGATAATGACCTTGTAATCACTTGAAATGCTGAGCTCTCGAGGTGTCACGGCCCACTCTTCACTCCTCATCCACACGCATTAGTTCTTTTGAAGATCTCATTGTTAGATGGAGTGGGGCCAGAATTCAGAACTACTGCACCAATTTATGTATCTATACACTTATTCATTAGGACATGTGCAGATAGGATTGGAAACATTTTTAAATTGTGTGTATTTATTTATTTGTATGTATATATTGTTATCTTGAAATTTTCCATTCATTATTCATATAATAATCATCATTATATATTTGTATTCTTATTATTGAGGTAATTGCTGTTTTATTTAGTAAAGCAAGAATTAGGTGTTTTAAAGTAGTGCTCGTTCGTGGTGGTGGAAGTAGAAGCAGTCTTTAGGTTTACCCAGGACCATAAAGCCGGAAGACCTCCTTCCACAACTTGAAGAAAGTGCAATGTGGGTGACGTGTCTTGCACAGGGGCACAACAACACATTGGGTCAGCATTAGTATATGCATATGTATTATTTGTTTTGTTGTAAGGAGGGGGCACTTCACCAACACCATTTATGGTGCGGGTGGAGACTTGTTGACCTCGACTGGGGATGTCGTCGGACGGTGGAAGGAATACTTTGAGGATCTCCTCAGTGTGGCTTTTGTGGAACACTGGACCAGCTCAATACTCTCCATCAGGTTTCCCCAACCAGTCCACATGTGCTTTGTGGATCTGGAGAAGGCTGTGCCCCTCGTCTTGTCCATTGCAGTATGGGGTCCGGGGCCCTTTGCTCAGGCTGTCCGATCCCTTATGACCGGAGCAGGAGCTGTGTTCATTGCAGTCTGACCTGTTCCCAGTGCGTGTTGGACCCTTTGTCACCCGGTTCTGTTCATTGTTTTTATGGATAGAATTTCAAGGCGCGTCAGGGGTCGGAGGGGGTCCGGTTTGTGGACAACAGGCTCTCATCTCTGCTGTTTGCAGATGATGTTGTCCTGAAGGCTCCATTGAACCTGGACCTGCAAAATGCCATGGTTCTCGAGCTGACAAAAGGTGCCCCTATGCCCTTCCAGGTGGGTGGGGAGTCCTTGCCCCAAGTGGAGGAGTTTAAGTATCTCGGGGTCTTGTTCACGAGTGATGGAAGGATGGAGCGTGAGATTGCAGCACTCTGCAGTGATGCGGTCGCTGCATGGGACTGTTGTGGTAAGAAAGGAGCTGAGTCCAAAGACAAAGCTCTCGATTTATGGGTCAATCTTCGTTCTACCCTCACCTATGGTCATGAGCTTTGGGTAGTGACCGAAAGGACAAGATCAAGCAGTCGAAATGAGTTTCCTCTGCAGGTTGGCTGGGCACTCACATGGGAGGAGCTCAGAGTATCTATACCGGAGTATCTGTTCTGAATGCCTCCAGGAGGTGGTTCCGGGCATGTCCCATGGGGAAGACCTTAGGGCACGCTGGAGGGACTATGTCTCTCGGCTGGCCTGGGAACACCCGGAATCCCCCCGGAGGAGCTGGAGGAAAGTGTCTATGGTGAGGGAAGTCTAGGAGTCCCTGCTTAGAATGTTGCCCCCGCGACCCGGCCCCGGATAAGCGGAAGAAAGATGGATGGAGTTTTCATTCCCCGCATTATGTTTCAAATATTCTTTTCATATGTAGGTGTAAGCAATATTGACACGATGAATATCTTGATAAATTGTTGCCGTGTGACGATAACCATCGGCAGACGATCCAAAAAACAGTTGTTAAAACGTGTCTTTAAACGTATTATTTGAGATTTATCAGACAAATATGAAATGTCTGTAAAATGTATCACAAAAGTGCAGAAATATCACATTATACACTTTACTTTACTTTCATCTTTTTCTGTAGCATTTTTTTTTATTTTAAAACGATGTACAAAGTATTCATATCTTCAAAACAACATTCACAATATGATCTAAATTTCGATATATTGCCCACCTCTACCCATGCATGATATGATCAATAATCTGATACATTAAAACACATTCCATTCATGACCTGCTCCTGTCTTATTTTCTACATCGCCTCCTCCTCCTCAAATGCATATGCAACCAATTCATATATTTATGTAAACCCGTGACTAAAACAAGCACTAAACCCCAAACTACACGTAGGACTGAACCAGGCTTACTGACTAATCCAGGGTAAAGCCAGAAGTAATCCCGGACTGGGGGGGTTCAGACAGCGGACATGCAGCACTGTGACAAGCTCTGATCTGGGGCGTAAACCCTGCCATATTCATATCACCAAAACTTTTGATATTGAAATGCGTTCGCTCTCCCCTTTGTCCAAATCTGACACTTCCGGACTTTTTATGTCAGATTTAACTGTTGACGCTTATTGTCTTGTAGATTTAAGGGCGAAGTGAGAAAGAAGTCATGGAACAATGTGTGTTTTGTCGCTGCGTTCTGTTTGATCCCTTATACGTTGAGGCGCGGTTAACTTTGATCTTGACCCGTTTGTGCTAACGGCTACGCCGCGTGTCACCACGTGCACATCCAGACTCTTCACAGATTCACTGGAGAGCGGAAAGGGACTGGCGCGACCGTAGAACTGCCCAATTATTTCGACTTCCACCTCAAGTAAACAAGACACATTGTGGTGTAGGCACTGATGCCGACACGCTGATGTGTTCATGCTTTAGTTGTCAAAATGGGAGGTGATTTCTTAAATAATCGGACATTTTTGTTGGCATTTCAGTATCCATGGAAGCAAGACCCTCCTTAATAGAGATGGGCAAAAATGCATTCAAGTAACTGACCAAAGTAGAAGTAAAAAGTGATCCAAAATTCTCTTAAGTAAGTATCCCATAATTAGCCGTCGTTTTTGAGCAGCATACTTTTTTTTAGCTCCAGGGGAAACTTTACAAAAGATAACTTAAAGGTGCTCTAATGTCATTTGTCTGGTGAGGGTAGTCCACGTTTGGGTTTAATATGTCCTGTCATGCGTCGTGTTCAGAGCAGAGAAGAGGTTTTTTTTTTTTTAAATGACTTCAAGAGTTTCATTTCAAAGACTTAATTCATGCTTAGACAAATAGTTCATTTTTGAAGTAAGCATGATTAAGGTGTGAGGAGTCAACATGATTCAGTGACCTCAATAAAGACACTGGTGCAATTGTAAAAAAACAAACCAAAACAGAACCACCATCTTTTTTAGAAGTTAAAAAACATGACAATCAAAGACAGTCGTTGCCTGAATGTACGTTGTGAAGAAAATCTGGTCTATTTTGGTGCAGAATAACCTCTTTATTTGCAATTAATCTGTACTGCTCTGAGCCCTGACTGCAATTTACTGAAGAAGACATTGAAGTCAGAGTTACTTAACCCCGGGCCTTCCAAGTGAACTAGACCTAGATTTCAGCAACATGAGCAGGATCAGAGGAGCACTTTCTGGGAACTATTGAGACATTTGTTGGTAATGGGTTCTCAGTGACATCTTACTTCAGCTGCTCTGTCAGAGACGTTCCACAGGAGGACATTAAACCGAGCTTTCTTACATTTAGTCAATTTCGGGTATTTTACTGCTCAAAATGACTTCGCACATGTATTCTCATTGTGAGCTCAACTTGGCCTGGTGGTCTCACCTGCTTATCTCCATGGAGATAGATGGGTATAAGGCCATACCGTGGAACATTCTGGGATCAGCTATAACAACCTCATGGGTTGACCTTCCACCAGAAAAATGGAGAAATACTTTTGCAAACAACTGTGCCGTCATATACCAGTTTGCTTGTTTGCCTCCTTGAATTGGTGAGAGGAAATTAACCTTCATATGTTACAACAAAGTCCTGGATTTGACTGCTGGAGCAGGCAGAGCCTTTCTGTGTAGAGTTTGCATATTCTTCCCATGTCTTGGTGGGTTTCCTCCAAGTTAGGTGATCCAGTTTCATTCAATCAGCCGAAAACGTGGACTTTAGACTTCACCCTCCAACTAGGTACTCCTGACTATAAATGCAGCTATAGATCTGGTGAAGGTTCCCCGAGTGTTTCAATAGGTTTAGCCACGGTTCCAAATAACACGTACCTCACAAACCTTTGGTTGGGCTGCTTAAAACACACCCAAAACGTTATGTTTGGTCTCAGAGTGGAGCCATTATCAGCCCTGCTTTGAAGAAGAAAAAAAAAAGAAATTAAAAGAAAGAAAAACAGTTAATCATAAAAGGTTCCAAAGAAAGAGACTGGCGTGTCAAAGAGCCGACTTATCACCAAATCCCTTTGCGTCTTCAGCCCAAACCGCAGAAAAACATGAATTGCCTTTAATGACGGATTTTGCCTGTCCAAATCAGAAACAAATACAAGGACAGAGAGCGTTTTTGAAGACCACAATGAGTGCGGGACTGAGGCGTGTCATCTCTGTCGGACCCTCTGAACATCTTTGGGTGAAGTCTTTCCTTCTGTTGTGGCTGGCTGCTTTCAACTTGTTTGGTCTGAGCTCGTCCCTGGCGCGTTCCACTGAAGTGCGCTGCAGTTAACACAAATTCGGACACAGTTGTAAATTATTCATCCATGCCTGCCCTGACAAAAGAGAGTCATGTGATTGGTGGTTCTTAAAGGAGATCGTCCCCCTCATTAGACTCCGGGCATCTCGTCACTGTTGGAATGGTGTGAGGATTGGGGGTGCACTGCAAAAAGAGATGTCTGTGCTCTTATTTATGTTTTATTCTGTTTTTTATTTGGACTTGTGTGCCATTACTTTGCAGCACTATTGTAGGTTTCACAGTTTATCTTATTTGCAAATGTTTATGTTTCCATGGGTTTCAGAATGATGAAAAATTAGGACTGTTGCCATAGCATTTAACAATTGAATAGCTCCTAGCGTTCAAGCAGACGTATACAGCATTTGTAATTTTGACAGTAAGTGTGATGTTATCAACATCTACAATGTAAAAAAAAAAAAAAAAGCTGGTACAGTCTGATAACAAATATAAAAGTCAAAATATTTAATACCTGACATTAAAAAAAACAAAATATCAAGTGAACTGTAGAAAACCAGATACAACAGGATGACTGCAGCTGGGCACGTCACTGTGTGAAGGACCTTTCTGTCTGTGTGTTGAGGAAATGAATTGTTGATGAACCTAACTGTTGTGGGGTGAGTTGAAGTGCCCTTTATCTCCCCCTACAATTAGCAAACAAGCCACATTCAATTTCCATCATAAAGTTAATTTGAGCAAAACAATAGTACATTAATCAGTCTATTTCCAAGTACATTATTGGATATATTTTTTCCTCTTTTACATTGTTTCTCAGTAAACTGAAATAATAATTAAATAATACATTTCACGGTTTGGTCTCTCGCTTTATCTTATCATTCATCTGAATCCTATAGTTGATAATAACAGCTGGATTTGCGACTGAAATTCCTTTGCCGTATTTGCTCGGTGACATACTGAGCTAACATTGACCTAATTTTGAATAAACAAATGCGGAGACATGCACAAACAACATGGAGTACAAATAGGGCTACAGTGGCTCCATAGAGCAAACATACATGCACTAGCTAGCTGTATCGTTGCATATTAATAAATGCAAACAGGGGAGACGGGTATGTGAGTGGACATCGGATTCACACCGTCACATTTTCACTCACAACACAACGGTGCATCAGAGCAGACACGTCATCACAATTAAGTCTAATGTACTGCTAATGCTGCTCCCAAACACCAGGAGAATGCGGCGTCTGCTTTTCTAATACGTACCATGTCACGTTTCTGCTGGAATGTGAGTGCTGAGTACAAAAAATAAATACATACAATTATATATACAGTATGAATAAATGGTTGTTATAGATTTGGAAATATTGGCCACACATCGGCCCAGTGCGTTTAGCATCTGGTTTGTCAGGTTTTTGTAGATTTGTTCATGACGACTCGTTTGCACAAAGCGTTACACCACAGAGAACATCCTCGTATTTCCCCAAATGCTAATTGCACTTTCCCTTGCTTCAGCATCACTCACTCATCTCTGTTTTGACACGTTTGTCCCCAATTTGTAGTAAAACTCCCACTCCGCTAATCAACCAATTTTCTACTCCAATCTGCCCCAATTAAGTGTACGCCTGTGTGTCAGGGTGCAACTAACACCTAGAGGATGGAAGGACGTCCTGTCTGCTCCTGTCTGCACCTTGGAACCCTCGCTCAGAAGCTGTGGACAGGCGTGACAGCGGTGTGAAGGAGCTGGGAGTGAGGAGTTCATTAAGGAGTCATCCAGGGTCCTTAAAGGTTACTGTGTCCTCTCTCCTCCTCCACGACGCTGCAGGACGTTTGAGGTGAGAACGGGTTTTGGACATGTTTGGGAAAATGTTGTGGAGGAGAACGGAAGAGTGATACCTCGTGTGGCTGTCACTCACACCTATCTCTGGTCTGATTAGAGGGTTTAGAGGCTGATGGGGGTGATGGGTCGTACAGATGTGTGGGGAGGTCGGAAAGGATAAGCAATGCCAGTCTGTATCTGGAAGTGTGTATATATATATATATATATATATATATATATATATATATATATATATATATATATATATATATATATATGCTATGTTGGAAAAAGCTACTGTGTGTTGTGGATGTGTAAGGTAGTCATGAAAAGTACTTAGAGCGTGCTGCCCGGTGGTCGAGTGGTTGAGGGGCAGCACATATATGTGGCCGCAGTATCATGGGTTCGGGTCCCGACATTGTGCTGCATGTCCTCCCTTCTCTCTCACCCCCGTCTCACGCTTATCTTTCCTGTCTAATAAAGCCTTCGGGCCTAAAAAAAAATGTAAAGTACTTTTTACTTTTCAAGCTACTTTAGTAGCATTTCAGGTTTCAGGTGGTAACTTGATCAGTCGAGTTTCTCAGACCAACTCCTTCAGATTGAAAATGACTTTCGACCAACTCCTTCAGATTGAAAATGACTTTCGGGTGGAAGTCCAAACGGCTGGATTTCAAAAACATTGTCCAGATGACAACCTTTCCGCTTGTATTTTAGATCACGCTTTCAAACTAAACGTGAGTCACTAAACCGTGAAAAGCTGTATTCATTTGTTTTCAAACCCTGGACAATCAGAGCAGGTGACGCAGAGTGTTTGTCGAGCAGAGCTCTTACACTTCTGCTGTTCTCAGTTTTAGATAGCTAATTACATTTACATGTCTAAAATTATACGCAATTACAAGTACATGTTCATGACACTACCACAACAGAAAGTACAATTATCTAAACAAATATAAACTCAATTACCATAATGTGAGTATTTGTAATAGTTACATTCCGCCCTTGGACAGATGCATTTATAGATTCTTTCAACTCAGTTTGAGCTCTTGATAGTGAAAGGTTGTAATTATTCATATTTTTGGAACGTCTATGAAGAAAAAACTATTGCTGTCGAATGTTTTAGACCATTTGCATCGTTCCACGTGCCACAACACTGTGTAACTCTGCTGTAAAAGTGATCTCTTCTGGTTGTAAATATCCTCATTCTCATTTGGAGCTGGGCAGAACTTGAGCGTTGGACAAAGTTTCTCATGAGAACAGTGCTGCACGGGACATAATGAATGAACGCTTCCAATCCACTTTAGAGCAGCATCCTCTCCTCATTATAGTGCAATAAATCCAGTGGAAGTGGCCTATATTTAGTTCTCAGACACCCCCCTCCTAACGCACACGCACACAGACGAACACACACACGCACACACACGCACACACAGACCCACTCCCCCTCCCATCCTCACACCACATCCTTCTCATGAGGCACCAGCCAACGGACAAATACAAACATTGAAATGTTGACTAATTTGGATTTTCACATGTTTCTGTTCAGCTTGTCTTCATGGAGCTGGTATTGCTCTGCCTGGAATATTTCACAGTATGGCATTATATGTATCATTTGGCATATTTTCATTTACATTGTTTATTTCTCAGAAATATAGCAGGGAAAAAAAGAGAGATCGACTCGCCACAGATCTGACCTGTAACGTGGTGGCGTCAGTCAAGGACATTTACTATGTTTAGTATTTAGCATTTACATTTCGTAAGAATCCTGAGTGAAAGTTAATGGTAAATGAAGAGCATATTAAACATGTGCAAGAAGCCAAACTGCTTTGACATCACATTAGATAATAAACATGGAAACAGCAGATAAATAAGATCTGTAGCAAAATGCAAGCGCTGGCCTCTATTACAGGATGGGCATCTTTTTTAAACCAACATGCACTAAAGCTGATCACTCAAGCACTGCTGTTCATTTGGATTATTGTCCCACAGTTTGGTCGAATGCAAATGCTGACATGATAGAAAAATGACCGACGCTCCAGAATAGAGCACCACGCAGCATACTGTAAAGGAACTGCAGAGAAAATGTGAAAGAAATGCATCGGGGCTTCAACTGGTTATTTGTGAAGGACCGCTGCTGCATTCTCTGCTTATTATGAACATTTCTGAAACAAAAACTCCATTCATGCTATGCAAACATCTTGAATTCATTAATGAAACGCATGTGTACAGCCCCAGAGCTTGACTTTATCACATGTGAAATGATTTTTTTTTTCAAACAAACAGTAATTTATAGAGGCATGTATGAGTAGAATCAGATCACAAATGACTAGTAAAGTCGTATTTCAGTCAGCCATAAAAATATCTTTGTAGTAACGGTAAGTGCAACGTTTGAACAAACCAAAAATGAACACAAGTGTCGGATTAGAGTATTATTATGTTAAGTAGCTGAACGTGTTTGAAGTGGTATTGATACTGATATTATAATCGATCATATATTAAACTTAAGAGAAACCCATCTAAATGACCTAAAACTACATTTGGTTATAATAAATTGTACTATTCCTCATGCGTAGGTAAATGTAAAAGGAGAGTTGCAATATTGGTCTCTTTTATACAGACAAAGCTTTTATACAGACAAAGAATTCTTTTGTATTCTTTTTTATATATACACAGAACAATACAAACGAACATAAACATCCAAATAGCCGTATATGTTTAGTCCAGCACGTCCGTCCCATTAATCCAAAATCTTGAATTTGAATGTCATTTTTCCATTTTAATTTCAGTTCATAATCATTTGAGTCCAGTCCTTAATGGTCTGTTCATTTTGTGTCATCCATTTTTTGTACAGGCCTTTTTCCCTGCTGCCAGGAGTATGCTCCAAAGGTATCCATTTTCTGTGTCCATGGCAGGAGTTTTATGGCCCAGATACACAATTCTGAAATCGAGTGGAATGGTGATGTCAAAAACCGTCTGGAGTGCGTTGTTAACTTCAGTCCAGTATTTCTGAGCAACAGGACAGTCCCAAAACATGTGATAGTGGTTTGCCTTCTAGTGTCACAGTTTCTCCAACAGTTGCAGTTCCTTGTGAATAATGCGCACTTTGACAAGGTGTTATGAAGAAACATGACACAAAATGACACAATTTTCCAAAAAATTCCCTCCAGACATCTGTCAAAACAAGATGACCTTCTCTTTCCAATTTGTTAATATATTTGGAAGAGTATTTGTCCAGATTAGAAATGCACTGATATAATTCCAATATTATTCCACTTGATTTTTTTTATTTATAAGAGGGTTATAATGGTCGTTACTATGCTGTTATAATAGCTCATTTTATTGTAAATACCTATAAAAGTCCTGTTTCTCCAAGTCAAAGGATTCTTTCAACATATCAAAGCTTTTCATGTGATTCTCTTTTACAATCTGGTGAAGAACTTTTAGACCTTTCGTAGAAAACTGGTTCACCCTAAGGACAAGAGGCCTACACAAAAGCAGAGCAATGTAGTGTATTCTATCCAATGCAGTGAAGAAAGTTGTAAAGAGCGCCACATAGGGGAGACTAAACAGCCACTGCACAAGAGGCTTTATCAACACAGAAGACACTCGAGTTCAGGACCACAGAGTGCTGTGCATCTTCATCTCAAAGCCACAAACCACTCTATTGAAGACAGTGAGGTGGAGATTATGAGCAGGAGAAAAATATGGTTTGAAAGAGAGATTAAGAGGAGTTAAGGAGGAGTTAAGGAGGCCATCTTTGTTAAAAAAGATTCTAAGATTCAACCTTCCAGTTGTTTATAATGGTCTGCTGAAACCCTGGAGACGCCCGAGGCATTCGGATGCTAATAAAGGGACTCAGGGAGGAGGGAGCCAAAGTCAGTGAACAATAGGCCCATCCCAGTTGGTTTTGATGGCCCATTATCAAGGGTCCCGCCCTGTGGGCAGGGCTTTCACAGAGTAGGATATAAGTTATAATTTAGTTCGTATGTTTTGATCAGCGTCTGCCATATTGTAAGCACAGATTTTACCCAGGGATTCTTAACTTCCTCCAAATGACTCAACCGTCTGTCATCTGCCAGTAAGGCCTGTACAGGAACCTCAGGCATCTCATTACACTCATCTCATTACATTCATATATTGGGTCACACTAGTACAGCAACCCTTTGATTTGAGCGGAAATAAAGTGGACATTTCTTTTTGTAGCTGTATTGAATCGGATTCAGGGTTTCCTGTCTTGCCATACAAATCTTGAGATTATTTTGTTCCATTCTGTTTGCCATATAAATGGCCATTTAAAGGTCAAAGGGAATCACCAGTAAGAGAGAATTTCAGTATTTTGTATCCAGACATTGGACCAATATCATGAAGGAAATGCATGACATTGGGTATGGACATTCTTGATTTAGTCAAATATAATAGCACATCATATGCATAGCAGGCAATTTCATGTTCTGTCCCAACGATTGTAACACCAATTAATGTTTTTGATTGTCTAATATATTTGACCAATGGTTCTAAGTACAAAGCAAACAGGAGGGGAAACCAGGCACAGCCCTGCCTACCCCCTCTTTCTAAAGTCAGTGGGTCTGTCACGTGACCGTTGATTTTAATTATTGATGTTGGATCCTCATAAAGAGTTTTAATATTTTTTATTCTTTTGTCATCTAGTTAAAATTTGTTCAGCACTGTATACAAATAAGGCCAGCTAACAGAATCCAAACTAATTATTACAGCTTCCTTTTGCTGTTTTATTTATGATTCATTATGTGTAAAGATTTATGTTATCTTGTGTTTGTCGTTTGGTAATAAATCCTGTCTGATCATTATGGATTAAGTTTGGGAGTATTTGTTCCATTCTTTTGGACATAATTGAGGTGTATAAATGATAGTCCACATTCAGGGTCTATATGAGGCACATTCCCGTTGGTCCTTCCCCTTTTTAGGTATTAAGGATATGTTGACTTCTTTCCAACTCGAAGGGGTCTGAGTTTTTAAGGGCCCAGTTAAAAGTGAAGTTAGTGTTTTATACCACTCTGAGGTGAACCCATCGCTCCCGGAGACTAACTGCTATTTACTTTAATATATACTTTCATCTCTTGATTGCGCCCTATATTTCCAACACTGTTATCTCAGCTCCAAGTTTTTTTTTGTTCTTTTGTCATAACAGGCAAACTGAGGGTGTCAAGGAAAGAATTTATTTCATCTTCTTTATTCGACCGACATTTTAGAGACATTTTTTGTAGAAAGATTCAAATGAAAAATACATTTTGTCTTGTTTGGTTAGAAGGACATTGCTCTGCCTGTCTTGTATTTTAAAATTGTCTCTTTCAGCTTGTTGTTTTCTAAGTTTCTAGGCTAACAATTTTGAAGATTTTGATCAACTCTGGAGGTCAAATCATTAATTTCTCCTCTTATCTTTTTAATTTCCTGTAGCACTTGAGGATTTCTCTTCTTGGCATGTTTTACCTCCAGCAGTTCATGTTTTTGCTTGCAGATAATTTAGGTTTTTTTTCACCCTTGTTTCTTTTTTGCTGAGGCATGGGAATTTGTGAGGACCTTAGGCCTTTATAGTGATGAAGGGGAGGAGCTGGACGGGCTGAGGAGGCTGATACTTCAGCTGCTTCGGGAAGATAATATTAAAACATAACACATTCTTAAAAAGGTTTCTGGCAAACAATAAGGACATAAATGAAAGTATGAATTAGCTGGAGTGGAAGTTCATTATTAGTGATTACTCATTTCCCGTGTTGTTGAAATGAATGAATGAAGGAGAGAAAAGCTAACGGCGATCCAAATAAATAAACAACATAGTAGAAATGATAGGACAAGTTTGGGGTTATACAAGGCGAGGTAACTGGCAGATTCAGCGTTTTCTCATCCTCCTTCTGCAGCTGGATCTCCTCAGCCCCGACACAGCTCCTCTCTCTCCCCCTCCTGACCCCTGACCCTTTCCCTCCCTCCTCTCCTCACTCTCTCCTCTCCTCTGCCGTGTTGTTTGGTCACCGTGACCCTTCACTTCCTCATTCAGCACCGACGTCTGCTGACTCAGGTCTCCTCAGGTGGTCCACTCTTGGGTAAAGGTTTATTGTTAAAAGTGTTACTGAATTGTCTAACTTACTGTAACGTTACAAGAAAAGCAAATTTTCTTGAAAGTTGTAAAAAGCTTAAGCTGTTGGCAATTGTTACTACTTTTCACATTGCCGAAAAGTAATATTGCCCTTAATTAAATCAACTATAGTTTCTAATATTTCTCTTGAGTAGTTTTGACTCATTTGATGTGTTCCCAGGCTTGAGGATCCTGCTTGAGCTCAGGTTTCTTTCAGGTTTGTGTCAGGATCCCCTTCTCACCCCTGCTGACATACTAAGCATGAAGCATATGGACTTGCAACCGTCCCAAATCCACTCAGACTTCTACCAGGGCTTCTTAAACATGTCATTTTGTTCTCATGTAGCACTCTACTGTACAGTGCAGCCACCATTTTACACAATACAAATGTCTCTGTCTGTCTGTGTTCCTCTCGGACTGGAACTATGGGACGGTTCATAATGTCTTTTACTGAAGCTGTGACTGCGCTCTGCAGTTGTGTTTGAACGTTCTTATTTTAATTTATCCTGCCCCTTTACTGTCGGAAATATAATAAAGCCATAAATTAGCAATGTTTGTGATGGGTCCAGCCCTATTTATTACAATAGATTTTGATTATTTTAACCTCCAGCAAAAGTAAAAAATAAATACAAATAAACTGCACAGGAGTTAATTAAAACAGTTATACCCATTGATATTATTTAGCGTGAAAGTGTTTCTGTTCCCTAAGATGTCTCAGACAAACTCCCTGTTGGACCTGTGATGCCACACTTTACATATTTGTGTCTAAAGTTGTAATCCCTCATTTGTCCAGGAGTGGTCAATGGTAGAAAAAGAAAACATTCCGACTGCCATCCGGAAGTCCTTTACAATGGCCTGAGATTTAGCAGGAGAGGCTGCCAACTCAAGAGGGCGTCAACTCAGAACTGGGCCCTCGGGTAAAAAAGACAGGGCAGTTTGAGGCTTTAACTCCTCCTTTAGGGCGGAGCCAATTCTGCTCAGAGCAGTAGACGTTTCTGGCTTCTCAGGGCAGTGCCTTTAGATTGGAAATGACTCAGGCTTCCCCCATCAACCCAAAACAAACCCAAACGCAGAGGTAAAATTGTACTGACCCCTAAAGTGTAACTTCAGATAATAAGACCCTTGAGTTTTCAGAAAAGCATGTATTTCATTGTGAAGTTTTCACAAGTTGTTGCACAAACGCCAATCAGACCGAGACGAATCCTCTCCTAATTATGAAGCCATTTCTACATTATGACTGAAAAAAATATGATATTGTTATTATTTGAAGTCTTTCTATATCATTACATTGTGTGCACCTCTTTTTCTACCGTTTTGCTCAAAGTAGTAGCTAATATATATATATTATATATATCTTTCCATCTAAACTAGGACTAAACCATGACTATATATGTTTTAAATGACTACCTCAAATGAAGCAAAAACAATATTCCAAATATAAGTGTTGATTTTGAATAAAATATATATGTCAGCATATTGAAAATGTTACCCCTGAATTAGTCTTAGTAAAACATGAACAAAGATTGAATTAATAATTAAACATAATAAATAATTAATAGTTGATCAAGAATGATTCAGGCTTATTGACGACTTAATTAAGAGGTTAGCGTTCTTGTTTTAATGAAGTAGTTACTAAGACTGAATCATTCTTAATAAACTATTTGTTCATCTTTATTAAGGCTGTTAAAAGTGAAGTTATTCAAAGTATAACATGTTTTAATGAATATTTAGTACTCAACTTTGGAACATCATTACTATCAATTACAATAGAAAGTCTCCGAAGTTTAACTCGTTGTAGATTAATGACAAAGGCAACATAAACTTCCAGAGCCGCCTCCTGTGCTCATGTATCAGCCCCAAACTGATGCTCCGACAGCGGCTCGTCAAACTGTGAGTGAAGACGAGCCACACTTAAAACATGATGAATTTAGCCCCCCATATGGTGCGCATCTGGTGTGTACGGCGCGCTGGAGTTTGTCGATCACGGTAACGTAGTGCAAGACATGACATCTAAATAATGGGTTTACAGCCGGTGTAGTGTGTACTGAGGAGTGGAGAGCGCTGACGTGTGCTGCGTTCAGGTGCGGGCTTGGGTCCATCTCATTGTGTTTCAAACTAAAGCCATATTCAGATGCAAACTAACACATGTGGATATTAATAACGGCCAAAGGGTTTGTGAGAGCTTGGACAGATTTAAATACAAACCGTAATTCTGAATTGTTACCCCAGCTTTAAACTACGTTATATGAGTTGTTTAGGAAAGAAAATGCACATCAGCAGGACTCGAGTAAACCAAGAAAACAGCTTAATTATCTATAGCGTGTTACATTAACTTGGTTTTATTCGGTCATTATCTTATTATTTGCAAGTTAATATAACTAAATAACCCTAAGTCCTGCTGTGCGCATTTTGTTTCACAGTTTTTTTCTAGGAACTTTTAATTGTTTGGGTTCACTGCGTACCCCTATCTTTACTTATTATTGCATATCAACAAAAATATAAACAATGTAAAAATCAATTGATTTAAAACTTGTACATGAGAATACATACTTTTTGATACATATGGAGCCACCATCACCATCACCTGCTTCTGACAGACATTTGTACAGCAATGTGTAACTGTTATACGTCAAAAGAGTTGGTCCTGAAACATTTATTCTACAGCTCCAACCAGTTTAAACGTTGAAATAATCAAAAACTGAATGCACATCTTACAAACACCCAACATTTTCAATGCCATTTGAAGGAGAGCAAAAAACAGCTGTCCACTTTTTGCTCCTTCTCTCTCTTTTCCTCTCTTTCCCTCTCTTTCTCTCTCCTTCTCTCTCTTTCCCTCTCGATCATCTAAATTACAAGACGTAATCATACGTCTTAAAGCAGCACATTAAAACGCATTTCTATTCAATTGATTTCAAGCTCAATTTAATAGACGTTTCTTTGTTTTGTCTCTCTGACCCCAGTGTAGTAGCCAGTGCTTTAAAGTATCAAAACGTTTCACATATAAATTATACCTTCTGTTTCCAGACCGTAAATCTGTGGTCGGTGCTGTTTGGGGTAAAACTTTGATCATAAGCCAACTTATAGATTTCAACATTTGTATAAAAAAATGTTTACGTTTTGTTTGCTCTTTTTAGGTTGTACAGATTTGCTAGACTCTAATTCCTCCATTTGACCCAAACATTTGTCATCTGCCAATAAGGCCTGCACGGAACCTCCGGCACCACATTACACTCAATATTTTTCATAGTCCCGGTCGCACCAGTGCAGCAACGCTCTGATTTGAGCTGAAATCCAGACATTTTTGAGACAAGGAAAACCCCAACTACCTTTTCCTCTGATTGTTTTGAATCAGATGCAATTTGTTTTGACTTACCATATAAATCTTGAGATTGTTTTATTCCGCTCATCGAATAACTGTTTGTGGATGTCACTTGGGAGAGTCTGGAATAGAACGAGAATCCGGCATAAAATGTTCAATCTGTGATAAGAGTCAATTTTTTAGGTCTTTGTATATACAAATATATACAGTATATACAAACAAACAAACTATTTCCAAAGTTGACTTTGGGATGTCATTCAGGTTTGAAAAGTGTAGTCGGATGGTGACAAAGAGAGAGAAGGTGGTCCACACAGAAGGGGTCTCACTCCCTTGTACTGTGAGGTCAAAACAATGACATCTTAAAATCAATTCTACAATGAACAAGAACCCAGTGCAAAGATGGCTGTGATATGGTCGCGTTTTTAAAGACCGTGCTGAAGAGTTCTGGACTACAAATGAACATTCAATGCACGGGCAACAGCTCTGGGGGGTCCTTCCGGCAGTGACCCTGCCAATGGCACGCTCCCTCAAAACCTGGAACATCTATGGCATTGTGCTGTGTGAGACAAGTGAGTGTCCTTTTATTGTAGCCAGCCTAAGGCATCTTGACATGCCACACTTGTGAAGTGGGATGGATTATTAGGAGACGTACTCACTAACACACATTTAGACAGATTTGTGAGCAATATTTGAGAGAAATGGGTCTTTTGAGGATGTAGAAAATGTTTTATATAATTAAGTGTAGTTAATGAAAAATGGGAGCAAAAATAAACACATTTTCTGCACTCCTATAAATGTGTTAAATCAGAACTCCTTCCCAAAGCTTGAGGCTATGCTGCGCAAAAGCCTCAAACTGGCCTCCTTACTTACTTACTTACTTACTGCATAAAAGCAGAACTCTTACACAAACCATCTTATGGCGTTGGAGCTGGTTAGGTTAGAGCTTTACAGATGTGCAGTGCATACTTTAGTGATTGGATTAAGTGGAGTAGTGTGACGACAGGTTTTCTCTCCACAGTCTCTGGCCTGCAGCGCTGCTCTGTGTTCAGGTGTGCTCTTTTCAGTGATGAGCTTTACAGTGTAGCATGACATTTCATGACTGGATTATGAGGTGATGTGGTGACAGGTATTCTCTGAGCCGTCTCATACCTGCAGCGCTACTTTATGTTCAGATTTACAACCGTTATAGTGTGTAATGTAGTGAGTAGATAATCTGGTGAATTGAATAATGATGATAAGACACATTTCCACTACAGGGAACAAAAAAGACACATGCAAAATGTATCTTTTTGAGCTTTTAACCATGTTTTTAACCATTTAACACTGATCCCTCATTGCAACAATGAATGGAGTTGCATTTAGCCACTGACGCTCGTTTGATGAATCCTGTTTACGAGCTCCTGTCGCTCTGAGCCTCAGAAAACACTCCGCCGACAAATTACGTTCATTACATCTGAATGGTTCTAACAGCATGTTGAGACGAGGTAGCTTTTTCCCCCTTCTATGGTAATTCCCTCCACTGCCTGTAGATGGAGGGCTAATATCAAACCCTGAATGACAGCACGCAATAAGTGTTTTTAAAAATATGCATTATATGAATTTCTAAAACGTGACATGCCAAAGTAAAGGTACTCAAGAGCATTTTTAAAGGCCAATAACTGTTTGTATGCTTAATATGTGTCCTTTATTCCTTGATCTTGTTCTAGTCCTAAAACCGGGACTACTAAACTGGATTAGAGGGTTAGCGAGGTAACGTCGAGGTTAGCCCTGGTTCAGCGGTATTACTGGACAGTACAGGCTTCTGGTTTAGACCTGGTCAAAAGGAGGTTTAGTTCCGGGGTATGGTCCCAGTTAGGGCCCAATAATGATGTGGTGTGTGTGTGCGCAAAAGTGACCACGTCCTAGGATACATCTCAAATTTGTAGCTGACTGGTATTGTTCTTATCCTCATTTGGACTGCTTTACTCCTCAGTATAACAGCGGAGGGTTTTTTCTGTTTATGCTCTGATTACTTTTTCATAACGCATCTTTAATCTTATTTTAATCATGCGTTTATACTGGCCCGTTAAAGGTTTTAATCTGGCGCTGCGTGTTGGTGTGTATTCTCTCAGCCGGCTCACGGTGTTCAGGTGCGTTCTGGTTAAGGGGGAGATTTACTGCCAGTGTTGTGCTGGCTGTTGTGAGCAGATAATCCGGTGATGTGTGTTGACAGGTATTCTCGGAGCGCTCTTGTACCTGCAGAGCTGTAGCGGCGATGGGAGATCAGAGGCCTGTCGACTGCGCTAACAGCCGCGCTAACACATCCATCTGAAGCCGTAGCTCACAGACTGCACGGAGCTGGAAGCATGTCAGGTGAGCTAAACCTGCAGTCTTTTTATATATAAAAGATGTCTCTATCATTTTACCATTTTTTTTCAAACTCGAATTGTGAAGACTTAAGAGCTTTGCCGAGAACCACGTTTGACAATACAAGTAATACCTGCAAAATGACACTCAATAGAGAACAGCTGTGTTTTTTTAGACCTGCTGCCACTTTGGTGCTTGTTGCGATGTAAACAAATGTAAAGGCAACATGCATTAGCTGCCCAAATGCCAGTATTACATCTGTTTTTAGGAGACATTTTTTAGTTCTTCTATTAAAGGAGCTGCGCCCGAAGGCTTCTTCTTCTGATAAAGAAAAATCTCTTTTGCTGCAGTACAAATATAGTGTAAATGCAGCTATTTGAATGAAAATGAGACATTACAATTATAGAGCCTTTTCTCAGCAAAGTTGGAAGTGCGCTATTAGCATGCTAGTTGTTGTTAGCTTTTCCATGACAGCAAAACGCTGCTGTGGCCTTTGGAAATGATAACAATGATAAGAATGAAATGGGAACATGAGCAATACATTTGGACCGCTGCAAACAGATTCAAATGAACTAGTTTGGTTTTTCAGGTTTTTAGACAGTAAAAATCAGGTGCTTGCAACTTTAATAACTACCTCTGCCCGTCTGCGCTAACTGCTCCAGTATCTGCGCTAACTGCCCTAGTATCTACGCTAACTACCCTAGTGTGTGCACTAACTGCCCTAGTGTCTGCGCTAACTGCTCTAGTGTCTACGCTAACTGCCCTAGTGTGTGCGCTAACTGCCCAAGTGTCTACGCTACCTGCCCTAGTGTCTACGCTAACTACCCTAGTGTCTACGCTAACTGCCATAGTGTCTACGTTAACTGCCCTAGTGTCTACGCTAACTGCCCTAGTGTGTACGCTAACTGCCCTAGTGTGCACTAACTGCTCAAGTGTCTACGCTAACTGCCCTAGTGTCTGCACTAACTGCCCTAGTGTCTGCGCTAACTGCCCTAGTGTCTGCGCTAACTGCCCTAGTGTCTACGCTAACTGCCCAATGTCGCGCTAACTGCCCTAGTGTCTGCGCTAACTGCCCTAGTGTCTACGCTAACTGCCCTAGTGTCTACGCTAACTGCCCTAGTGTCTACGCTAACTGCCCTAGTGTCCACGCTAACTGCCCTAGTGTCTACGCTAACTGCCCGAGTGTCGGCGCTAACTGCCCTAGTGTCTGCGCTAACTGCCCTAGTGTCTGCGCTAACTGCCCTAGCGTCTACGCTAACTGCCCTGCTCTGTGATGTTAATTGACACAGGGACAGTTAAATGTCTATTGAATTGATTATCTAGCTAATTATCTAAATAAAGTTCACTATGTAAATTTTCGGGTCAAGGGTCCACTCCCTGCTTGTCTTGCTTCGGCTGGAATGTTCCACAGTATGGCATTATCTCAAGCAGGCTGAATCACCACTAAACGTGTATGTACAGACCAAACACAAACTTCCTCGTACGTGCTAATGTCTGCTCTCTCTGAGCTCAACTCTTCTGACTCAGTCTGGTCCGAGTACTTGGACCGTTCATTCCATATAAAGTATTTTTATAGACCGCAAACATAATATCGTGTGTGAATGTAAATGATGGAGTCTGTGCAAAGGTGACACTGCTCACAGCAAGAATGTGTATATTTATATTTACATATATATATTTTTTTTTTGGGGGGGGGAATGAACACCTGTAATTGAATATATGCAGGATTAATAAGTTTAATGCTATATTGGGAAACATTCCAGGCAAACCACTCGGCTCCTTTTGAATGTATATACAGTAGCACCTCTCTTGCCGTCTCCTTGATGCGAGGTGAAGCTGCTTTTATGCATTTGCTTATTCCGTGCACGGGGCTCTCTAAATCACATTTATGCACTTGCGGATGTCAGGTCGGACCAGGAGGAGACGGGAGGAGTGTGCCCGCGGGGAGCAACTCGTCGGCACACGGGTCACTGAGGAACAACCACCATAATCATTTACTTTTATTCCATTCTACTGCAAAATATATTCACTTGCACTGTTGGGTAATGGGTTTGGATTTGTGCACTTTTGCAACCTGCCAACTCCCAAATTTGAGTGCCCCAGGCTAATGTACATGCTTACTTAACCTGTACGCAATGTGTCTTCTTGTAGCGTAGAGAGTACAGAAATCAAGTGAAAGGGAAGTGCAAATACAGAAATAAATAAATAGTGAATATCTTAAGTAGTCTTTTAAAATAGTTTCTGTAAATGCGATTCATATGAGAAATATATATTTTCCCCCCATTTTTCTAATGTCTGTTGTAATGTCAGTCCAGTCCTTGATTGTTGATTCAGTTTGTGTTCTTTGTGATGGCCTTTGTCACTGAGGCCAGAAGTGTTTCAGAGGTCTCCATTTATTGTGACTGCATTACTTTGTTATTATGAGATTATGATATTTGGTTTGTTCGTTTGGACAGTGCTTTAATGAACGCACATGACTCACATGCTGTAAACACAGATTGTTGCCATGGACTCTTTTCCACACAAACACACTCTCTTTCATACACCACATGGCACCGGAGTAAAGGTGGGTAAAGTGTCTTGCCCAAGGACACAACAACAGTATGCACTATCAGCCCCCTGTGGCACCTGGTATTTCAGATTCCAATTCTAGAACATATAGGCAAGTCCAAGGAGCCTTGTCCAGTCTTGTCCTTTGAACATGTGAAGGCCCATGAAGCATTACAATCTGACCACAGCATGAGGACTAAATCTTCAAATTCATCCAGATATTCTACGACATTTCACTATTTTTTGTGAAAATTCCTCCAGTGAAACTGCAACTTCTGCTCTCATGGCATTACATTTGAGTGTTTGTCAGTCCAAACTCTTTCCATATTCCTCAAAAAAAGAACGCCATAATGAAGACGCTGATGTTCTGGTACAGCCTGCTCCTCACCCACTTTGTCCTATCGCTGTGGATGTGTCCGCTTTGTTCCCGATATCCTCTCCATATACATCTGCTAACAGGATTCCACTCGAGCTCAATGGCACCACGCTGAACCAAATCTAACATGACTGGATGCCAGGGACGCGGCTTCGTTAGCCGACGGGGAGAACATGTAAAAAGGCCAGACGGGTTTTTTTGTGTTTTTTTTCCAAGACAGAGACTCGCTCGGACAATTTTGTGGGAGAAGTGACTAAATGTGAAATCAGATTAGGTTTTTTTTTTTGCATAATGGCAGCGCTGGTTGCAGGAAAGTTGAGCGGACAGGGGAGGAACTGGAAGGTCAGGCTGCGAAATTCAAACTAAAACATTGCGCTAGTTTTTTGTTTTCCCAAAAACATCTCTCTGTCAGTGTCCCCTGGAGCATCTTGCACCAGAGAGGATCTATGTTGAGGTTAGGGTGGAGCGGGTGACCCACAAACAGATGAATATGAAGCAGTTCGCTGGAGGACAAGCCTGTCTGACTGATAGATCCCAAAGTCCAGCAAATTAACAAAAAGAACGTCTCAAATGTATGGCTATATAAAATAATTCTGATTTCCCACGAAGCTGCATCGCAAACAAAATCGAGTGGAATTGATGACAGAAGTGTATGTGGAAATTATTATCAAGGAGGATGAAGTGCCAACTAAGCCACCATTCCTAATGCTATTTTCTTTAAGAAATATTAAATGCAAAAATATTCAATTCTAATTGCCAAGAGAACATGTCCCAAACCATGTCTGTCAATAGATTACAATAAAAACTGCTTCTACAAATTCTATAAACATTTTATAAAAAACAAAAATTATTACATGAAATAAAATAATCATAAATAAGTAAAAGTAAAACAACAAAAAATAAATTAAATCTGCAAGCAGCAATTAATGCCCTTGCCCCGTCACACACTGGCCTCCCTTCCAACCGCCCCGTCCTCGCAACCGCCCCATCGTTGCCATCGGCCCAACAGTGATTCAGGTTAAACCCATGGATCTATTATAATAACTGGATAAGGCACGCCCCCTCTGTCCGGGATCCAAATTGAGTAGTGGCCGCTCCGCGGGACTGCAGCCTCAGGCACCAACAATTTCAACAGTTCGCCTGTAAAATGACCCAAAGTGCGAAATTCTTTTTAGTCTAAAAATAAAATAGAAGGAATTTCACTCTTTTGCCGTTTCTGAAATCCTTAAAAATCGAATTTTTAACGTCACGGCGAAACATGTACGCGCTCTGACCGCGCACCACTCCTCGTGAACGATCATCAGAAGAGCGCTTGTCGGACGAAAACCAAACAGAAGAAGACGAGACAAACGAGACACGAACATTGTGTTTTATGTCATTTCACACGTTTTCACACATCATTCAATATGAAGTGTAAATGAACGATACACAGTTCACACAAGCTAACACAAGCTAACGTTTAGCTATACAAAAAGAAGCATTCATGAGTTCACGGCTCATGCTTTCTGCAAAGAAACCATTATTTTCGCTTACAACATGAAACCTTATATTTATAGATATAACAATTCATCATTATACATTTCGTAACCATTTCAAGACCACAGACTCCAAAAGTCCGCGCTAACTGTCCTCATTCTTTCACGCGTTCTGCTGTCGCCGCTCTCGTTCCCGACGCCAAAGCGATGTCGTCACAAAAAACGCGGAAGTAGGGAACTTTTTTGGAGACATGCGCCAATGAGCACACGCCATAGGCTTGAATTGGGCGCCATTTTGTTTTCCGGGGGCTTGGTTAAACCTCAGACAGCACAAGTGTGATTCAAAAACAAAGAAAAGTCATTAGCGAGCAATTTGTGATTGCCATGCCCACATTATGTCAGATTATACATGTTTTAGTCTAAAGAGTAGACCGCAAAAGTACGCTCGGCCCCCGGAACGAAATGCCTGGAATTTCAATCCGGTTTGGTAGACTTCCTGTTACTCAGAGGGCGGAGCTACAAATATATTTTAGACTTGTGTTTGACAACATTCCATGAGCCTGCTCTAAAAACTCCCATTAGAGTCATCTTCTAGGGGGCGCAGTTGAGCCATTCTGTTTTGGTCCACAAATGTTCTCAAACGTCTGTCTGAAGGACACGAGTTGAAACTCAGTGTAATACGAAGAAGAAGAATCCGAGCTATTTCTATAGTTCCTCGCTTGAGCCTGAATAAAATAATGTTGACAAATGTGGCTAAATATATTGTAACTTGTGAAGTTAAGCAGATGCTAAACGTGTCCAGACAGAGTCAACTAAACGACCACGTACGTTCATGAATTACAGCCGCATATCGTGAACATAACGGAAAGCCAAACATTTGTATGTGACTTTTTAAAGCTGTCGCCAGTCGTATGTTTAACTCTACACTACACACACGTTACACTTTCTATGATGATTACAAAAAAGACGCACCCCAGAAAAGTAGTTCCTCCTGGCCGCAGCGCATCCCTCAGAACTGTGGTGAACATGGGACTATTTTTAGCCTGACATCTGAAGACTCTCAATGTGGGAAAAGGCTGTCCTCCTCCACCTCCCAAATGTCTGGACTTTCCCAGCATGCCGAGGGTGCGTTGTGTGTGCGCTGTGTTGCGAGTATGTGTATGTATGCATGTGGGTGTTTATCACATTGTGGGGACTAAAAGCTGTATAAACACTCAACCCATCCTCCTCCTTTACGGGGACAAAATCAGGCCCTCGTGATGTCAGTTCTTTATTAATAGATCATCTTTATTATTAGAAACAGCAACATTGTCCAATCTGCAACAAACTATGTTTCACTGAATCCACTTGCATCATAGATGTACATGAAACATTGGAAGTTCAAAGGGTGTTTTCTACAAAAGCATTGTTCTCCGAGAGACCAAAAGATCTGCTCTTAAAGTAGGACCTACACACCAAACAAAGGATTTGTGGATTTCTAATTCCAAGCCTGATTTATTAAAGTTTTAACTCAACATTTTTTTAACTCAAATATTACATCAGCTATCCCAAATCCCCTCTGTTTTCATGTGTTGTTGTTGTTCTTTTTATTTAAACCTGGCTCTCTTCAGCTTTCAGATTTGTAAATCCCAAATATGTGCAGTGTTGGCCTTTTTACGCCTAAACATGTAACAAATGTTCATCTCTGCAAGCAAACAACAGACTCAGACTCAGAAGAAGTTTCAATTTGGTTACGGTCAGGGTTCAGTCACGTGACTGTGCTGAAGGTTAGGTTCAGTCTCCAGGAAATGAATGTAAGTCAATGTAATGTCCCCAAACAGCCTGGAAACCCAACATGTGTGTCGTTTCAGGGAGGACTTCCTCTCTGGATCCTCTGTTTTCTTTTCCCAGAATGACATTCCGACGCTGCGTGTTTTACTTTTGGAGCAGGAAGTGGACCAGAGCCAAAACTGATACGAAGCAGGGATATGGACTCCAGTCGGTATTATGGGAGAGAAAGACAGAACAGGAGATAAAGACTGATGGAAAGAATAGGAAATACATAATATCAAGTAGAAAGAATTTACGGCAAAAGTGTGTTCAGATTTGTGATCATAAGAGATTGTGTTCTTTGAGGAAGGTGTGCCTTTTACCTTGAAAGGAAGGTTTTAATCATCTGACATGAGTTTTAACTATTATCTTTAGTTATTTAAATAGACACATGATGCAACCATATAAGATCATTTTGTAATAATGATTATGCTCTCTATTACTCAGCTAAGTTGCATTTTCTGGATGAAATGTAGGCGAGTCGATTGGAAGACGTTTAATACTATATTTGCATCAGTTTGACAATAAGAATAGTCACAATAACTCACAAAGCGTCTTTTCCAATTCAAAATCCCTGTCCATAATAGAAACGTTTTGAATTATAGTCCAAATGTAAAGCTGTGGTCCGTCAGCACGCTTCTCAGCCGTATCACAGGTTATCGGCCTTCACATTTACATAACTCACCAAACTCTCACCAGCACTCTGTGTTGATCCTGGACTGAGCCGTGTTTTTGCTCCTTCTCTGCCCTTACTCTGAAAACAGGACAATAGGACCACCAGAAAACATTGGAAGACACTGTCAAAATAATGTCTGAAAGCTTAAACAATTTATAAATATGAGACAGAAAAGTGCAGACCACCGACGCCAGCAGAGATTTGAAAAGATTCCCGGGCACAGAGAAGAGAGCGCACCTACAGAAGCAGGGTCCGGTCTGGAGCCTACTCAGGGTGACCAGACCTCCTTTTTTCCCCCCAAATGTCCAGACATTTGCACCCTAACCCTGGCCCTGGCCCTGGCCCTAGCCCTAACCCGGGCCCCCTGGCGCTAAACTGCACTTGAATATTGGAGCTAATTGGACACTGTTTGTTAATTGTTTTCCTGGGGAGGACCCCAGAGCATCTGATCAAATTCAAACCCCGTGAGAGGGCTGGGACACCTGGAGATGAGGCGTGCCCCTGAAGAACCTGAGCGACTCTGAGACGGGCGAGTCGCTCAGGTCCGAGCGTTGCACTTCTCCTTTCCATGTGAGTCAAAACAGTGCTATTATTATTTTGTAAAACGTGGATTAGAAAAGTATTTTGCGTGCCGTTCGTGGTGGAGTGAATAGCACTTATGCCGCAGCATCGTGATCCGAAGTTGGCGCTCCATAATTTGCTGCATGTCATTCCCCAGTCTCATTCCCAGTTGGCACTGCATTGTCCTGTCCCAACAGAAAGAATGCATCAATAAAAAGTTTCAAATACATTTATGAAAAAGAGAGAAAGAAGAGAAGGAAAGAGGGAAAGCGGAGGGAAAGGAAAGAAAAAGGAAACAAAGTGTAAGTGAACGCTTACGTTGTATTTTTGTGTTGTGTACAGTATTGTGTGTAGGGCTTTTATTTTAGTTTTGTTTCTCTGCTAGTGTTCATAATGAAAACAAATATTTGTTTATTTGTGGAATAATTTGAAAGACATTAAACTAGTAAAAAAAATGCTTTGAAAAGTCAAGCACTTGTTCACAATGTATGGATATGATTTAGTTTCACATGCCAATACGTGGTGCAATCATCACAAAACGAGTACTTAAGATAATAACTCATTCTTCCATAATGTTGGCCAAGAAACCTCACCTCTGCCTTTAGTAACAGATTTATGTGTAACACTGAGGGCGCGTTGAATGGTATTAAAAACTATTGTCTGCTGTGTGAGTCTTTGGCTGTCGTGAACACTTTACTCCAGGCATTAGTTTTAATAACCAGAACATTTTAAATCACTTCATCATTTAAACCCTCTCCAGCACTGCAGCGACGGCTGACCCCTGACATGGACCTACACGCATAAATACATACGTGATTGTTGCATATCGCAGGCCAAAGTCATCATCAGATCATGCGTGTTGTCTAATTTAGGCAGATGAGCGTCGTACATATATGTAAAACAGGGGTCATAGTTCAAGCATTCTTTCTATAGAAGCCAAATGGTCGAATGTATGTACTTGTAAATGGTAATGAGATTCGAGTGGGGTGCCCTGCTCTGGTGTTCCCTCAACGCTCGCTTCTGGAGGAAAAAGACACCGGATATTTATAGGCTCAGCTTTTCTCTAAAGTATGCTCTTGTAAAAGATGCATGGCGTGCAGGACAGTGTGGGAGTGAAGATACGTCAGTGTAAACTCTTACTCCGGAGCTAGCTGTTCTCCGAGTCCTCAGAATGGTCATCCCTGTCCTCCTGGACCTCACCCTGGTCTGTAGAACCTGTCCAAGCGTGGCTCATGTGTTCAACATTGAGACCCTCCTCATAGCAACACAACGTAATGAGCCTGGTCCACTCTCTCCTCTCGCTCCTCCTTGTCTTCAGACTGGAGCTCTGTGTCAGTGTGTGAATTATTCAGGCCACACATGTGAACAGTGAGTGCTCAGGTTTGTTTGGAGTAAACACTGGCCCCGTACAGTTCACTGACATCCAGCTCCAGTGTGCCCTCCTCTGCTACACACTACTGTCCCTACAGATGTAGACAGGTACACACAATTTTCCCTTTCTCGTGGTAAAAGGCACACTTTTCTCTACAGTCAAAATGGTACAGGATTTTTTCATGCCATCAGTTTTTTTTGTAGAATTTGTATTTCAAATCAGAGGATGACCCTGGCTTCGCTCTCAGATCTGGTTCTTGCTGGGCATGTTTCCACCCAGCGGTTTGGAGACCATGGGGACTCCCTTCCTCGGGCCCCTCATTTACATTTCTAAACCAGCCCACTCTACAAAATGCACAAAATATAACTAGAACCAAACATTTGGAGCAGCCTTTTTCAGAGCTATATATCTCAACCTAATAGAAATCACAATTGAAGTGAGTGCAATCATCAAATCACAAAGACTGCAGTTATTTAGGGATGGAAAAACGTGATTTGTCTCGTCTCAAATGTTAAATATTCTGGAGTTGTTTACTATGTGCACTTTACAGAATAATACAATACAGAAACATACATACATACATACCGCACTACATATTTGTCGTCATGCAGTCCTGTACGGGCGCTTCTACCGGGACGTTTTTGTGTGTATTTAGTTGATGGTGGTAGTAATAAGGTGAATGGAATGGTTTATATGAATGCTTTTGTTATTACTGTTTTTATTTTTATGATTACCTGGTATTTAGTTATTCTATTTCTTTTCCCATCAAAAGTGTAACTGCAAATGACACTACACATACGGAGGTAGTCCGGAGGTTTGAAACAAGAAAGAAAATACCGTGCAGTCTCACATTTTGAATCCTCGTTTGTCGTCTCTTGAATTGTGACACTCCTTACACGGTTGTACAGTAAAACCAGGCCCTCCATTGATCCTTTCACTCCTGTTCAGCCTGACAAATGTACTACCACCTCCTCCTCTTCCTCACCCCACGAGACGCTTATGATGAAGACTCACTCCGCTCCTGACAGCTCCTCTCTCTTTCACTCACTCACTCATCGATTAGCTCGCCGCCGCCATTACTGTCACCGCACCCTCGCGCCATCAAAATGCACTCTGTCTGTCGGAGAAATACCATCAAACACCGGCCAACCTAACCGACCCCCTAACCGCCGCAGCCACCCCTCCTGCCTTCACTCCGGTAATTGCAGGATCCTTTTCGGGGCCCTCCATCCCTCCTCGATTGGCTTTGACAGGGCAGAAAGCAGCCGCTGTCAGAACGGTTAGCGCGCGCGAGACGGTCGGGAGGTGTGCGCTAACAGACATCTGTCAAACTCCTGGTGATGGCGCATGATTCGGACGCCGCGCGCAGATCAAGATGTCGTCTCTTGCCGGGGAAACGTATTCTTCCATATTTCAAGGGCCTGACAGGTGTAGAGGGGGTCTGTCAAGGGGAGTCCATTCACAAAAGGTAAAGAATAGCTTGAGGAACTGGTTACGGCGAAGCGGTGATTCAACCAGAAGATTGATGTTTGGATGGCTGTTTCACCTGTTCTCTTAGCTCTATCATCTCTCAAGAAACTATATTTATATAATCGATATAAATGCTCTGTTCATACTCATGACTTCACAGAGAAGTCAGACTAAATCTCGTACTCACTATTGTAAAACTTTTGTTTATAATGTTGAAAAAACAGTCTTTGCCTGTGGAGCGTGGAGAAGTGAAGCGTGTGCGTGCGCATGTGTGTGTGCGCATGTGTGTGTGCGCGTGTGTGTGTGTGTTGGATGAAATATTCATGGCCCTGATATGGCCCTTTGTCACACGCTCGGTAACGAGGATGCACAGCGGCAGGAGGAAGAGCCGTGTCAGCCGGCATCTCGTCAGGATGGAGTTTCACCGGGGGGTGTTTGGATACGACCTGCGTGCCAAGGCAAAGGGGCGGAGTCTACAGGTTACGTGTTGGGGGCTCATTCCACTCATTTACACTCGAGTTCTGATCCCTGAAGGACCTTGGGCCCCTCAAAGGTAATACTCATCGCATCGTCACATGAACATTTTAAA
Organism: Chaenogobius annularis; assembly: GCA_015082035.1. NCBI lineage: Eukaryota > Metazoa > Chordata > Actinopteri > Gobiiformes > Gobiidae > Chaenogobius > Chaenogobius annularis. The sequence continues at coordinate 326,409 of BJKM01000397.1, forward strand.
CTCGACAAACAGATCAGCACAATTGTTGAATCAGGCCCTCTTCATCCTTTCTCAGGCAAGCTCTTATTACATTTGAAGCACTTTGAGTCGTGCTTATACCATACCATCTCGCACAACACACTTCCACACAAACAGGAACCAAAAGCAGGACTACATCACCCCGACTCTTCCATCTTTACTGTGGTTTCTTGTTCATTTTAGCATTTTTAGGATGTTATCATTTCCTTTTAAAGTTTGGAATGAACGGCCCCCCAGTACATCTCAGACCTCATCCAAATCCACACACCAGCGCCAGCTCCAGCTCCAGCTTGTGGTGCCTAACACCAGACAGCATTAAAACCAGGGACAACAAACTGTCCCCTCACGTCCAAACGGCCCCCACAGTGGCCTGTTTCAATTGGCAACTGTGAACTGCCCCTGCATGTGAGAGTGAATGTTTGTCTGTGTGTCTGTCTGTGTGAACCCTGCGACGAGCTGGCCCCTGTCCTGGGTGAACTCCGCCTAAGGCCCAAAGTCACTGGGATAGGCTCGAGTCACCCACGACCCCTAACGGGAACAAGCGGTAGAAAGTGAATGAAGGACTCTCACAAGTAATATGATTGTAAGAATGTTGACCGAACTTTTGAATACTGCTGGACAAGATTCAAACTTCTCAGTCAAGCTCCCCCTGTTGGTCACTTGGGAGTGTCAGACTGATAAAATGAGGACATCACTTCATATAAATATCAAGTGCAATTATAAAAGTTTGGGACTTTCGGGTTCACATTTTAACGAGTGCTTTAGGCGGCGTGACTTGACAGATGCCTCCACGCGACAGAACCATAGCAACCTCACGCTCAATCTTTTTCAACTTTTCCAATGAATTCAGGGGTCAGCGTTCGTCTGGTGTATCATCTTAACTGACAATGATCTGCAAAGACATGCCAAAACTTTCAATTCCGCACAAAATGTTACTTTTGAGAGATTTAAACAAACACGTCAGAATGTGAAAGATAGTTCACCTCTGCTTCAGAACTTTGTCAGTTCTCAAGTTGTACACGCAAGAGTAATTAATGACCTCTAGAACTGAATTGTAGGTCTGGAGTGTGGCCTCGGGTCTTATAGGTTGTATATAATGAACACATTGCATTTTTCATTGCCTCCACACATGGTGCTAAGCTGTAACCACAGATGCCCTGTGCCTTTATTCTTTATTAAAAACATTGGACTTGACCACCCTCTTGACCACCCTCTGACCACACACCAGATTCTAGGCAATGGGGGTGAAGTGCCAGTTGGCCCTAGAGCCACTGGTGCTCCAAGAGGCGTCCGAACCAAGAACAAACCACCAAACCTCAACCCAGCTTAGGTTCAGGCCTTCACAAGCAGGTACAGCTCCGAACGGGCCGTCAGCATGCCCATGATGTCACTTCAAATGTCTAAAATATAAAATGATGAGCCACTGGTGTTTTAGAAGAATATAGCAGGCACAATAATAATGCCTTCTTCAAGATCAGATGTTTTTTTTATTACATATTTGTCAGAATGTAATATTTAGCAGGACAAAGTACCTTCTGCTGTTTGTGTGGATGGAACTCGTGGACTCGTGACACTGGACTGTCCCAGTGTCCTCTGCTTGAGAAGCGGTGGCGTAACCTGCTGAGTAGAAGTGTCACCTCTTTTTGGAACGTAGAGAAGAAAGGTTTATGTCCCGTCCACCCGGCCATCAGCCACAGTGGGGCGTGGGAGGAGTGTCCGGGGGGAGGGCCATAATGCACACTGTTATTCCTAAAATCAAAACTCAGCTTCCCTGGACCCTAAATGCACCGCTGTCATAAAAGCGTTTCCATCGACAAATGAGTCCGCGGGAAAGGTCAATAGTTAATTGAATAATCTATCACCTTGGGATGGACAGAATGTAGCACGCCGCGCAATCAATGACCAGCGCATTAAAAGGTCAGGCGGCGCCGCGATAAGTCACCTGGATAATGTTTGTGCTCGTATACAGCGCAGAGGCCGCTGGGGGACACGGCAGCGGGGCCCGGAGCTCGTTCAGGAGGCCCCGGTCAAATACCAGGTGAAAGAGTAATGAGAGGTTTAGGGTCTGTAGTAAATTACAGGCCTGACAGGTCCATGAGGCGGTGCTGGTTCTGGCGGAGGATATTAGTGGGGTTTTTAGAGTCATTTTTCAAAATAACAATAGAATTTCGTGCGATGGCGTGGCAGAGGGGTGTGAACGCAACATGGGGCGAGAGTCCTTCCCCAATCTATCCATGACAAGAGTTTAGGACCAATGCCATGTATGTGCCAATGTATTTATTTAATTTCTTCTTCATCATCTTTACCTTCTTCTTCTTCTTGTTATTATTAATATTATTTGTATAAAACACGAAACAAAAACCAGCAGAAAAGTCTTGTAAATGTCTACAGTTCTTTCAGTTCAGGTCTTGACAGTTGGTTCTGTCCTCGTTTTATTTATTTATTCATTCATCTCCTTTTAATTGCTGTTTTTGCGTCATCCAAAGGTACATCCCGCAGGTATCCACCTATCATTTCCATTGTTGGAGGTTAACGTCCTGGATACGTAGTTTTAAAATTAAATAGAATGTCAATATGGAAAACAGTCTGCAGTCTTAATCTCAGTCCTATAAATAATACAGTCCCAAAACACATGATAGTGAGTGCTATTTGGCGGCCACAGTCTCTCCACACGCTAGTCATTCCTGTGAATAACGTGCACTTTGACATGGACATCCAGTAGAACTGTTGTTAACATCAGTGATACATTTATATAGTTTTTATGCAGTTTTGAGATAATTCCCAGAGAGTTCAAATGTATAAGCTTTTATGAACATTTGAATTGCCAATGAATAATTTAAAACCAGATATAGAGAGGCTTAAACTAAAATAAGTAAAGTAAATGCACAAATGAACAGATGACAAACCAGTAAGATCGCTCGGATAAACATTGTCATTTGCAAGTTTGACAAGTTTCACACGCCTTGACAGTTTGAGTTAAAACAGATAAATACTGTCAGATAAATGTTAAATATGAATATTCTAGATGTATAGACAGATACTGGTTTTAGTGTCTGTTCATGTCTATGTACGGGTTCTTTTTGACAAGCCTAAATCATTCTGACAAATGGAGCCGACTTCCTCGTGCCATTTCCAATAAGCCGTAAAACTCCTCAAATACCTTTAACTTTGAGTGCCTGGTGCAACATGGATTCTCATCAGGCCAAACAGAGGTGCATTTGTGGCCACTGCGTAAATTATAAATGAAGCTTATTTCCTTTTAATGTCAATTTAGCCCATTCGTGTGTTTGCATAGGAGGTGTGGCGCCTGCCCAGAAACAAAGACGCTATGTTAACAGATGCGCGCAAGAAAGAAGGAAAAAATAATTATGCAAATGCAAGACAGAATAATTACGGATGTATTCATTATTTATAGGTTGCTTTGTGCTATCATAAACTAACCCAGCTCTCTGTCGCGGTTTTCTACTTTAATTGCGTGTACACAAAATTATGTCATTTATTTTTCAACCATTTCTTTTTTTCCTTGTGCAATTTCAATCTAACCATGGGGTAGAGGGATGGTGATTGCCAATTTGGTTCAAAACTTCATATTTTCTTGACTTCTTTCATATGCAGCTTGTGTTCTCCACCCCTCCCCTTCGCACTCCTCCCGCCCGAGCATCCAAATGTTTACTTTGCTGGGAATATTACATTATGAAATCCATATAAATGCGAGTGACTACGGCTGATGTCAGGATTGGCCCTTTCCGCAGAGAATCTTATTGATACAATCAGTGGATGGCACAAAGTAGCCATTTTTCCCAGTAATTAGTCTTGGTGGTAGCGTCGCTCAGCTGTCCGGTGATTAGTCTTTGTTTAAAGTAATTGTAAGTGAAAAAAACAGAATCCATTTGTGTGAGTTCCAAATGCCAGGAGCAGGTTAAAGCCGGCTGGGAGGATGCATCCACCAAGATACTAAATGGGTTTAATTGATGACTATTCTTCACAAGTTTGGACTGTGGCGTCTAAAAGCAATTCCATTTGAAAAAGACACTGAATCAGAAGTTGCATAATAGCTGCACTGAGGGAAATGGAACTGGATAAGCCGCGAGACTGCTCTGTATACGAAGTAAATGTATCGCCGCATTACGTGGCCCAACAAAAGACAAGATATGCTTCAGTGCAGTTTAGCTTGTGTTTAACTTGGCATTGTTTCAGAGTCAAGCGATGTGGACTTTTCTAAAATGAATTATAAACGCTTGAGAACAAATAGTGATGAGGCATATTTTGACTTTTGTCGGACCCAATTATCACTTATATTTATATTAGAAACAGAAACTTTCATTTCGCTTAATTGTCTTCCAGTTTCTTCATTCATAAAAGTGCTATAATACTTTTTTTTTTTTTTTTTTTTTTTTTTTTTTTTTTTTTTTTTTTTATCTTTTGGCACATCACTAGACAGGGTTGCCACTTTGACAAGGTATTTACATCGGATGCCCTTCCTGTCACAACAATATGCAGTATTTTGTAACTTGTAGGTGTGTCTTATCCACTTACCCAATCAAAATGACTGATAGTCCCGTTCACACTGCACACAGCACATCTAAACCTGGACTAAACCTGGACGAAACCTGGACTAAACCTGGTCTAAACCTGGACTAAACCTGGAAGTAGACCAGGAATAAACCCAGTCTGCGTCAGAAATAAACAATTGTCATACCAGGACCAGATCAGGACCAGACCAGGACCAGGACCAGACCGGGACATGTGTTAACTTAGCCTTAACCACAATATGTATGAATAAGGAATAAATCAGGACCAAATGGGGTTGAACTACATGTGAACCATTTCTGAATCAGGACTAAACCAGGCCCAGGAGTAAAGTGAGATGAACCAAGTCTAAACCAGAACTCAACAACGTTTGAGTCCAAGTCTAAGTCTGAACTAAAAGCCAGGGTCACACTTGTACACACACATCAAGATTGGGCCTGAATCCAGTCTGCATCAGGATCAAACCAGTGTGAACGCAGCCTTAGTCTATTCTATGACTTTTGAACCATGACAGAGAAACAACCATCAAAATGTATGGAAAAAACTGAAATCATACTCAAAACATACTTTCCTATTTAAAAACACCCAAATGTTTCATGGTTTCTTTCACTTATTCCAGTCGTTATTTACCAAAAAGACTAATCCACGGTCAGTGAATGCACCGTTTTTAAATCCGGGCTACTAATACACGAGAGTCACGATGTCAACCATTTAAGCCGCTGCCTTGTCAGAGAACTTAGCATGTGGAACTTGGCTCATCCCTCCGCAGCGCCTTCCCCTCTGATTTGTCCCCCCTGCCCGGGCCCCTGTCACTGGGGTTGGCCGCTGTCACTCCGGGCCTCTGTGGAGCTCTCAGACGGACCTCTTCGCCATCATCCTCTATGGCACTTGTTTGTCATCCGCCGAACCGTCACTGTCAAACCAACGCGCCTCCATTCCCAAAGCGGACCATCCCGAAATGGCTTTAGATACGCAATTAGCCACGCTCGCAGATCCACGCTAGCTGGCCCGCGCCGGCTGCATCGGGGCTAACGCCGGGGTCCGCACGGCACTATCGCGATCATCTTAAGCTGAACCCTTCACAAAACACTCTTCTTTTCGAGAGATTAAGCAAAGTTCACAAACAAACTTCCAAACGTTGACATTTCCATCTGGGGATTCATCTTATGCTCGTCATAGAATGTGTTTACGCGGCTCAGATTATGGAAAATTGAATATGCATTTTTCCATTCTTGTTATATATTCTGCAATGGATCTGTTACTCTGCTGTCAAGGCCTCTGGCACCTCGGAAACAAGTCGAATGAGGGAGCAGTAATCCTATAAACTACATCAAACTGCAACAATGAAGGAAATATACACGTTCAATTACTTACTACTACTAATCTCGCTGCATTTACTTAGGGCACATGCAGAATTAGACTGGTTATTAAATATGATAAGGTTTCAATATATACAGTTAAGTACTTATCGAAGTTTATTTCATGTTTAATAGCCTATAGTTTTTACCCTACGTGCACAATGTGGTATTTATTATATTGTACTATATTACCTAAAGTAATCTAACATTCTGTTATAGTTATTCTATCTTAATATGGATTACATCTTTTTTGTATTCACCTGATTTTCTTGTACTTGTTGTGTAACAAATAAAGTGGATTTTAATTGTTAAGTTTGAAACGCTGAGGTCCATAACGCTCTGCCTTTCTCGCTCCCCATCATACTTAATGCATCTTTCCCTGTGTACTTGTGGTAGAAGAACGAGCTTTGTTACAGAGATGTCTTCCTGTTCCAATCCAACATTAAGTGCTCCTTTGGTCAGATCAATAAACCCTCAAGTCTTTGTCAGGAGCCGTTACGAAGGCCCCGGTGGAAACACAACACTTCCATTCCAAACCTATTGTTGCCTATATGATGTTTTTAGCATCTAACGCTGTCTTTTTGGAACTTTGGCTCTCTTATACAATATTTGAAGATTTAAAGAACCTTGAGACACATTGATGAATGCTAATTATATTTTAAAAGCGTCGCAATTTTTTCGGACGACGACTCACGACTACATGAGACTTGGAGGTGATAATGACTCGACCTGGGACTATCACTGAAGGATTTGGATGTAAAAAAAAATTCGATCGCTGAAAAACGGCTATGTGACATTCCGGAATCCACTTTTTTTTTTATGATCGTGAGTAAATACAGTGAGTGTCGATAGGGGGCAGGTGGAAACGGAACGTTTTTGAGCACTCAAGCCTCTAAGGCAGTACAATACAGGAATCTCCTTTCAAAAGCTTGGACAGCAAACAAAACATACAACCTGAACCTGAACCACATGGACTGTAAAGAGTCTGCTAACATGAAAAAGAGACCATCCAACCAATGTCTGCCCCCAATTTCTACCATAGTTTCACCGGCTGAAGAACCACGACCCTCAAAAACGCATGCAGGTGCTTAGCTCATTTTCTGCTCTGGGAGCTTGACTTTATCCCATCTTCCCGCAGTGTCCCTCAGGTCAGCGCCCACCTCACCTCTCCTTCTCCTTCTGCACCCTCCGCCCCTCGCGTCGGAAGGAAAAACAATCACTAACACAGATACGCCTGTGATTTCATCCATCTTACAGCCCAAAGTAAATCTTCCTCAGACGCTCCCCCGTGCTCCCTTCCTCTCTACTCTCTGTTTCACAATTGCCTCGAAGCTCATCCATAACGGCGGCCCGACTCCTCCGGTGCAGAGGCCGCCGACGCTGCGAGCCGGTCTGGGAATTGAATGAGCCGTAAGGTAGACAGAAATGTGTCCTTGGAGGTCACGGTGAGCAAATTGAAAGTCTCAGGTATTGTAAGGGCTGTCGCTTTAATAAAATGGATAGAATTTCCATCTCGGCTGCTTGGCTTAATGCAGGGGACTTGCGAGGGAGGGACGCGGCCACACTTTATAGACACAAATAATCGTAAATTGGGAATGTCACCTTTAAGCCGAGGCATTTTTATTATTGTTAGCGCGGCTGCTGAGTGGGGCTGATGTCTTATTCTCAAAGGGAGCGCTAACCTCCTCTTTCTTTATCTTGCCGCCACAACACGGGGACTTTAAAGCTGGATAACTTGTTGGGACACCAGCAGTGATTGATGGCAGATGGCGCGTTTTACCATGAAGCCATCCATTAGGAGTATTCACCGGCGCTGACCTGCTCCAGGACCCAGCGCAGGTGTAAGCTCTTTATTTACTGCTATTATTTGGATGTTATAAAGGCTTGTGTCGAGTTTACGGGGGCGACTTTATAGATCTGCCCTTCTGCTAGAATATTAACTGTCTCTCCGTGATTCAATATGAGAGAGCGAGGGCCCCAGGGAGCTGTAGACCAAGTGCCACAGACACAGGTACTTGTCTAATTGAAGCCCCGAGTGTAGCCAAGACACAGCACGTATAAATTTGCAGAGATAGTGAACGTACATATTGACAAATGCCTTAGATGGGTTATTTCACAAGCTGACGCGGTGTTTCCCAACCAGGGGTGCACAGACAACGACTGGTTCATGAGGAGTTTTTAAGGATTCATTGGGGAAAGGGTCGCATTTTACAAGCAATACTTTGGAAGTATATTAAAATATATATATACAGTTTAGTTGGTTGTGTTATAATTACAGCTGGTGAAAACAGGACCATTTTTATATTCTGTTCCATTGTTATAGTTTTATGAAATATAAAATACAACACAAATACACATTGTGCAATGGAGGAGAGCTGGGATAGACACTCAGCAAACACTGGAATAATGTAACAGGCGAGACCACCGCCATAAAATGAGTTGACATGGCGTTTGATGCTCATGCTGTGGATAAGGAAGGCCCTCGGACAAGGTTTTTTAGACCCTTTAAAATGTGTTCACAAATACATTTTACAAAATGGAGGCAAAAGTGAAACAAATTACAATGGGCAAATCTAAAATTGCTTCAGAATATTACACACTGTGAACAATTTGTAATCAAACTTTTACATACACATTTGACAATACTTTACATATGTATACAAACTGCATTTTTAGCTAAAGGCAAAATCTTGACTTTTAGGTTTTACTGGACACATACTGACAGTTACGGCGTTGACCCCAACAATGTTTATTACATACTTTACCACAGATGTATTTTATTTTTTTTAAATGTATTTTTCAATAGAGAAACAATCATTTATACCCTGGCAATTATAGCTGCAGTGACTTGAATATTAAGGACAACGCAGAGTGATTATGAATGAGATTTACCTAAGCATGAGCCCATCATGAGCAGGTTTGATTGACACACAAAATGTCTGCCAAAACAACGTAAACACGTAAAACGTGTAGTGCAAATGTACAGCGGTGTGTTTTTCAAATACACAAACTGATTAGAAAAAATGCTTTTTGATTCGCAAATATGACATTTGACATTTCACATATCAATGAGGGAGTGATTGTATTCATGTTGCACAGCACAGAAGCGAGTGGACGTTTCTGCAGCATTCACATTCTACAGGGATGTGTCCAGAATCGGACAAAACAAAGAATTCATATATTTAAATGAGATTTGGCACACATGAGTGGTTTCGCACTGCAGACCTGTTTACCACCGCGCTCTGCTTTGCATTACATGTGAAGCACAAATTAACCAACGAGCCTCTCTCCGCGTTTCTGTCTCCATGTTAATTGCGAGAAATAATATCAGGCATGTGCGATTCTGATGCCTGGCCATATTGCATTATAATAAGTTCAAGAACATTACCAAGGAGCGCGGCTTATTAAAGGGAAACCAAGGTAGAGGCTGGAGACTTAACCGTAAGACACCTAATCCTGAATTTATGATACATTTGCATGCAACACCACCAGACAATAGATTTGAATATTAATTGAAATATGCAGATGCTGTATAGGCTTGTAATTATTGCTGATTTAGAAGTGTAATTGGATGAAAACTTTCTCCTTTTTGCCGTTCGTTGTCTGTGCGTGCCGCGGTAAAGATTAATATGCATATTCATAGAAGAATGTGCTGAAGTCTTATTACTGACAATTGGTTTAGAGAATACTCAGAGGCCGGCAGAAAGGCGCCGCCAAGACAATCGTGAACAGAAACAAACGTTTTATAAAGCAACGGAGAAATATGAAAAATACAGACTCAAAGTGGACAAAGGGCTTTTTTATCTTATGAGTTTTATATTTTTTAAGCACATTTTCAAAGTTTAAAAGTTCACGTCACAAGTTCACAACCTTTATTATTGAAGCTTAAAAAGTTGTGTATTTTTATATCTTACATTGTTATTCTTTTCTATATTTGAAACAGTACATGAGACCGAGAGTCAACTGCTGCCAGTGATTTGTAGCTTTTGAATTTGTTTCTTACCAATGTTGTTGAATGTTGCTTGTCTCTATGGAGATTATATTGCTTTAACTGGAATGTTTTTATTGTTAAAAGAGGGAATTACCTGGGAAAATAAACACAAGCTAGCTTACACCGACATGCTAAAACAAGCACACAACTGCAATGAGCGTGATTTGACGGCAGAGAGGCTCAGAACAAGTTTGGCAATGAGTTCTGTCATTTAAACCCAGCTATTAGGATCTCTGGATTTCTACCTTTGACGTCACAAATCTGTGAAATGAGTGTTTTTGTGAAGCTCAGAGAAGGAGCAAAGAACCTCGTAAACAGGGCTAATGAAACAAGTGTGAATGAAGCGAAATAAAACTAAATGTTTTGATGAGGGAACAATGTTTTTGCATGTTTAAAACTCAAATGAATGCAACAATCATTCTCACTGACACCAACCCATGGAGAAAGATACTTTAGCTCTGTTTTTGATTGCTGCTGCCTCTTTGATCCTGATGAGGATTCTCCTACCTCAGATCTGCACTACAGGGTCGCCCACTGCTCCTGACCCGCTGCCCCAGTCGCACTAACGTACGGGTCAAACACAGAGGCCAATATTCTCTACTTCACCTCCGTATATATCAGTCACGGGCCGTTCTTTGTACGCGTAACCCCGGTGTCTGCAGGTTGGCCCCGTCCGTCACACAAACATCCCGTTCTGTTGTCAGCGCTGTCAGAGTCGGTCACTGCTCTGCTCCTGACAAGAGGAGGCTCTGGACCTCCGCCGGGACCTACTCTTCAACACTCTCCTCAATGACAACAGCCTATTCTTATTCTGATACAGTCATGTGACGTTAGTATGCAGACCACAGAGACGCAGATGAATGGCGCACTGTAAACTTCTGCATCAACATTCCACTACGGATCTGGGACGCTAAACTCCTCCAGTAGAAATGACTGAGCTGAACTGACCTGTCGTTTTGGCAGCAGCAAAAAAAGGCGATAAGAAAGAAATGGAAGACAAGGATGGAGCCTGTCCGGGACTAAAAAAGAAGACTTACTGAGTGGACACATTAGCGGGGCCTTTGGGACTGGTGGGACTGATGCCTGACTGACTTTGATTGGACTCTAATAATACGCTTTTGTTTTTTCTGGCTCTCTGGCTCTCTGCCTGTTTTTCAGGGTTTTTTCTGTTACAGTATTTCAAAATGCAAAAATGGCGTCAAAACGTAAAGGTTTGCATCATTCAAACTGGCAAGACATCATCATTCATCACAGTTTGTGTCTGAGGAATCCAGAAAATAGTCCGTCTACAGTCTTGAATTCTCAATGCACTTACTTCCCACCTCGTGATGTCATCAAATGATAATCCAGAAGAGCTCCTTCTTTAGGTGTTTGAAGTTAGTTAATACACTAAGTAGTTACGAAGCCTGACTCATTCATAATAAACTAAATATTGAATTAAGTCTTGCTTCATGCTTTATTAAGGCTAATAAAAGTTATTTTGGTGTGTTTCCAGAATGACTGAAGACATTCCATTATCCGTTCATAGTTCCCCAGCACAGCACCCGTCGTCCACGGTACTCTACCCCCCGCCGGCCCCTGCTCCACGGTCAGACGAGATGGTGCTCTGAGGCGGTGACCACCAGAGCCAGGTTGGCCCAGTCCTCTGCATGTGTGTACACAGCAGCAGCGGGAGAGAGCAGCTGGAACAGGAGGCCGTGGAGGTCACTGTACCAACTACTCAAAACATGATGCAATCCCACTCAAGTGAAGTAAACTTATTCTTATGCTGCAATTTCCCCTTTGGCCCAGGTCACCCCTGAAAAGAGGTTTCAATCGCTTTGTACCTGGTGAAATAAAGGTTAATATTGTAGAAAAAGATTCAAGCAAAGTCTTCTGCACACTGTTTGGACTTTCATCCAAAAGTCATGTGGACTGCTGGATTTTTGGTGAAAGTTTTTTGGTGTGACTTGGGGAAACCGGAGCACCGGTGAAAACCTACCCAGAAACATGCAAACTCCCCACAGAAAGGCCTGGTCTGGTCCGGGAGTCTTGCTGTGAGTGCTGTGCTAACCACTCTGCCACCGTGCTGCAGTGAGGGGACACAGTGTAGAGTTGGAGGGATTCCCGGGATATTTGTGAGTTCACAAATGTATTCCATTCCATTCGGCAAGACTGTTGCAATTGGACTGGAACCACCAGTAGTGTGGACACAGGACCAATCACAGGGCACCATTGTGATTTGAGCGGGAGTCGCAGGAGAACCTACAAAACAAACCAAAACTCACCTTGCAGCGCTGGTGGACATACTTGAAGCTATTTGGGTGGAAACACAGAAACAGGCAGATGGAAGCACTTTAATTGTGAAGGGAAAAAGGTCTTTGCTTTTCTCTCAACTGGACCGAAACCAAAGTTTGATTTGTCGGCCCTCTGCTGTTGTGATTATTCGACCAATCATCTTCAAGTATCTGTCATGATGTTCCACCTTTCCTGCAAGAACCTTTCCAGAGTGCTAAATGTGAATAGTGACAAGAATCTGGCATTAGCCACATTAGCGTTCCAGACCTTGAGCTGTAGGCTGATGGTCAGGAGACGTGGTCTCTGCTGGGACAATGCTTGATGTCCCCCTGTTTCCTCCTCTATTTCCTGTCTTTACTTTGTTCTATTTTTCGTCCCACATTTTTGGTGAAATCCACCATTTGAAAACCAAGAGAAACAAAGTACGTCAAATGTACTTTTTGTGATAAGTGTTTTTGTCAAAGTTCAGTTGTTGCCATGGAAGCGTGTAACAGACATGCTAGTTTACTGTTTATTTAGCCGGTCTGCGCTGGCGAGTTTATGATAAATATTCCAGCGCAAATATGTGAGTAGGGCATTTACTGAAAAGGATCACTCCAAACATTATTTGTTTGTCTGCAAAATTGCGGCGGCCTCTTTGTGCCGGGTTATGAGAAAGCTCTCTCTCTCCACGTACGACCGGGGGAGCGGCTGTTTGCGAGCCCGTTCCGAGACACTTTGTCAATGTTTAAAATGCCGTGTGCGCGTCCACATGTGCCTCGCTGTGATAGCTCCACTCCACTCGGGGGGAAAAAAACAAACACCTCGAGAGACCCATACATATCCACTAACAGGGAAGTTTGGAGCGCTTATCCGCCCACGCTATTCTCCTCCGCAGGATTACAAGGTGGTCAGGCGCTGCCAAGAATCCTCAAGGTGCGGTAGAGCTGGAGGGGGGCGAGTTAGGCCGGAAACAGGAACACACAGGAACAGTGGGAGAGTGACCTTTGCAAACAGCTGTTCTCTCTCAGGTGCATGTTCTCAGCAAATCGCCTCATGTTTTTTCTGCTTCTCTGGAATGGGTCATTATTTGGTCCCGTGGGATCGACAATAAGAGCCGAGGAGTGGAGCGCAGGCAGGAAGCTGGACGTGGAGCGCGCTGAACGGGACCAACCACAGCTGAGAAAGTTTCTGCGCTGAGTTTTTATAGTGTTTCGGAGCTGTTTAGGGATGTGAAAGAACTGGCAACTCGGCCATACACTGGAGGATTCAAGACCAGTTTAGCTTTTACAATGCTTTTATTAGAGTTATGGAAAGAAAGACTTTAGCTCTGATTTATCTGGAATAATCGCTACCTATGTGAATATCTACCCATTTTATTAAAACTAACTAAATAGTTAACATAAGTACTATAGTGTGAACAAGGGCCAAAGCAAAAGCAATATTTGAGCATTAAAAATGTATGCATTTTGCTAATTAATGTCTAAAAACATGTCTTTTATCGGATGTAAAACTGTGCTATACATTCACCACAGGCATTTTCCCACCCAAAAAAATAATAATTAAAGGAACAAGAAAACCTGCTTTATGCACTTTAAATGTGTACGCATGTTTAATGTGGATCATAATCTTAGAAGTCACTTTAAATGACATCATTTGCCACACACTGGTGACTTTCCTCCCCGTGCTGAAGCTGGAGCTGCAAAAGGCCTTTCCAACTATCATCACTTTTGAGCAAGGCCTGAAGTGTCTTGCTAAAGGACACAAAGTAGGACTCAGTTATGTCTGCGTACTGGACGTCACATTGAAATAAGAGATCGTTTCAAATGACCACTTCAGTATATTTTCACATTACCTTCCTCAGCTCGGTCCTCAGTTTGGATACTTCCAGAAACAGTTGGACCATGTGGCGTATGCGAGGCCTGTGAAGGGGCCGCGGGGCTCGGGCAGTGTGTGGGCAACATGTAGGTAAAACACAACCCACCTTCACCCCTCCAGGCCCCGGCACAGTCTGTGGATTTCAGCCTGGAGCCAAAGTCCTCCATCACACCGCCGGAGGATCTCAGCAGCTCTTCAATTATTCAAGGTGTTAGAACAAACGTTATTCTCAGCATGATGGAGCCACCAACTGGACCGTGGAGAGCGGGTTATGGATGGCACACCTTCACCAACTCCCCACACCTTAGATTTTGTTTGGCATTTCTTCAGAAGACCTCCAGAAGACCACCAGAAGATTCCAGGCTGTGACAGAAGATGGAAAGTGACATACCCAATTTTTTAGGTTTTCAAGTTAACAATGAATTATTAAAATGTACTGCCCATATCGAATCTAATGGTCTGGGTCTGGGTCTGGGTCCGGTACGGTCTGGGTCTGGTCTGGTCTGGGTCCGGCCTGGGTCCGGTCTGGGTCCGGTCTGGGTCCGGCCTGGGTCCGGTCCGGGTCCGGTCTGTGTCCGGTACTGTCCGGTCTGGGTCCTGTCGGGTCTGGTCTGTGCTCAGTCTGTGTTCTGGGTCTGGTCTGGGTCCGGCCTGCGTCCGGTCCGGGTCCGGTCTGGGTCGGTCTGCGTCCTGGGTCTGGTCTGGTCTGGGCTCCGGTTTGGGTCTGGTCTGGGTCTGGGTCTGGGTCCGGTCTGGGTCTGGTCTGGTCTGGGTCTGGTCTGTGCTCAGTCTGTGTCTGGGTCTGGTCTGGGTCCGGTCCGGGTCCGGTCCGGTCACAGCGTCCTGACCTGGACCACTGACACAGCGATGCCAGACTAAATAAGGGCGTGTTGTGACGGTCTTATCTCCACTGAGGAGGAAGTTTACAGCTCAATCATCTGAGCATGTTCTAAACATCACAGTGAGTTCTCAGTTCTTTGTGTTCTGAAGAAATGGTACTTGTACTTTTGATGAGAACTGTATTCAATATCAAAATGATGGTAACGCTGTGAAAAAGTGATTTAGTCATAATAGACCTGGGGCCAGACCTGGGGCCAGACCTGGGGCCAGACCTGGGGCCAGACCTGGGGCCAGACCTGGGGCCAGACCTGGGCCCAGACCTGGGGCCAGACCTGGGGCCAGACCTGGGGCCAGACCTGACAGACCCGTTCTGCTTTCTTCCTTTTAAGTTTATTGAAGAAGTACAATAAAGCTCAAACACTACAACACGACAACTCTACTGTCAATAATAATAAACAACATTAGAGTCACACTTCTGAAAGCTGAACTGCACTTTGCCCACTTTGAATTCCTTCATTTTTACATTTTCTATTCATTTGTATTCAAGACGTGGTGAATAAGTGATGTGTTAAATCCAATACTTGCTCAACGAGTGGAATCACCAAGGCTAAAAATGAAAATCATCCTTGAACTCGAGATTGCTGTTTTTCCGCGGTAAAAACCCTTAAACATGGTCATGTTCTGCTCTTGGGAGACGTTATGGCACTAAGCATCTGTCATGTTCTTTTTACCAATGGAACTACCTATTGAATCATTGAAAGACTGGTTTAATACTACAGTGTGGAACATTCCGGGTAAATCTCCATGGAGACAAGCAGGTGCCCAATAGCAAAGTTACACAGTGATAAAGATAGGTGTCACTACGACTGCTTTTGAGAGAAACTACATCCAGGTTTTTACTATTATCTTTTCTCTCTCACTCAAGCGGTTTTGAAGGCCTCGTAAAGCTCTTCCTCTCGGGTTCATGAGTCTGATGTTCTGGCTCCTCCGTCCATGTCAGGTTGTGTGAGGGTCCAACAGAACCACCAAAGAGCAGCCCTTTCAGGACACCTCTGAAATAAGCGCTTGTTCGTGTTCCCACTTAATGACAGGTTGCGGGCGGGCTGGAGACAATGTTCTGCGGCGGTTATGCTCTCAGAGATGTTTCCGTGAATTAAAAGTCCACTTGAGCTCGTGTGAAAGCGGGCTGTGGTGCACCCATACCTGCCCCGACCGCTCCGACACGGAAAATGTGTCCGAGCGCAGCGAGTGAGAAGGGGAGGCGGTCTGACTTCAACAGACCCAAGTATGTGCGGAATTTCACAACAGCAGCTCCAGCGTTGGAAAAAGGCCTCCGAAATGAACCACATCACGGTCAGCTGCGAACCGAAGCGACAGTGGTGCAGCGGGTTCAGCACCCACCCGTCTACCAGAGGGAAAGCGGTTTGAATCTTGCAAAATGGTACTTCCTGATCAACTGTCACACATACTCTAACCCTCTCATGCACATAGAAAATCCCCAAATTCAAATAAATGAAAACACCTGTGGTTTATTCAATCCATGTTGAGAGCGTCAGAAAAATGTGTTTGTTGTAAATTGTGCCAAACTTTTGGGTGAAGTTTCCCTCAGAATGTGTTAGAACGCTGCTCTCCCGTCATTCTCGACACATTTTTACACTTTTTCTCCCAAACCGCTGCTTGATGTGTGCAAATATATCGCGTTTATGTATAACAGCTTTTATCCCACCAAATAAAGTCAAACCTGGAAACATCTCCAGGCGGCGGACCCTCCACTGGAAAAGTAACATCTGAGTTTTAAAAGTCTGCATTTATCTCATTTGAAAAAAAATGCTCAAAGCTGAAGTTTCTGTTTCTGCTCTGAGGGTTTTCCTCGTGGTCCGACAGGTGGAACATGCTCGGAGAAAACCCGCTTGATTGTATCGGATATGAAATGTCACTCCCGGTAACAGGTCCGTGCCGTGTCTTCCATGCCAACAGCATAAATAGGGTGTTACTTCTCAGACCGACGGTGAACCTGCCTCCTTCTCCTCTCCCTCGCTCCCCGCCGTTCCCTCCGGTGACCGCTGGCTTCAGACGCTGTGCAGAAGAAAGGACTCTCGCCCCGTTAGAAGTGTGGCCCAAGGCGGCTAATCAGCGTATTACTGGTGTCACATGCACTTAGCTCACTCCCCGGCCTACGGAAAGTCTACCCCGCCTCCAGAGCTGCTCCTGGGGCCGGTGAAATATTAAGAGCGGACGGTTACCTGCTGCTTCCGTAGGTACAAAGCCGAGAGGGCCTTTAAAGTTGAAGGGCCCGCGTCACCGCTGCGGCCGCGGCACAAAAGTTCCCACGTCAAGCTCGTGCTCGGCTCCACTTTTCATCACGTCTAATCAAAATGAATAAACATGCATAATTGCGCAGAGCGGGGAGAAGTTAGGCAGATTCAGACGGAATTTTCAATGTCTTATAAAGAATTTAAAACAGGCCGCCCTCGATTTCTCTTTTCTTCTTGGCTTTTCTTCCTCACCTCACCTCCTCGCCGCACCTTCACGCCGGCGTGCTCCGTCGCTCAGCTTTTCATCGCAAACCATTAGAACAAAATATTTACTGACGCAGACCTCTCCCCAGCTTGGATATTCCGTTTGATTGGCGGGCGCATACAAGTTAAGGCGATCTCTGGGTTTCTGATGTGATTTTTCCCGCCTTTGTACATCATAGGCAAACATGAAGAAAAAGTATTAGTTAGTGGTCGGACAAGCGGCGTACGGTGGGAAAGATTGACATGTTTTCTCGTACTGTCAGCGCACGCTCCTCCCGGCCTCTAGTTTATGATCATAAATAGTGCATGTTGCTTATTAGAGCTAGCATGGCGCCGGTGTTAGCTTGACTATTTGCCAGTACACATGTGAGACACTATTAGCGTTTCCCTTTCATCCTCGTTGCTTGTTGTTGTCTCGCTCCCGTCCTGTGGCAGCCGTGCAAAGCGAAGCACCCTGGGATTGGGCACACCGCTAGCTCGTCATGCGGCTAAATTTTGATGGGAGAAGCACATCATTTGCCTGTTCTTAGATTAAATCTGGCTAATGTGATTATGTGGCTGAGTATACACAAGCGCGCCGGGCACAAAGACAGAATGATGACAGAATTTCAAGAGGTTTCATGATGAGGGGAGGAAGGAGCTGGGACGGTACGTTTACGGGGCAGCATGGAGCAACATCTGCTTTTCATTAGCCACTGTGAGGTAGGTGCGCTGCTTGAAAAAAAAAAAAAAGCAAAGGAACTCAAAAGGATTTTCCTCTCTTTAAGTTGCAGTTACATCCCTAATTCTAGGCCAAATTACACTGAAAGCGAGGCCTCTAATTCATAAGCCCAGTGGTCCAGGTTCGGTTCCGGGCTTTTGGCTTTGCTGGGGACTACAAATTAGGCGTTCTATTGTCCAGAGTTTACAAACAACACCAGATCTGGCGAGGTAAAGCATCATTATAAGATCTTTAATTTGTAGTTGAGAGGTCAAGAGGTCAGCCCTGCACTGTGGAAGAAAAAGAATGGAGAAATAAACAAATGCTTTACGGTTAGCGCACATTTCCAGAATGAATTCATGATTTCATCCAAGAATTCCTTTGTTTGATACGACGATAAGGTAAGCTTACTTTTGACCTTTTTGGATTTAGGAGGAAATTAGCCAGAACAATAGCTCGCCGACACTGATCTAGAGTTCAAGCTCAGACCCACATTCGTTGATCACACTTGTAACATTTTGAGTTTTTTATGGCCAATTCTAATGTGTTTATCATCTATATGCAGGACATGTTCATTGTTAACCACTGCCAAACTCTACAGCTTTGTCTAAGTGAAACACCTGACAAGAGGAAGTTTAAGTCTGCTCTAATGTTCGAAAACCAGTCCCTTTAGCATCTCCTTTACCCGTTTTTCATCTTCATTTTTATCGGCCTTTTCCGGGGGAAAGATACTTAAATGAGACGTTTTACCCTGCGTTACAACACTGTTTTTCCTATCATATTACATATTACCCCAGTTGCGCATGTTTGGCAATTAATTACCTGTTTGTCCTGTTAACTGAGGCTCCAGTGCCCAGAAAAAGTCCCGTTTTCACCTACCCCGCTGGCCATCGCCAGATACTGACTTTTCTTTAGTAGCTTCTCATCTGAGACAATGTGAGAGACTTCGAGTAAGTGTGCGTTCTAAAAATATCAGCGGACCACTTAAATAAAAGAATAAAATGAAGGCATGACGAGATGAATATCCTTGGTAAATGTCACTATGCAGAGGCGGGGCTTATCAGTTCTGCAATTCTGAAACAGGAAAGTCAGTGGTTAAAAAACAAAGTTACCCCCTTTAAGGCCAATAATAATAGTAGTGAGTTGATAAGTAGTATGTTGCATATCATGCAAATGTGTGTATGTGTGCATTCCATGTGGAACACTACCCAATAGAAAAGAGAGAGTAGTAGGTTTTTCTGCTCTTCTCTCTCTCTCTCCTCTCTCTCCTCTCTCTCTGCTCTCTCTCTCTCTCTCTCTCTCTCTCGTCTCTCTCGTCTCTCTCTCTCTCTCTCTCTCTCTCCTCTCTCTCATCCTCTCACTCTCTCCTCTCTCTCTCCTCTCTCTCTCTCCTCTCTCTCCTCTTCCTCTCTCTCTCGCTCTCTCTCTCTCCTCTCTCTCTCTCCTCTCTTCTTATATATATATATATCGTAATATACATACATACATCATATGCATTGTACGTTGGCCCGTGCCACAGCAGACACACGTTGTCACACCCTGGAAGTGGCTTAAGTGAAGGGACGCTGCGTGTGAACTGTCAGAGTCACCTTGCCTTTTGGAGTACAGTACGTAACGGTCAGATGAGAGCGGAGAGAGTGGCACGGACAGGGCACCCACACCCCCTACATCCCGCCTCACCCCCACCAAAGCCACAGCCTGGACCAGAGGTGAGGATGCCGTAATGAGACCGCACTAAAAGAGATTCCCGCGAGGTGGGAGAGGAGTGAGGAGGATGCAGAATGGTGTGGTCCCGCGGGAAAGGGCTTTATGAGTGCGGCCAGTCTGCTTCACCTCTAAGTGACGCAGCAGGGGCCCTGGGGGGTCAGAGGGGGCGCCGTGAGGTCAAGGCTGAGTTTGACTCTGGAACTTCTGTCGATCAACTGTGAAACGGTATCTCCTGGTGCAGGCCGGGACAGGTCTAAAGAGGGTTGAAAGGTAACAGCGCTCTCACTGGAAAATGGAAGCTTTTTTCCAACAATGTTTCAGCAGAAAAGCCGAGTGTTCGAGGAGAGAGAAAAGGTCTGAGAGGAGATCAGAAGGGCTTCACAGCTGTCAGACAGTGACAGGAACATGTACAAGCAGAACACAGCATGTCTGTTTCTCTAAAAGATACAGGTCAAGTCTGTGGAAGCAGGAGAGACAACTCACATTAAGAAATAACACACCTGTAATGGGACAGAGCCGGATTCATATTGAGTTCACAGAAGTTTAGACCGCCTGTGCATTTGTGGAGCGGGAACTGCTCTAACAAACGTGGATTTCTCTGCGTGTTTTTACGCCAAGATCCTTTCCAGATTTAATAAGAGACATCAAATCTGCGTGAGCCATGTTAGATTAAGCGCCATATTGAGAGCATCCCATCAAAACAATAAACATGTTTCAAGAGACCAAAAATAAATGGCAGACCCCTAACTAGAAAAGTTACACAGGTGCAACTTTATTCCATTACACAAGATCCAGGCCTCAGTAGCTGCTCATCAGGATTTTGGGTTTTATTGAAGTTGCTACTGTGTGTGAAACTATTTGTTAATTCTGAAAGTATTCAATTGTTCATGCTTTATTAAGGCTATTAATTAACATGATTAATAATGTATTAGTAGAAATGTTACCAAGCGATCCAAAAATGAGTTAGTCTGACACAGTGGCCAGATGATGTAATACAAATATAATGATGTCTCATGTTTCTCTTACATAAAAGTTGAAACAAGACTTTTCTTTTGCACATTTGGGAGAGCATTAATTCAGCGAAGAGAAACACTGCTGTGTGTTTAGGCTGTTCACCCTGACGGAGTGAGACCTCGCCTCCTCGCCTCCTCTCCTCCTCTCCTCCTCCTCTCCTCCTCTTCTCCTCTCCTCCTCTCCTCCTCTCCTCCTCTCCTCCTCTCCTCCTCTCCTCCTGATGGAGTGAGAACACTCCTCCTGACGGACTGAGCCGTCTCCTCTTCTTCTCCTGGAGTCAGCCCTCTCCTCCTCTCCTCCTGATGGAGTGAGTCCTCTCCTCCTCTCCTCCTGACGGAGTGAGACCTCTCCTCCTCACATCTGCTCTGTCTCAAAGGCTGCAGGTTTTCAAAGAGACTGTGCAATATTCTCACCAGAATAAATACATGTATATTTAATGCACTGCGTGATTATAGCGAATCTGAATCTGCCACACACATGAATTTATTACAGCTGATGACCCAAACGGAGAGGGGAAGAGAGGTCCCACTGGAGAAGAGGAGAGATGATAAGAGCCGTAAACAGTGGAGCTCTGGAGATGTCTAATGAAGGCGACAGGAACAGAAAACGACTCCCACACAGGTCAGTGGACTCGGGGCTACATCCTGGACCGCGCGGGGAGGAGGACGGAGCCAGGGAAAGAATTCGGTAGGGCATGGGAATGGCAGTGTCACGCCGGTCGCCAGAGAACACTTTAAAACAACCAGTGCGTCACGGTACTCGGGCCTTTTTTCCTTTTTATGAGTCCCTAAGAGCCAGTGTCCACGCACTTCTTCAAACAAACTGCGTGTGAAAAACGTGTTTATTTACTGAGATACGGAGTGCTGTTGTAACCTCCACGTCCCGGCCTTGTTTAGTCCGGAGCAGACAGGACTCAGAGCCAGAGTGGAGTCCGAGTCCAAGAGAAACACACACTCGGTTTATTTAGAAGGTTGTTGGGTGTAGTGCTCGCTCTAACATTCCTCTGGTCGGGCTTGTTTTGACGGATGGCCCTTCCCAAACTGTCGTCCATCATCACAAACTGCGTGTTGATGGCATCAGATAATATCACACAAAGTGTATGTAGTTATCAGTCATGCAGTCGATTACTTTTTATGAAAAAATAAACAAAGTAAATGTGTCATGAAGGGATTTGGCCCAAGTGCGCCACAGTCTACTCACACACAGGACTATATTTGAACATATTATCATTCATATTACATTATTAGATTATATTGTTTCGCATGAGATTTGTTTAAAAAAAAAAAAAAATGTTATTGTACACCCGCCCCTTTTTCTAAATGTAATGTTCATTTAAATCATGCGCAATTATGCATGTGATTTAAGTAAACAAAAAAGTATTTCAAACAAGAAACAAAAACCTACTTTTCCACCAAGCACAAGACAGAAAGCAGTTTGAGCAATTAGCTAATAAAAACACTGGTAATGCTGTACTGTGGAACATTCCAAACAAAGCAACGTCTTCATGGTGACGATCAGGCGGCGTGCCCGAATGTCACGTAGGTGGTTTTTATCAGTAAAAATAAATCTATCACTTTATAATAACTACATCCTAATTATGAACAAAGACTTAATTCAGAATGACTAAGTTAGGCTTTAAAAGTAGTTACAAAACCTGCCCCCTTCAGGTCGGACGACTCATTGAATCAAAATGCAGTTCGGATACATATATTTTGAATTCATCCCAGAATGGCACATTTTTTAGGTTTATAATTTCACTTCCTGTTTGTAATTGATGATGTCACACAAGGAAATTACCCAGCAAACACCGGGAAAAAAACTCATCTAATGTCAAATTTGTTCGAATTTGACAAATAAATGAAAAATATATGAGAGCGACTTTGTGTTGTTGAATTCATGTTTATTGAGTCAAAGACAATACTTAAATTCTGCATAAACTTTGACTGGAATGAGTGTCCCTAGTGTGATGTCACTTCCTGTCATTTTCTACTTCATTCATTCATTCAGTTATAGTCATCTGGACTCTAAAACAGAGTCCAGATGACTATAACGTAATCTTTTTCTACCATGGAACACTCCTGGGCGAATGAGGGATTACACGGATACACCAAATAAAGTCAAAATTAGAAAATCATACAAACCTGTCATAGGCCCTTTAATAAACACTTCCATTATGAATTAAGTCTTTGTTCATGCTTTATTAACGCTAATGACAGTGTAGTTATATATATAGTATCGCGCAATTATAACTAAATAAACTACTTTCAACTACTTCCACTACTGAAGTACATTCGTTTTATTACTGTTTATTACGTATTACTGTGTGGATTCTCGTGCATATTGACACAGAATGTTACCTGTTTGTATGATTACGTTTGGAGTCGTGGAAATGGTGTTTCTATTTCTCCGATTCTCGTCTTTCTGAAAGTAGAGTTATAGTTAGAGCCTGATTATTTATTTATGTTTGGAGACACAATCTGGGTCACTGGAACTTCACTAGCCCCCACCCCCTCCTCTTCGTCACTAGCCCCTCCTCCTCCTCCTCCTCATACACTGCACAAGCCTGTCCTTTCTCAACTCCTCTTCATCACTGCAAAGCCTTCATCCCTCGTTCTACCTGTTTCCTTTGAAGGGAGAGGTTTGACATCTGATTCCCCGGCTGCCAAACACCAATCACGATCATGTTCGTAGATGTTGGACTGAGATGAATGAGGCACTGCAGACCGTCTTCCACATCGACATTCCATTTGACTCTAAAACAATGTCACTTGGACGTAAAACTCCGACAGTGGAAGCAATCGATGGATACCTGTGGAATGTGCTTTTGACAGCGACGGAACCGACTGTCAAGGACTGGACTTAACTTTGGACATTTCTAAACTGGAAAAATGACTTTGACTTTGAACGTGAACAAGGGGACGATGGGACAGAAACACGGGACAAACGTCTGACTTTTGAGTTTGTCTTTTCACTTTTCCTGTTCTGCTGGTTTTCTGTATTATTAGATAAAAATGATGATCCTGTTTTTGTTTTTGGTGGCTACGTCAAGATTTATGTACAATTTGATGACATTTTAGAACCCTTTTGTGTCCGAGTCAAAATTGTTCAAGTATTCGCACAGGGATGTGGGCGGGGCTAGGGGGTAGGCGAAAACAGGACTTTACTGAGCACCGGCGCCTCAGTTGCAGGACAAAACTGCAGGAATAAAACAAAATACGACTGTGAGTACTTTAATGCAGAATTATACTTTTATCTTTCCGTGTGACGCCAAGGCTGATATGCAGCGTCGAGTTTACCACTTCCTTTTTCAAGTATTCATCTACACAACTGTTCTTTCTTCTTCTTTTCTGTGTCACGGAGAAAAATGAAAACAAATAATACAATACAAAAATGTTTATCGCCAACTCAAAATGACATTTCGAACATCTGGAGATGCGCACATGGACATTAAACGGACTATAATGACAACCACTCTGCCACAATGCACCCACGCACTTGTGTAAAAAACACACAGGAATTCAAAACAACGTAAAAGAAAAAACTAAAAACCAAAACAGTCATTCGTTTGACAATGATGCAATCTTCATGAGCCTGAGCGCGAGACAAAAGCCAGTCTAAATGATGCACCATCTTTTCGTCATGTCGTCCCCGGAGGTTACAGTTTCAAACAACACAAAAACAGCGGTTATTAGTGACTGTGGACGGACCACAACACCAGCGTAATTAGTCAAAAAGAAACGAGGAGTGCTGCTCATTTGGCATGCTCTTTCACCGCTGCTGCCTTCACAGAGAAAAACAAGACCACGTCCTCCTAGAATCCAAATGCTCTTTACATATTCAGAGCGTGCGGGATCGTGTCTGTCACCGCAAACAACTTCTAGTCTATGGATCCCCTTTTGAACTTTTGACCGCCACCTAACTACTTTGGTCAACTGTTTCAGCAATTTGCCATCCCCTCACTGCAGTGGCGTAGAGGTCAGCAGAACTCCCAGGATCATCGCATTTGGTCCAAAGTCTAATGTCCATTTCCAAATTTAGTCTGAATGTCATCAAATTTTCCTAAAATGTCAATTATAATGTCATCCATCCCTGCAGCCAGAAGTAAGCGCCAAAGGTATCCATATATTGTGTCCATGGCAGGAGTAGTGAGGCCCAGATACAGCTCTGATGTCATGTGGGAGGCCAAGGCCCAAAACAGTCAGTCAACAAACAGTCGGACAATCCCCAAAACAACAACTGTTCCTTTCAACAGAGATTTCCTCAAAAAAGAATGTTTTAAAGACACATGTTTAACGGCCACTAAAAATACAAATAATGCATAATATGTGTCCTTTAATACATTCTTTTTTGAGGAAAAAAAGAATGGCCGTTAAACATGTTCCTGAGGACCTTGGTCTACACACGCCATCATCATTGGCATTCGTTAAATGGAAAAAGTTACCTTTGGGACTGTTATGTTGTAAATGTGCAGCGACATTTGTTTTGTGTTAGTCTTTGGAGGTCCTGTTAATTGTTCGAAGTTTCATGTATTTTATGTTTTGTTATAATTTTTTTTTTTTAAAAGACCAGAAAACATAAGTCTGGAAAAAGCACACATGGCTTCACATCAGTCAGGCATTCCCCATGTCAGGAATGGTGTTAGAGCTCCAGCTACTGGCAGCAGAGGGAAGTAGGGCAGATGAATAAAGCTAGCTTGCACTGCCATGCTAATGCTAATGCAGACGCGCCATAATGTACGTGATTTAAATAAGTCTGGTGATGACGGACTTAAAACCAGCTGAGAAGATCGCAGGGCTCTAACTTTGATTTCACAAAACAGGATTCTCTTTTTTTAGCTAAATATAACAAGTATGCTTTTGGGAACGTTACAACATCGTTATAACATTGTTCAAAAAAAGTCCTTCAACATGTTTGTTCTTTGCTAAACGTTTGTCATTTGAAACTATTTTGGAAGTGAACTTTGTAAAAGAAAGAGAAAAGTTGAACAAAAAGAGAGATCAAAGTGTAATAACTACAACTGTACTTGACCAGGACTAGACCAGGACTGGACCCAACCTTGGACCCAGGCCTGGACCAATGAACGACGGACCCAGGACTCGAACCAGAACTGGACCAGGACTGGACCAGAACTGGACAGAGGACACTGAACCAGGACTGGACCAGGCCTGGACCAGGACTGGACGCAGGACTGTGAAACCAGGACTGGACCAGGCCTGGACCAGGACTGAACCAGACTGACGGACTGGACCAGGACTGGACCAGGACTGGACCAGGACTGGACCAGGACTGAACCAGGACGGACCAGGACTGGACCAGGACTGAACCAGGCCTGGACCAGGACTGGACCAGGACTGAACCAGGACTGGACCAGGCCTGGACCAGGACTGAACCAGGACTGGACCAGGACTGGACCAGGACTGGACCAGGACTGGACCAGGACTGGACCAGGACTGGACAAGGACTGGACCAGACTGAACCAGGAACTGGACAGGACTGGATACCAGGACTGGACCAGGACTGGACAAGGACTGGACCAGGACTGAACCAGGACTGGACCAGGACTGGACTAGACCCGGACTGAAGCAGGACTAGAAGTGGCCCAAACCAGGATCAAACTAGGCCCAAAGCAGGCCAAATGTGCACACGTCCCTTCTGTCCTGCGGTCCGGGACATTAGCATCGGTGGACATCCAGTGCGACGTCCCGATCTTGGTTTTGGCTCGGGACTTTACAAATGTGTCGCACTCATTAGTTTACAATTATAGCTCAACTATCTGGTGCTTGGCAATTATCAGTGTGAATATGCAAATTCAGAGTGATTTCATGGCCTGATTCAAGACCAGAAAAACAATGAGAATTTTCCAAAGTAAAACAGAGAAATTATTATTTTGAACGGCATTTTGATGTTAACTTTTACAAGGGCCCGTTAATTAAAGCCAACTTGTCTAATTGTTGAATTACGGGCACAAACAGCCTTTGCTTAAATATTGTTAATGCATTTTTGTTGCACCTATTAGAGATTCTTGTCTGGGAGTTAATTTCATTATGCTAATCAGGCTCTCATCCGCAGAGATGCTCGCCTTTGATCCGAGCTAGTTGTCCTGATCTTCAAAGACAACGTCACTAGTTACTTTAAACGAATTTTACATTTTTTAAAGGAGTCTTATGGAAATGAGGAGGAGGAGGAGGGGGATGAAGGAGTAATTAATTTTTGATGATGTGTCTCTGTGTTTTGGGAAGGTTGGATTTCATTTGTGGAGCAAACGTGAAGGCGAGATGAAGATTAAAGACATTCTGAATTGGAGACTTAATTTGGACTGATAAACTCCACTGTTTAATATGCTCCTTTGTGCTCTCCAGCTCCCTCGCAGCCCGCGGACGGTGTTGGGCTGTGTTTCCTGTCCAAGATGGCCGACGAAAGGGTGATGAGATGGGCCCCCAGGCAGCCCCATGAACCGGCTGCATTATTAAAGGCGGACAGGGCGGAATCAAAGGCCCGGAATGCGAGCGCCACTGGCTCTAGGCGATTCCAATGATCAAAAATAAAGGCTTCAGTCGATTTGTTTGTTTATTGGGGATCGGACATTCTCTTCACGGCGGCAAAAGTAGTTCCTGTACTTCTGTGGACTTGCTTGTACTTCTGAATAGAACATTTTTCAGGGGATTATGAGAAACGTGAATGAAGATATCCAGCTGTAAATGTAAGAAACAATGTGTGGATGAAGGGTTTCTCCAGGTCACCCCAAAACTAACAACGATGATGATGATGATGATGATGATGATGATGACGCACTGGATTTATGCAGCACCATTCAATGCACACAATTTGCTTTGAAAGGCAGAATTCCTTCACATCTTCACACACTTCACGTGTTGACGGTAAGCCACGAATGCAGCCACGGCTGACCTGGGGCAGACTGAAAATAGCGATGCTGCCAATCTGTGCCATCGGCCCCACTAACCACCACCAATCACATCACTACAGAGTCACTGCCACGCACGTAACCGGCCCCCATCCCCGGCTCGGCTCTGGTACTCTAACCAGGCATCTGGGTCAAGACCTGGCAAAGGGTCCGTGGGCGCCGGACTGTGGTCGCCCAGTGCTCCTGACCGTTTGTCCCAGAGGCGATGAATGAATGATGGGTCAAAGACAAAGGGCAATACAATAGGCTTCTGCAACCTGCACGGTTTGTTGTTGGTTATTTTAATAAGAAGTGATTATGTGATTCTGGGAAGTTGAGAATGGAATTGAAATACACAGTTCACACCTCAGGGTAGATCAACTGACTAAACAAAAGACAATCTGTGAACTTCAGTTTCAGTGTTGTTAGCTCCTCCCTTCAGACACATGTTTAAGGTGGTCCTTGACCAGAGGAAGAAGTTACCTGGATGAGTGGTGAAACGTGTTCGCTGTAGAAGCTTTTGACAGAAGACTTTTCATTTTCACATGAAAGACTGATTATTGTTGAAGCTGCACCCAATAAAAGGGCTTTGATAGGAGATACTTGAATGCACCATCAATAATATTCATCTTTGGCATTTTCACATGTGTTTGTTGCTGTGTCGTTGGCCCAGTCTGTAAACAGTCTATTGGCGTGGTAATGCACTTTAGGGATCAGAGACGATGCTTTCAGATGGAGCTGAATTCCTCCATGAACGTGACAGGAGGTTGTGTTGTCGGATTGAGCCGATAAAAAGCCACCTGGATAAAAAAAATACGCTTTCATTCCTCCGGCTAAATGCATTTTTAATATTTTCCAATCCGAACCGCGGCTCTGAATGTCCTTGATCGCACGTAGGTAAAGGCAACAGATTGCGCCTACCTACTAATCCTGCATTAGAAACATTTCCCACAAAGCCTCTTACATGGCAAAAAAAAAAAAATCAAATCGGCGCTGTCCGTCCGGCTTGTGTCTGAGTGCTCGGCGCGCTGCCAGAGCCCGTCAGGTGAACACGGCGCGCACAAATCTACCACCGGCTGTGCTCGCGGCTCCAGCTATCATTCCCCATCATCTATCATTTGAAAAACGCACCGTGCCATGTGAAGTCATTAATTAGGAAGACAAATAGAGCAAAAGGGAGGAGAGTGGAAGGAAGTGCGCTGTGATGGATTGGCCAGCAGGGGGCTTGAACAGGGGCTAGGCAGGGGGTCCCGGTTGAAATGCACCAGGCTTATGTTGATACCGGTGTGGGATAAGCTGTCTCCGTTAATTCCCTGGTCACTCTGCTGCTACCCGTATTCAGGTTAATGTGTTTTATCGGAGAGAGCACTCGCAATGAATCAAATCCAAAATCCTTTAAAGAGCTATCACCGACCGCACGTCCAAATGTACCAGCGGGGCTTAAACGTGTTAAATATGAGAATTATCATAAACAGCTTAAGGGGCGGACGGCGGGCTGGACTGCACCTCACAAAAGACCTGTTAGAAGACGGGAAATGTCCAAATGTGCCGCGAAGAAATCCGACAAAGGCACGAGCGTGATTGGACAAGCATCAGGTGGAGAAGACAGTGTCAGAGGTGCTTTTAGTACAGTTACATTTATTAGAGTAGGATTTTAGAGAATTCAGAGTACACAGTACAATATTTCTGAGTACAGTAGGACAATCTTGATAATGATGGTTTCTTAGTGAATCGAGTGCACTAAAATGCCTTTTTCCAACCGAATTCTTCCAAAAAATGAGATAGTTTGCTTTTCCATTGAGCTCTGCATTTATGTTCTTTTTCTTTTTCCCACTGATTTTTAAAATAGGAAGTAGTGGTTATTAAGTAATGCATTCATATAGTTTAGATCAGAATCAGTTTGATTGCCATTGTCAGTGAGCTATTCACAAACTAGGAACGTGCTTCGGCGTCAAGGTGCAACATGAAACAGAGTATTATAGTGGTAAAAAAGTAAAGACTATGCTAAAAACAAAAGATGTATAAACATATTAAATGTTGAATTATTCCCCTTAAAAGCTCTGACTGATATGTTTGAATAAAAACACCTTAAAGCAAATACGGAGTAACAAAACAGGAAAAACTTGTATCAAGCGTCACCGTGAATTAGTCCTTTCGTTGGCACATTTTAGGTTGAGGTCTTTTTTTTTGTTGCTCTCCCTAAGGCAGAATTGTCCGATCTGAACCTGAAGATGTTTTATTATTTCTTTGAATCAGCTTCATCCACAGAGCTCTGGGACATAGTTTTGTCCAAATGCATTTTTCTCCCACAGATGCACAAAGACACCAAACTGCACACTCTTGAACGCAACAACATTTTGACAGAAAGTACAGAAGTTTTAGTCATGTCTCATTCGAAGCTTGATTTATTTTAATTTTAACGACTTACTCAAACAATAATAACATAACCAATTTGTCAACAAAATGAAGCAAGAAATGTAGGTTGAAGTTCTGGTACACTTTATTGTCCCTTAATGGGTCAAATGCAGACATTCTTCAGCCGCTGGAGCATCTCTGAGGAGCAGCGCCCGGAGACCAGATGCAGATCTTTGTGCCAGGCTTGGTCAGGACTACTGCAGATGGAGGATTTCACCCCTGATGCATGTGTTTGATTTTTAAAACCTGGCAATTGTTAAACACACTGCCTGATTTATATATAAAACTAAATTTAAAAGATGTATTTTTTTCCAATTCACCTGCAGTGTCCAGTCTTAATGATTTGATTCTTTTAGAGGATATTTGGAACGATTCAAATCTATGGAAAGGACTAGACCTGTTCTCTCCTGTGGAAGTCTGGTGTTGTTCCTGCAAGCAGCACCTTCAGACTTTAACAGGTGCGTGTGTTTGGTGCCGTGCCAGTTGGCTGTGTCCACCATGTCCATCCCTCCCCCTCTCTCTCCCCTCTCTCACCCCTCCTCCCTCCTCCGCCTCCCTCCTCCTCCTCCTCCGTCAGCCGTACTTCCAGGCGAGGACACACTCACAGCGGATAGTGATCTGAGAAGCAAAAACTGATTAGGTTTCAAAGAGCTTGGCACCGGTCTGGAGGCATCCTGCCAAGAAAAGGTTCACCACGGTAAATGGGAAGTTTAATCAGAGCTATATTGAAATGGTGATTTCCTGTGTGGACCGGCGCAAACACACACACACACGCGCACACACACGCACACACACACGCATACGCACGCACAGGTGGCTACACAGTTACACAGGAATTCAGACTCTATCGACATTTGGACACGAGATAAAAAGATAATGGAGAGCGATCAAGAGCAAAGTGGTACGAAGGGTTAAGTTCTGTGTTCGGACCGCAGCCAAGTCATGTGACCACCTCACACATCTGTGACTTTTGAATCCTCGTGGTTTGGATGACATCACACCATCCACAGGCCTGTAGACCAGTGTTTCCCAACCAGAGGTGAGCGCACACCTGGAGCACCAACTGGAGGTAGATTAAAAAGAAACAGAATAATATTCAATAAGTCATTTAAAATACACTTTTAGATCCTTAAGAATGTGGTGGAGTATTTTGGAATTCAATATCATCAACACAAGAAAATATAATAGTAGGTCAAATAAAATAAAATAAATAATAGTACTCGATATGTTAGACAAAACCTAAGATCGGTTTACACTTGATGCATCTGGAAGGTCCACGAGGGTCCATGAGGTCAAAGAGGGTCCACAAAGGTCCATGAGATTCACAAGGGTCCAAGAGGTCCACGAGGGTCCACGAGGGTCCATGAGGTCCAAGAGGGTCCACGAGGTCCACGAGGGTCCATGAGGGTCCAAGAGGCCCATGAGGCCCAAACGAGGTCCACGGAGGGGTCCATGAGGTCCAAGAGGGTCCACAAAGGTCCATGAGGCCCAGCGAGGGTCCACGAGGTCCACGAGGGTCCATGAGGGTCCATGAGGTCCCAAGAGGGTCCACAAAGGTCCATGAGGTTCATGAGGGTCCACGAGGGTCCCACTCAGATTAAGCATGTCGTTCCCAGGGGAGTCCTGGCCCCAGAGGCGAGGAGCCTAATGAACATGATTTTAGTAGGCGGGGAAACACAGACATGGGGAGAACATGCAAACTCCACACAGAAAGGCCCAGGCCCCCAGGACCTTCTTGCTGTGAGGCGAGAGCGCTAACTAATATACAAATACAGTATCTGTAATCCAACAAATATAAAGGAAATGGACATTGAACCTTAGGGGCCCCTAGCGACTGGTGGGTCCTACACATTTGACATAACTGTAGAGACAGCCTCTTGGTGGTGTCCCAGCTCCTGACAGGGCTGTTGTTGTGCCACTGGGCAAGACTCCACGTCCACTCATGTTAAATATGTTTGTGAAAGGGAAAACAGGACAAGAATTGAAATGAACTCCTGACAACAAGGGGGTCTTTTATGCTTTTGCTCACATTTGTCTAATCTTCATCAAGGTGTTATTTATTATTCTATAAAAAAACATTATGTATCTATTTTTGCATCATAAACATGCCAGCATAAATACATCATAAAATATGATCAGGGTCAGTTGTTCTAATGTGTGCATATGACAGGTTAGACCCCTAACCCTAATGCTATTTCACATTTTACTAAAGATTTAAAATCTTTATACCCAAGTTTGACCATTTTTGTGAAGTTTATGTTTCTTCTGGAGCAGCAGAATGCTGGGAGTCAAACTGACCTCCACCGAGATGAGCAGGACTCCCTCCCATGATCCTCTGCTTGGCCCCATGCTTGGATCCTCTGCTCGTCCATAGTCCGGTTCATCTGAGGAGTCACCTGCACAGGGCCGAGGGTGGGGGGTCTCTCTGCGAGGGGGTCAAGGCGGTGATCCTCTGCCAGCTGTGGGGATTAAACACGGATGCACCTGACCAAACCTGCCTGAGCCTGGATTAGACCTCCTCCAGGACTCGCCCCGGCCCACAGTTTACCCACGTTTGAACTGGCATTAGGCTTACGGACAGCGGCTAACAGCTGGGACGAGCAGGGCCCCTGCCAGTTTAATCACATGTTAAGACGCCTGGCTCCTGGACTCACTCCTGGACTTACTCCTGGACAGTGAGGGAGTTTGGGGTCGTGCTGGGATAGAGCTGGTTGTTATAGTGATGAGCAATGATTTTGACTTTTTAAGACACGATAATTAGATCCACTCAGCGTTCAGTTAGTGGTGGGCAATATTAACAAAAAAGAGACCGAAATGTGTTAAATGTCTTTAAACGTGTTATTTGAGATTTCATTAAAATGTCTGTAAAATGAATCAGAAAACCACAGAAATGTCACCTTATTCCCTTCTTAGAGTCATTTCATTTCAATCTTCGATCAGTTCTTTTTGTAGCTTTCAGATCTTGCAGATCTTGAAAATGACAGTAACGATACAATTAAAATGTCTTTATATAACCCACCTTCTTTATGTTCAATCAATAATAGCTGCAACAAAATTTGTGGGGAAGTTTAATTTTCCATTTTTTTGTACTACAAGATTTGAGTTGCAGAGAGTAAAAAATAAAAAGATGAATAAGTTTGTAAGGACATGCTGAAATTATTTTTTAAGTATGATATTATCCCTGTTTGTTTCGGTCAAAATCTGTCCAATAAGACACAAATCAAACCATTTTAGTTCAAATATATATTTAGATGAACATTTGAGGCAGGAATTCCATTGGACAGAACAGATAAATAAGGATTATATTTTGTAAAGCTTATTTGTTACACAGTAATAATACTTTTTGATTCTCTGCCAGTGTTGACAGATTTAAATGTCAGTATTAATGAACTCATCATCATGAGGACACTTCATCTAAAATGTTTTTGAAATTTTGGGTGATTTGACAAATTGTATTTGGCTGTATTTTAGGCCCATTTTTAAAAATTAAATAGAAATTAAATAGAAATCCTCTGACAAACTGTAGCGCGGGCTCCCGGGGGACTCCGGTCTCGCTCCGTGCCTCCAGTTCCGCTGTGAGCCGAGCTTTTCACTGATATTGACATGTATGTGGACAAAAGGCGCCCATGCAAATAATTAAAGCAGAAATACAACATTGTGTCAAGAGTTAATCAATAGAGAACAGAATCTAGGTCAATATCCAATAGTGAGAAGACACGACTCAAAGACTTAAACATATTCAGCTGATTAGTGACATTTGTTTAAAACGTTAGTAAAAATGACAACTGTTTAAAAGAAGCTCCTGATCTGAGGCTTTCAGGAGCCTCTGAAATGAACCGTGATTACAACTGTTCAAACTGTTGTGTCCTTAAGCAAGACACTCCGCTCACATCGTGTGGTGTGACTCTCGTGTATGCGTGAGTGGGGGCCGGCGACTGGCAGCCCCTCTTTTATCAGTCTGCCCCAGGACAGCTGTGGATACAGTAGCATCTTACAACCAGTATCGATATATCGTTTTGAACTGTTTCTTTAACGTCCTTTTGGTTCATATCTGCTGTTTTATCATTGTCATTTTTTTATGTCCCAATCACCAAAACAAGTTCCTATGTCATATATGACTCTACAAATGTATCCACACAAATATCAGTGCTAATTAACACATATATCCAAGCATATTTTAGGACTAGATATTTATTGAAATGTCTTCACGCATGAGACCAGACCAGTATCGAGTATCAGTATCAAAAGAATTACCCCCAAAAGTACTATCGTATCAATACCAAAAAGTGTGGTATCACTCACCACTAGCACCAAGTATGACTGAATAATGAGATGTAGAGTGCTTTGTGTGTCCTGTAACCATGGAAACATGTGTTGTTATCGTTATTCTAACACAGGATTTGACCAGGGCTAAAGTGGGCCACATACTTTATCTTGACCTTTTGGGAAATGTTCTGCGTTGGCCCATCCTTCAATGATCCATCTCCGGATCTTGAGCCAGGACCTCGGTCAGGACCTCGCTGGATGGACTGTGACTGTGCGTGGATGATCAGATCAACACGCAAACGCAGAATGCCCTCTCGCCGCTTGGTAATCAAAGCTGTGACCCTCTTGCTGTGAGTTCCAACACTTTACCACCAGCACTAACTCTTTCAAACTCAAAGTAAAGCGTTATCTCCAGTGCTTCTCTGACAGGATCTGGCTCTGTCTCACACTGATAAGGCTCAGGTGGCTCATATTAACCTGACAAAACGGCCGCGCGTGGCTTAGCATCGGCGGTAATTGAATTTGGGTCCCGTCATACCTACCTCCGCTACGGGCTTCATTGAGATTAATTACTCACACCGCGCGCTCACAGCCCAGATAGCAGCCACGTTCGCTCGATGCCGCTCGGGACAAGCCACCTCAGCAACCTACGGAAAAAAATAAATAAAAGGTTGGGTGGCCAGACAAAAGCGTGAACACCGCTGATTCTATCGCGCCTTGTTGTGTTAGCATTAATTAATTTCAAGGTGATTATACTTGAGTGAACACACCGCCGCGCTCCCCCTTCGTGAGCGTCGCCGGGCCTACAGGCGGCGGGCGGTGGTGGGCCAGATAAGGAAACAATGCTGGAGGTGTTATTCAAATGTTTCCAGGACAGTAATAAAGGCTAGCCGTCGGAATATTCAGCATATGTGCGTTTAATACTCCTAGTGGTGCGACGTGAGGAACAATGCACCGCCTGTAGCCCTGTTTGCAGCTGTGACCTACAAATCCCATCTCGGAGCGGCGCGTCGTGGAACGGGAGGGAGAATAGCCAGTAGCAACGAGACAACCGAGGCTATCAGACCAGCTTGTGTGTTATTAGCTTTGTAAATATAGATATGTTCCATGATAAGCGCTGGTCCTGTTGCCTAATAACGTTCTAATGATGCCGAGCCGGGTTATTCAAAGGAATGCAGATGATGCTGATGTTTGGATGGGGTTTGAACCAGCAATCTTATGGTTAATGGACGAATCCAATACTTCAGTGTTCATTTCCTGAACATAAGCAAGACAGACATTTAATCATTGCCGTTCAACACAAAAAACAGTTGAATAAAAATGAAAAAAGTCCAACCTTATCATCGACGATTAGGCAAGACTGAATCTCGATCTCGATTCAAATCCGATTACTGTCACAAGCCTAGTGTTTAGTGCAGGAGGGGACGGCTGAAGGGGCCGGTGCTTCTGTCTTCATCTGAACGCCGGGAGCAGTCATTGGCTGCGACGCTCAGGTAGCGGGCTGTGATTGGCTGACGGTGATAAACGACAGTGCCGTTGTTTCCATGAACCCCAAAGGTGTCATGATACCAGTGACATCACATGAGAGTAATCGGATTTCTTTTGCATTGTTCACACTGTGGGAAACATTTGCAAAACGACTGAAAGAGTGAATGAATTGTCACTTTGTCTTCTAAATGCAACAGATTCTCTAACGATCCACTGATTACCTGACAAATCAGACCGAATGATTTAGTTCTCTGATTGTTTTAGTTATCTGATTTCACTGGTCATGAAAACGTACCCAGTGATCGGAAGTATGTAAGTTTCGTCTTCTTGGTTGATTTTAGCTTCAACTTAGCACTGTAATTAAGGCCAAACAGCTTTACAAAAACCTCAACCTCCCGGAAAGATATGGTTTATTTGTTCATTTATAATCTAAATATGGATCCCATTAGCTCGTCTTCCTGGGCCATTACCAAATCAAATCACATTTCTTTGCTTCTTGAACATCAGTCCACAGACGTACACAGCGCGCATTAAACATGCCGTGATACAGTCTAGTTTGAAAAGAATTGATTATTTTTGAGTTAAAAATGTCAATAGGAAATAGATATAAAAGAGTTTTGTGTGTGTGTGTGTGTGTGTGTGTGCGTGCGTGGGTGTGCATGCGTGCGTGGGTGTGCATGTGTGTGGGTGTGTGTTTGTGCATGCGTGCGTGCGTGTGTGCGTGCGTGGTTCCAGTGGTTCCAGTTCCAGTTCCAGTTCCGAACAATCACAATAAAGCATGTGATTGCAGATAAAAGCAGGTGTTTGTAGAGTCAGATTCCCGACGTCACTTTTCTCTTTTTGAGCCACGACAGAATGGAATTCATCTGCTCTTGTTTTAATGGTATTTTTGCTGAATCCACACTTCAGAATGTGACATGGACCTCTCTCTTCTCTCTGGGTGGGGCTAAAAGTGGAGGAGGTGTGGCTTTGGTGAGTTAAGTTTAGAGAGTTGAGTTGTGGCCATCGCCTGAGACAAAACACTTTTAAGCGCTATATAATGGTCATGTTTTTGAAACCATGTTAAGCCGTTCACTTAACACTTTTAATGCACATATCACTGCTGATTCCTTGTTTATCTAAACTTAATGCCTTCCCCTTTTGTTCCTTAATGAAAGCAGCATAAACAAGCTCTGCGCTCACTGCCCGCTGACGTACACATTTACCTGTCATCTCCTCCGCGCACATGTTCATTACACCGCATCCGTCCTCCGTGTTGTGGCGCCATTAGGACAAGCCTGTCAAACGCCATGCCACAGCTCACGTCAATGCCCCCGCTTGGCACCTATCTCCCCCGAACACAAAAGATTCCCCCGCAATTAACGCCAGCGCCTCCCCTCCCCGGCGCATAGCCTTTTTCACTTTACCATTTCCAGCAACTCTAGACACCTAAAGTGGCGCTAAGTGATCAAAGAGCGGAGTGCATATTGGATAACGCAATTAGGCCACCGCTGAGAGGGCTGAGACAGGACTGGCAGTGGGATAATGGCGGTAAACACAAGACGCGACTTTTTAGACAGAGGATTCGGACCTGATGCCGGATGTGCCAGGGTCTATTAGAACACTCAGCCCAGTGGGGAATTAGCAAGGCAGCACTCTGGTTTAGGAAATGGGAGAAAATGGCACACTGAGGCTACGCTACGCAAGTTGATTATGAAGCCCGGCTAATTGCAAATATTCGAAACAAAAGAATGAAAATGTGAGGTTTGGAGAAAGTGAGGTTTTGGGTGGTGAAGAGGGGGGCGGTTGTCGGTGGGACCCATCACAGGCTTCTGCTGGTGTTCAGAGATATTCATGGAGTTGATAATACGGTGTCTTCCACTGAGTGGAACGTGTTTCAGACGGTTCTTGACATCATCATCATCATCATCTTCATCAGCCCACTGGATTTCAGAACTATGTACTTGGGCCTCAGGGCTCCTGCCATGGACACAATAAACAGTTACAGGTTCTAGCCTCATTAGATCAGTGTTTTGTGAGGAAAACACAGGAATCTGCGAGCATGTCATTCTCATTGTGCAGTTCTCATGTGTGCAGTTCTTCATGAGTGCAGTTCTCATGTGTGCTTTCTCATGTGTGCAGTTCTCATGTGTGCAGTTCCCATGAGTGTAGTTCTCATGTGTGCAGTTTCCATGTGTGCTGTTCCCATGAGTGCAGTTCCCATGAGTGCAGTTCTCATGAGTGCAGTTCTCATGTGTGCAGTTCTGATGAGTGCTGTTCCCATGAGTGCAGTTCTCATGTGTGCAGTTCTCATGAGTGCAGTTCTCATGTGTGCAGTTCTCATGAGTGCAGTTCTCATGTGTGTTGTTCCCATCAGTACAGTTCTCATGTGTTTTCTGAACCCTGTTCTGATGCTGCCGGCGCGTCCATCCACCTCCGCCC
Source organism: Chaenogobius annularis (assembly GCA_015082035.1). Classification (NCBI taxonomy): domain Eukaryota; kingdom Metazoa; phylum Chordata; class Actinopteri; order Gobiiformes; family Gobiidae; genus Chaenogobius; species Chaenogobius annularis. The sequence continues at coordinate 364,711 of BJKM01000397.1, forward strand.
ACATCCTGCTGATCTCCGTCTCCAGATCTTTGTACTTGATGAGTTCTCACCCTCATGTTAAATACATTTTTGTGAGCGGTCAGACTGTGAGGCCTTTTCTTATGTCTGGCTGGAGCAAACTATTCTATTGTCCGTTGTTTAATACTTCCTGTCCCCGCCTCCCCAATCTGCTCTTAAAGACACAATATGAACTCTGCCCAGTCGTGTGTGTGCGTGTGTGTGCGTGTGTGTTGTATGTGCGTGCGGTGTGTGTGTGTACGTGCATGTAGGTTTGTGTGCGTGTATGTGTTGTGTGTGCGTGCGTGTGTGGTATGTGTGTGTGTGTGCGTGCCTGTGTGTGTGTACGTGGCATGTAGTTTGGTGTGTGTGCGTGTGTTGTCTGCGGCGTGTGAATGTGTGTGAATGCGTGGTGATGTGTGTGTGTGTGCGTGTGAGTGTGTGCGTGCCTTGTGTGTGCATGCGTGGTGTGTGTGTGCGTGCGTGTGGTGTGTGTGTGTGCCGTGTGGTGTGTGTGTGTGTGTGTGCGTGCGTGTGTGTGTGTGCGTTGTGCGTGCGCACGTGCCTTTTGTGTGCGTGCGTGTGCGTGTGTGTGTGTGTACGTGTGTACGTGCAGTACGTGCATGTAGGTTTGTGTGCGTGTATGTGTTGTGTGTGCGTGCGTGTGTGTGCGTGCGTGTGTGTGTGTGTTGTGGCGACCAAAGGAAGTGGTGATTTCCTCCTCAGACTCCGTGCCTCCCAGCGCTAAAGACGCAGGTCAAACGGTCAGCTCCTAATTATCAGTGAGTGCAGCAGCTCCACACGGTCAACCTGCTCACCTGACATAAACCCTATCCCCAGGCGCCCCCGGGGACCCAGATGTTCATGTAAAGTGTGTCTGTGTGTGTTTTCGGGGGAGGAGAGGGTGCTGGGGGTACATCTGCGTCTGCCACCTGAGTCTGTGGGTCTGTGGTCGCTTTGAAGAGCGCCGGCGCCAACTCTCAACCACGGCGGAGTGTTGTGGTTCAAACTTGTAATAGTGCTTCATGAACGCGCCCTGGCCTCACTTGAACGTGTACTCTTATGGTTTGTTTGTTTGTTGTTGCTGTTTTGTAGTTGTGTACAATGGCACACATGAAAAATATACTAGAAAGACAGAAAAGACACAAAAAAGACCCAGTGGGGACAGTAATGGAGCCCAACAGTCACCGCTCGGTTCCAGAAGTACATATTACTTTTCCTCATAGGTTTATAATAAAATGATAATACAATAAGAATAAAGTTTGAACGTTTGCTCAGGAATAAGCTGAAAAAAAAAGAACTCTGTAAATCTTTATAAACCGCTAATTGATTAAAACATTGAGCTATTTTATTACGTTTTATATGTGTGTTTTTGTGGACATTTGCCCCTGACGTGCATTTAAACTCCTGATATTTTAATATCTCTAAAACCCAATGGCAAAAATGAATGGAAAGTTTTTTTTCTGGAAACACAGAGTTCTATAGACATTATTATACAAGTATAAGTACATAAAGAAACCATTGTCAAGTCAATCCACTCATTGAGTTTCCTTCCTCAATCGTGCGCGAAGTGTAAATCTGCTTTCAGGAGATACATTATAATTATATGATATTGTATTTTATTTTACAACAAATAAAAGGACCTCATGAACTTCTTTCCAAAAGTGATTTTTCTTTTTTCAAAGATGTTGGTAAAGCCTCTAATTGTAGTATCTATAAGTCTATACTGTATACTAAATACTATAGAGTATTTGTATTGTCCGTGAAGCAGGAAGTAAGGCTCATTGTTGTTAGCCGTGGTGTGATGGACAAACTCTGCAGACAAAGTCATCAGAATGTTTTAAGAAGGGGAGGAATATGGACCAAACAGTTTAAAATAAAGTCTGTTTTCATGTTTTTAAGACAGTCCAAATCAGGCCCAGCACCTTCAAGCTTGTGAGGAAAAACTGAAAAACTGAAAAAACTGAAACCGAAGAGACGGAAAAGGAAATCTGCCAGAAACTTTGAAGGTGCACAGACAGCAATGTTTTTTCAAACTGCGCAGTGGAACTATTAGTGATCCTTTGGTTGAGCCGCGATGGAAACATCTGAGGCTCACGTGTGCACACGTGTGGCACAGGGGCCCACCATAACCACTAAAGGTTACCTTGCTTTTTCCATTCGGCTCTGAACTCTTCAAAGACTTCAGAAGGTGCTAGCAGACCCAGCACACCAGTCAAACGCCGATCTTGGACGTGCACAGGACCGTTTACCACATGACAGAAATATACGGGCGTGTGCTGTACATCAGGAGCACTGTAGACAAGAAGATTACTGAATGACTACAAAGGAGATAGAGTGGGAGCACAAATCAGATACAAACTAGGCATTGGGGTACAAAGGCTATCTTGCATGATGGTTCTTCTTGATTACTACCTAAAGTGCATATAGCCCTGTATAAGCTTCATATGCCTTATCATTTCAGTGGCTCGGCTCGGCGAGGGACGAATATTTGATTGACACAGTGTGTTTTTAATGGTTTTAAGTTCCAGAGTTGACTCCGCAATTAATCATAAGGAAATCCAGTTTTGAAATAGCAATTGTTTTTTTTAGTTAGGTTCGAAAGTGCTCTACAAACACCAACATATTCTCCATACTATAACTGACAGGTGGATGAATCCATCAGGGGCACTTGTTCCGCTTACAAGGAAAAAAACATCACAGATTTCTGCAGAATCAATCCTCGAAGGTGAGAGGGGTTTAATTTGATTCTGAATTGTGACTGACTTTGTTTCACATGCGTTGCTGGAATGAACACACCTGATTGCACGGCACCATTTGAGTTTGGCTCCAGGCGTGATGGAGGGAGTGAGACCGGACTCGAGCTTCGTAAAGACACGGACAAGTTTGTGTTCTGGATCCCAGGCAAATACAGTGCAGCGCTAACCTAAAATGTGGACTGTGAACGGAATTCTTATTTGATAAAAAACAGAATTAGCTTCACTTTGTACGTTTAATAAGGGGTTCCAAATCTGAACAATTGTACAAATACAGTATGTATAGAATAAGGTCAAAGCAAACCCTATTGGGACAAATATTAAAGATCAAATAATCTGCATTCTTTCTATGGTTATTTGCCTGTAAACTTGCTCTGGAGTCCCTTTAGTTTGGCCAAAGAACAACATTCAACAACAACATTCAGAGAGTTTATGAGGCTCGAAGGGCGAGGACTTTTTAACCAGGATTCATCAGCTAAATGCTACTCCGGGTGTGTTTTTGATGAGGAACAATGTTAAAACAGGGCTTAAAAAGCTCCAAAAAGTCAATAGTATAATATGTCTCCTTTACTACACCGCAGACACGCCACCCACATACATGCACACCTCCTCCTCCAATCCCTCTTTCTCCTGCTCAATTATCCCCAGCTTCTCGTGTGTTTATTATGTATCCAAGGTACGTGCACTTGGAGTGGACGTGTTCCCGGGGGAGCGAGGGCCCACTGGAGCGTGGTGGCTAACCGCTGCAGCAGCACACGCGGAGGTGCAGATTAGAGCGTTAGCCGCGACTCACTCCCGCCCGAGGAGATAGACAGGTTGTTGGTTTGGAGCTAAATACACAAATGACTCAGAGGAGCTAATCTTAATATTTTTACATAAAAAAACCCATCTTCTCTCTATTGTCTTGTATTGTTGTGCTGTTTTTGGAGTAAAATGATAACAATAAGCTTTGCTCAAACACATTGCTCCCTTGGACTTTAAATGGAGTTGCCAGAAGAGTGAACATAGCTATTTCAACCTGGAGAGACTCAAACGGACAAAAGCGAGCAGAATAAAAAATGTATTGCCAGATTAGGGTCTTCGGCGCTCAGACCCCGGCAGAAGACTTGAGCAGTCTGGTCTTCAGAGGTCTTCACCCCTTTTGGGGCCTGGACACTGGTGGTGGTCGAGAAGGGCCAGGAGAATAGGGAGGAGGCTGGGATGGAGGCGGGGCGTGCTGGGTGAGATGGGTTTAAATAAGGCGAGCCGGGCTTTGATTGGCTGCTGGGAGGTGCGCAGCAGCTGTGGGAGTGTCCTGCCGCTGCACTGGTGAGTGATGAAATACTTCAACGTGCACCGGTGTCTTCCTGAACTCCAAAAAATATCTTAAATTAGAATCTAGGGTGTCATTTGATAAGTAATCTTTTTTTTTGTGCTGTGATTTTTTTCTTGAGAGATGAAGTAGTTTTTACAATGCAAGATTTTATTTCTGTGTTGCAGCTAGCTAGGTTCCTGGATAGCAGTTCCTCGCCTTAAGCACTTGCATGAGAAGGGTTTGGCTGCAGCAGCATGTTGAGTAGAGCCCCACATTCAGTTTGGTTTATTATCGACCCCTAACCCCAACCCACCAAACCTTAACCCTAACATTAACCATCTTAACCATGCAGCTATCCTTTTTTGGATGTGACAGTGCTCCCGCTCTGCAGCCAATGGTTCCAAACCTTCTCTCCAAGCAGCAGCTGCAGCGAGACTCTCATGAATGTGGAAAGATTTCAGTGGAATTGGTGCAACCTGGGACGCATCTCCAGACCGTGAGCCGCTTGCAGCTGGAAGATTATCCAATTCTGCATGTTTTTAAGGTGCACTATGCAACTTTCTGGAGGGGGGGTCTCCATGGAAATGCTATTACTTTGCCTGGAATGTCCCACAGTTTGGCGTTCAAATTGTATGGCTGGCATTTATTCAATTCCAGGCGCTTTTATTGCTAAAATACCTTGAAAAACAGTCATTTTCACTGTAAGCACCATCGCCTCACCACAGATTGATACCATTTAATGCCATGGAACATTTCATGCAAAGCAAGAACATTTGGAGACAAGCAGGAGAAAGTGACACAGTGTACAACTGCACCTTTATGTAAAAGAAACATCAAACAAACATTTACTAAGGTAGAATATCTTCTGCTCTGTAGGTGTGTGCTTTCTACACGATCACAGCGTCTATTCTTAGTATCCTTTAGACTGTTGTCGGCCCAAAAACTGATGTGGGCAGCTTACATCCAGCGGCTGCTCTGATCAAAGTTTCATGTTGTGTGTAGGCACCAAATCTGTTTTATGCCTCAGGTACGGGCTCCTACATGTGCGCGTTGGCTCATTACGCTCATTAGCACAACAGTAGAGCAGTGGACCCGCCCTCAGCAGCTCCTGGCCCACCTTGGCGGTCAATAGTGCGGGGGCGTCCTGTTACACAAGGTCCAGCTCAAGGGGGATCTGTTTCATAACTAATCGACAGTATTGACAAATATCATATGCTCTGAGACTCTCCAACGCCGAGCAGCAGTTAGCTCTTTGGAAGCTATCAGGAATAATAGATGATCCCGGCTGAGGAGCATCCAAAGCCTACGAGCGCAGGTTGAGGTAAGGTTATATTTAGACTTGAGGTACCCAGGTGGGTTCCAGTGCCTGTGACTTTTGACCGGAGCAGAGGATGTGGTAAGAAGAGAAAATGCTTATTTAGGTGCAATTTGAATTTTCTTGACAGAGTTCTGGTCAGCTTAGTGTTTTTGTTAATGAAACCAACAAAGGAGTAAAAAATGAAGAAAGCTCTCCATAAAGATGTTTTGGTGCCAGTTTAATTAAGCGGTTAGTGTATTAATTAAGTAGTTACTAAGCCTGAATAATTCTCAATAAACTATTTGTCCAATATAAATTAAGTCTTTTTACATGCTTAATAAAAGTGTAGTTATTATGAAGTGGTACCAATGTCTGTGCTTTGCCTTATCCCACTGTGTGGCATTAAACTAATCTGTCTCTATGGAGACAAGCAGGTGACGCCACCAGGCTGAGTCACCGGTCAGTCCTGTGGAGAGGCGAGCCTGCCTAGTTAGTCTTTCAAACGGACCAGTGCAGTGTTTACTCGTAAGCGTCTTCATCCTTCCTCAGGAGGGTCATGTGATGTCATGGTGACGTGTTTTGCCAACTGATTTACACTGGTTTTGGTGCCGTTCTCCTCCCTACGTTGGTAAGAGAACAGCGCCCTCAGCAGACCAACTCCTCCAGGACAGTATAGCAGGTCAGTGAAAGCTGGTAGGCCCCTTCGTCTCTGTTTACTGTCCTGTGGGCGTTTCTGGATCTCAGTGGTCTCCTTTACGCAATCCAAAACATGCCAAGGTATGAATAAGAACAGTCTAAAAGTAACTCTCTCTGATGTATATCTTGGAAGACCACATGAAGTAGTAAGAATACATGTTACGGAGAGCGAAATAATAAGAAAACAAATAGGCATCAACTAAACATCAAAAGAAACAAAATCATGGCACATTTAAATAAAAATAAAGGTCCGAATTGGTTCAAAGACTGTCAAATTTGTCCATTTCCAAAATAAGTCCAAATGTCATTGTTTTTCATTTGTCAAATTGAATCAATGCAAGGTGGATACGTTTGTGTCATACTGCAGAATATTCGCACCGGGACTAATTATTTCAATATTTTCATCAACAAATTAAAACCAAACAGACAAGAAGAGAGCGCTTGAGTTTGTTCCTTTGGACATGTGAAAAGCACAATTTAGCATTTTTAAAAAGAAACCAAAACTGTATAATGTTTTTTGTTAACTTTTTGTCGACTGAAACGAAAAGGAATCATACAACCAAATGTCGACTGTATTCACATTTGTTTGTGCAGTCCAACGTCAGGAGTCACAGTCCAGAAGAGCACGCAGGTGAACGTGTTCAGATGAAGACTTTTGTCTTCTGATTCTGCCCTGAACACACTGACTGTCTGCCATTCTGGATGTCCCTTTTTTCCTTTTTTCCCCACAAACTTTTCTTCTGATGGGCGACATATTCACGCCTTGAATCCATTTATTCATATGATCTGCTCCTGGCTGCTTACATTGTGCGTCGGGAATATAATTGACTGGGTGTTATACCAGTCTATACATGTGCCTACACGACAATGGCAGGCAGTATTACAAAAAGCTGTACTAATGGGCACACAAAAAGAGCTCCACTCCAAGGGGCGCATCCATATTTATACCCATGTCCCCTTTCATGTCTCCTACAAATCTGATGTGCACGTCTGCTCTGGGCTGCTCCGCTCCGCAGCCCTTTGTATTAGCACAGACCTGCGCTGCTCGGCCTCTTCCAGGGAACCGGCTCCGTCTCATATCAGCGCACAATTTGTCCGGCGAGCAGAAGGGATTAGACCTGCCAAAGTGTGTCGTTTTACATCCCACCTGCTAAAATTCAGATCTTTGTGCACCCCTGATCAGACTCTCCGCTCCCCCCACTGGGCCGACCGCGCCGATATCCTGAGCCGGGAAATGAACCAGGAGGATGGCAGGAGGAGGATTCAGCCGCGCAGGTCTGTCGGCACTCGCTGGGCCCAGAGCAAAGCCAGGTTCTCTGTTTTCCCTCCTAAATCAATAAGCGGGGTGCCTCTGGGGTGCCCCGGCCAGCCATCTGGACTCAAATCCGGGGCTCAGGTTGTCCCTAGGGTTCGCCTCCCTTCCAGTTCCAGCCCGAACGAACGCACAAGGACCTGGCGCTAAGTTAATCGCACCGACTCCCCTCCTCAGCCTCCCCCTGCCTCCTGTCCCTCTCTCCGTACACCTTCCATCTAATCTGGCCGGCTGCGACTCAAATGTCAGGCCACCTGGGAGGGGCAGCTGCCGGGCTGCAACGAGAGCCGTGCAGGGGCCTGGACCGGTCCCAGACTGGACGGCCACCTCCCTCCAGAGCAACCGCGTTCTGACCGTGTCATGTGTAAAAATACAGATTAGAGAAGAAGTTAGAGCTGAAATATATTGTGGACATCACCTAAGCATAATTGTCCGACTTATATCTCTAAATGACACTAGGGGCGCTCTTTAGACATGTGATCAGTTTGCTGTCTCAACATATGTAAAAGCTTCACGTGGAAATGTGCACGTAAAAGTGTTTCATTATTTCATTTAATCCACTTGCATTCATATGTTTTTATGGGTCACATTTGTTCTCACATAGAGACAAGTAATCCGGTACTTTTAATGACAACAAATGTGGCAAAACTTTTTTTTTCACGCCAACATTCAGTCAAATCTAGTTTACTCGAATACTAACTAAGAAATCCTAAATCCCCTTGGTAAATGTATATGTGAGCAAAATTAAACAAAAAATGTAAACTGGCTCTCACCATTTTTCAGATTTATTTGCCTGAATTATGTGCAATTTTGGCATTTTTTACTGATGAAATGCCTTCTCGTTACATGAAAATGATTCATGAGGAAAACTCAGTGTAAATTACAGAAGTTTCAAATGAATATATCTGTGTTTAAGATGTTTTCCTCTGTCTCACCTCCCTGCACAGTGGGAATGCAGCCAGACTTTACTACGTTTTTTACATCTTGTCCCTCATTTTATTTGTTTTCAGCCAATCACAGTCAACTACCTTTTCCTCTCAATCAATCACAGGAAAGATATTAATTTAAATTCTCTGTCCAGTGTGTTTACATGTGTGTCATGTACTGTGGGTTCATTAACACTGTCCCTAACTAATAAATACTAAGAATATTAATCCTCCAGCTGAAATATTCACTCATCTTTGCTTCATTCTCATTTGCATCTCTGAAATCTCAACCTGTAAGAGTCAAGCACCAAACGTTATCATCCATGCATCCGTTTATCAGGTTATTAGAGAAGATCGCCTGAAACGTTTCATGGCGTTAATCGTTTCTTCCCAGTGTTCATTCTCGTGTGTGTTTTTAATTTAACAACTTTGATAACCACGCAGTCTGACTGTGAGCGGGTTTGGCTCTCCACAGATCTGACCTGTGAATTGGCCTGATGGCGCCTGCTTGTCTTTGTGGAGATATATACGTTTAATGCCCTGCACAGGCACAGCATAAACATCCCTGATCTCCCAGACCGGTTCACTTAAAAGAGCTTGGAGCGGCTCTTTTAATGGCAGAATGCATTTCCAGGTTTCGCAGGGCTCGCGAGGCCCCCTGCTGCTAAAAATGTACCTAAATGATGCTGTTGAATCCTGAGGCCGATCTTAGAAATGCACCAAAAGTCATTAAGTGATTCCAGGTCCGTGTTGCTGTGAGACGTGGTTAAATATGTATTTATCTCACTTCTCTGCACGTCTCTTCGTGTGGATCAAGGTCGCCATTGGCTTTGGATAATGTCACATGCATTTCGCCCTGGAAATACTGTATAATATTCTGCGTCTCGACAAAGCGAGTGCCGCGCGTCCTGTTTATCAAGCTGTTCACCTGGGCACTTTTTTTTTCATATAAAGTATCATCCCTGGAAATGTGAGGCTCATCACCAGATCAAGTCGGCGTTTGTTGAAAAGTTATTCTTTTCTGTTTATATCTACTTTTTGCCACTTTGTTTTCCCCTGAGTCTGTGGAACCAGTGGAAACGTGGCTACAGTTTACGTTATAGCCACCAGAATACGGCTCATAATAATAATAAAACCAGATTTGTTGGGGGTGAAAGTGGGTTGTTCCTTTTGGCATAAATACTCCTCTTTGACCCAATCCCATCTCCCAGTTTGGTTGAAATCCTTCTGAAACTCAGCACACCTCTTAACCAGTGCACTTGTGATTCATGTCAGATGAGGCAGCTGCGAGAATCCTGGCAGCTCTCTCCTCCCGTCCCCTCCCTCACACACCCCCCAGCACCCATGCACCACACCGGGGCTCCAGCAGGTACGAGCAGGAAGGAAGGAGGCCATTTCCATCAATACACCCCCAGATAAAGATCCATCTGGAGCAGCTGAAAGAAGCGTTGGAAGGGGGGCTTTTGGCACCAATGCGCGTCCATTGATTGTGCGTCCCATTACCAGTATATGATCCAATCTAAAAAGAGAGAGAAGAGCAAGAGAGAAGAGCGCGCTGCCCTGTCATCGCATAACCAAGACATCCCCCTTTTAATCACCCAGGAACGCTTTTTGGGAAGGCATCCAAACACGAGAAAAGCAAAGCGCCGGCGTGTTTAGAGGAGAATGAAACAGAGAGGGAGAGAGAGAGAGAGAAAGGGGGCTACAAATACTTACTGGGCTCCGTAGGGGAAAACGAAGCAGAAAGGTAGCAATCAATATTGAAACACAGAAATTAAGCGTTTAAATGGGTAATTAGGGAGCAGTTGGTTGGTTCACACCTGTACGTGGCGCCGCTGCCAGCTCGGCGCATCTGTCTGCCTCCACCTGCCAGGCACCTGCCACGTTTCAATGGAAGCCTGATTGCATTCAAACGCCGAAGACTCTTTTAAGCTTCTTAGTGATTCACCCTCAACGCCGAAGCCCCCCTCCCGCTAACCCCCTCCCGCATTATTTTGTATTTATTTGTATCTGTTCATTCCAATGCAGGTGCCTCGGAGTAATACTCAAGTGCGCTATACATGAGTGATTCCTTTATGCCTCAGTTCCTGCATTTGTCATTTTGGCGAAAGCAAGAGGATTAGGGCTTTGAATGTGTACCTCCGCTTTCTTCCTCTTTCTTTGGTGCGCTGTCTGTTTTTTTTCTCTCTCGCTTTCCTTTTTAACAACATCCTCCCCTAATCATTTGCCTACCAAATTCTTTAACCCTACGGTGGTCAGAGGCCTGTCAAATCCTCTCCACTCGGTTCGCTTTGTGTGCAGCCGACCTGTGACGACTGACTTAGTTCCGACACAGTAGATACGAGGAAAATCTCATGCCCTGGAAGTTAAGGCTAAAGCTCCTTCCATTTATTTTCCTTTCCTTTTTATCTGGATATCTGCAGACTTCAACTTTTTGCTTTTTTTAATTGATAAATGTTTTTGTTTTTTTCCTGCATTGCATCTCAGGTCACATCGGACTTAAAAGATTCTATATCATACTAAATTAACCTTTTGGGTCAAAAAATATACCAGGAAAAGTGCTCGAATTTCCCATGATACATTTCAACTTGAAACTAAGACCCCTCAGTCCGTTCCCAGCACCGCTTGTTGGTGGCGTAGTAGTTGGTCAATTCAAACTTTCAGAAAATCCATTTGTGTTGGATAACTTTAAATACTTACTGCATCCGAGATTGTGGATCGGTGTGAAGATGACAAACGAGACCACTGAGGGGGCACACATGAAGTACAGCCATTTACATGAGCTTTTAACCGTTATGATGGTGTTCTTCATCATTGTCTTCCTCAGAGTTGGCTCTTCTTGGAATCCCTGCTTGTTGAGTAATCCTGTATTGTGTTTGAAAAAATGTCGGTTAACACCCACCCCGTATCCCCGCCCACATTCCAGTACTTAATAGCAAAAATTCCAAAACATCCGACTCAAAAATTTGCATGCAAAACCATTTTTCCACCATAAAAAGTAAATGCCAAATGTTGATCATCAACATATGTTATAGTGTGATACTAAATACTTTGGAAAAACCACTATGGTTTCTTTCAGGAATAGTGAGTGAGAAAATGGTGTACAGAATAAGACCGAAGAAAAGAGTCTTCACGAGTACCACCAGGTCTAACTCAGGTCTATAACAGGACTAAAGGAAGGAAGAGAAAAAATGACTTAAATGTACTCCAAATAAAGTAAACCCTAGAACTGAAGAAAGAGGTGGCCACGTCCCGCTTCACGCCCCACAGTTTGAGAAACACTGAGATCGGGAATTAACCATGAGAACACTGTAAAAAGGCTCCCAGAAGGCCTGAAATGAAGCCCCTCTCCTTCCATTACCCACGTCTAAGCGGGGGGCTGCCTGTGTCCCGTGTAGGGTGTGTAAAATACGCAGAACTCCAGCCTGACAAACTAATGTGCTCATCCGGATTCGGTTACGGCGATTCAACAGTTCGAGAGGCGCCATCTGGGCGTCTGTTAACCTGAGTCAGATGTGCGCCTGTCGCTTCTGCAAGGTACAGCAGCTTGGCTAATGATTCTTAATCTTTTCTTTAATTAAACTGTGCAGCCAACCTGAAAAATCTATCTTTATGCAAATGAGCAACTCCTTTTTTGGCATTTGCTTACCGTAATGCACTAATAAGGTTAATTTAATAAAAATCTGTTCCAGTTTTGAGAGATAATTGCGTGTTTTTTGATGCTTGGTGCCGTGCGGTTGTTTGCGGGGTGAGACCTGCCGTGGATAATGGTATTTGTGTGAAGTGGAAATCTATTTTGCTCGGTGTTGTGTGCCACAGGGGCCCGCGGTGACACATCCTGTGAGGTGCGACAGCGCTGTGACGAGGCAGGTGAGAGGTCACACTGCCAAACGCGACAAGTCAACTTAGCCAAATAAGCAACTACAGTAAGCACTTCGGTCAGTCACTCGAGAGAGGATGTATGCCAGTGTGCATTTACATTTGGAAGTAGGAAATTACCTATCTGTATGGAATTCATTTGCAACATCTCCATGGAGACAAGCAGGTGACGTCGGGCTCAGTTACAGGTCAGATCTGTGGCGTGGCAACCTTGATTGTCAGGAGGTTTTCGTTTTCCAACTCAGGAGTAAAATCACATCTTGTACGGCTCCGGCAGATCCACATTAATACTTATGAACGATGAATAAAGTAACAGTGGGTATGCTACATGATGCTACATGATGCTACACATTCATTTGGCCAAAAACAATATTGTTTTAATAATGAAGAGTGTCAATTTGCTGCTGTGATTGGCTAAAACTCCTCAGAGAGTCCCTCCTCTTCTCAAACAATATGGATGATAGCCACTCAGGAGTGCTACACTCATCAACATGAGGTTAGCTCTGTTAAACTCCCTCACAGAGAGAATGCATGTTTTCCAAGGTATATTAAAAACACCTGTAATTGAATAAATGCAAGATATTTATTCATTCATTTACACTGAGACAAGGCAAAGAGACGCAGTGCACCTTCCACTACGTTTTAGTGAAACGAGTCTAATCTGTCATGTGCACTTTAACTGTAGTGAGCAAAGCGGCCAATTACTTTAAATAGGGATTCAAATGCTAAAGAAAGAGTGTGCTAGCTCTGTGTGTAATATAATACACTCGGTTTTTGATTTCACAACTCCTAGATGTATGCAGACTTTAATCAGTAACTTTTTCAAAAAACATTTTCTTCCAAGTCCTTCTGGTTACTATGTGGGCCTATAAAGCTGCATTATGAAGCATTTCCATAGCAGTTGGGGCTACCTGTTTATATCTGTAATGAACAAGCTTACTGCTGATTGCGCCTTGCGGTATTGCTGGTTTTAAAGCCTTCCGTGGGCACCTGGTAGAGCTTTACTAGACGGAACTGCAGTTTGCAAAGTGCAGGTTTGCAGCGAGTGCAGAAAAAAGTCATTAATTAGATTACATTAGCTGCAAAGGCTTAGGAGGGGATTAATGTCTGGAAACGTGTGCACTCAAAAGCAGCAGATAGTGTACCTGGGTGTGCTTTTGACGCGATTACGGCATCGTTGATGAGCTGAGCAGTCTTGACGCCGCTCCTGTTTGTCAACCTTAGAGTAATCTTTCTTTTGTGCTACAATGAGTGAACGAAGGTAGATTTAGACATGCCTGTGTGTTTTAAAGACGGCAGTTGAAGTAATACATAGCTTGTCTCTCCACTGTCTTTTCCCCTCGGTGCGATCTTGGCACAGGCTTATAGTCAAGGTGCGCCGCGTTCTGAAGCCGGTAATAGGTGAATCACTGCAGCGTATCCCCAGAATCCTCCCTGGTGGCGGGTAGGCCGTCTGGCAGCGGCGGCAGGAGGCACGCGTCGGGAGATGCCGGTGTGTCAGAGCGCGTTGTTAAGGCGACCGATCTCGGCGGATGGAACAAGACATCCGTCAACGTCTCCTTGGCGCGTGATTCCTGCGCTGTGGGGAATACCAGGCGCTACAAGGCCAGAGTCAATTCTCTAGTCAAATAAAAAAAAAAGTGGAGGGTGGAAAGGAGGGGAGCGTGCAGACAGAAGAGCAAGTCCCTCTGCGAAAAGGTAAAAATATTATCATAGCGCACGTCGGAAAGTGCAATCCAGCCGATAACTTGGCGGCCCCCGATGTCAGACAAGCTCACTAACAATCTGACAATTGAAAGTGAGGTGAATCTTCAGGGAGATGGGGGGAACAGTGCTGTCGGCGAGCCCCTTTCAACCTGCCATACTCCTCTTCCTCCTCAGCTCCTAACGGTGAATAACTTTGACTCACCGCAGCAGCGTGGAGCTAAGGTGCGGAAGCCGGTAGCGTCACCTAAGCGGAGGCGTGCTGATCACACCTTCGCGTAATGAGCTTCTTAGATGGTCGAAAATAGCAGATAAGTGTTTGCTGTACCTTTCCGCAGACACCCTCCTCGCGCACACACAAACACACACTCTCGGCACTGTCAGGTGGAGCAGCACTCGTTTACGGCTCTGGCTCGGGTCCAGGGGGACGCTGAGCAAAGGAAAAGAGAATATATTTATCTAACGCTAACACTGCTAGAGTGCCCGGGTCCACATCCAAATCCAATCTTGAGTGCGTACCGCGTACAGGTGCGCCATTGATTGTAAAAGTGTTTCCAGTGTCAATATCAGGAGATGTAACTGTCCAAATGAAGTCAATATTGGAAAATCTTACCCCAAGGCAAGCGGGGACATGGCTTAAGTAAAAGTAGTGCTTTTCGGTTGTTAGTATAGTATTTTTTACCGCATACTTTTAAGTTTTACTTCACTACATTTGAGAGCAGGTATGTGTACATTCTACTTTTTTAATTGGACTGAAAAGTAGAAAGTATCCATATGCTTTAAGTTTATTTTATTTTCAAGTTTTGGCTTTGAGCAAATACGAATATATACATATACTTCACTAGGAACAATGGAAATGGATTCAAAGGGCCAATGTTTACAAGAAATCTTATTTTGTTTAACATTTATCAAAATCTGTGTGAAATACTTTACATTTCACTCTCAAAACTTTGACTTAGTCAATTTTATTGGAATATTTTTGGCTCCTGTATGTATCTATACTTTTACTTAAGTAACACTTGATTACTTCCACCACTGATGGCTTGCTGGTGAATGAAGCACGTCACATGGTCGCGATATGTTTAGTTCCAGTCCCAGGCTCAGATAAAGAGAGAGACTTGAGTAAATGTAATTCAATACTCCCCCCTCTGCTTTCTTAAAAAGCCAACTAACCTCAAACAGATTTGCGGATAACACTTTAAAGTAACTATACTTTTAACAGCCTTAATAAACCACCAACAAAGACTTTATAATGAACCAGTTTGTTAGGAATGATTCTGACAGTAACTACTTAATACCTAACTCCTAAGTAGTTACTTAGTAGGCTAATTAAGGTGTAGTTATTACAGAGTGGTACTAAAATCTACTGTTATAACAAGAAGGTTCGGTCTATTCAATGGCTGTGTTCAAACCCACACACAGCACAACAAAAGCAGGACTAAATTGGGACTAAAACCCAGTCTAGACTAAGTCAAAACCAGGACTAGAGTAGGGCCAAACCAGGTCTATATGACGACTAAACCGGACCAGGGCCAAAACCCTGACGAGTATGAACACAGTTAACATTCCCCATCCTCCTGCCAGGTACTCCTGACTATGAAACTCGTTCAGGATCTGGATAAAGGTACTGCCAGGTTCCATCATCTTTAAAATGCTTGCATCTGCACAATAAGAAATGAGTGTATGCGTAACGCCAATCTATATGTCCACATTGTCCATCAACATGCCCGTTCTAATGCTTGCAGATTATAACCACTCAAAAGATCCACAGAAAATACTGCTAATATAGCTACTTTGGCCATTTAGGAAACAAATTACCCTCCTGGCAGCGGTGTGCAAAACTGTGTATACGCCATAATTCAGTCTATCAATAATTACTGGGACTACCTGCTCCAACATGTGTAATCTTCTTAGGATTATGTTTGTGGGAACGCGGCGGTGACAGGTGTCTCTGCATTAGGCTCCATTAAAACTCGATTATACGGCAGAGGCAATGGGTTTGGGGGAAGATGGAGTTGTTGGCGCAGACACCTCACAGCAGACGCGCTGTTTAAACCTGTATTTACTCGACTGAGGTCTGCTGAGCGAGCATTTCTCACAGAGGCACGCATTAGGCCAGAGGAGCTGGGCATGTGAGGAGCAAGTATGGCTGGACTTCATGTGATGTACAATGACTTAAATTATGCAAATTACGTATATAGTAGTACAGAAAGTGTTATAGGTGTGTACTGGTAGATATCATGGTATGGTGGCGGTAATAGCAACGTTAAACAGAAAGTGTTAACAGAAGTGTAACACTTTACTCAAAGTACTTTTTAACACATTATCTTTGTTTTCTCATCTAGTACTAGTTACTTTGCCCATGCGCCTCCTCTTCACAAACACAAACATATTGGCCTTGAGTCAACGTGCATTTCCAAACGCGTGAGAAAAGCAGACGCAGCTCGGTTGATGACGATGGAAGTTTGAGCAGACTTTACGTGCAGGCGCTGATGTGTGTTCTCCCGAAGCTCCTGGTCAGCTTATTAAAAGGAACATTCAGCGTCACAAAAAAGCTTACCAACAAATGCAATATGGGCCAATAATAATTAATCAGAATCAGAATCAGAATCAGAAGGGGTTTATTGCCATTGTCAATGAACAAAATTCACAAACACAGGAACTTGTCTCGGCGTTAAGGTGCAACATAAAACACTGAGCAATAATAAAACAACATATATTCAATCCAAAGGGGATGCATTAAGAAACAATTTAAGATTACTATAGTATAAAATAAAAACAAAATAGGCATTACTATGTACACGAGAATTACAGTTAAATTTACAGTTGTAGTGCAGAAAGTGACAGTGCAGTGAGTGATGAATAGTTGCAGTTAAAGTGGCAGGTGTTTAGAAGTGTTCATGAGTCCAACGGCAGAGGGAAAGAAACTGTTTCTTGTGGTCCGGATGGACCGTAGCCTCCTGCCTGAGGGGAGTGGTTCAAATAGCCCATGTCCAGAGTGAGAAGGGTCAGCTGTGATCCAACCTGCTCGTCCCAGAGCCCTGGAGACGTACAGGTCCTACAGAGATGGAAGTCTGCAGCCGATCACCTTCTCAGCAGAACGGACAATGCACTGCCGTCTCTGTTTGTCCCTGGCTGTGGCTCCAGCGTACCACACAGTGATGGAGGAGGTGAGGATGGACTCAATGATGGCCGTGTAGAATTGTACCATCATCTGCACTGGCTGCTTGGCTTTCCTCAGGAAGTACATCCTCTGCTGGGCCTTCTCGATGAAGGAGCTAATGGTGGGCTCCCACTTGAGGTCCTGGGTGATGGTGGTGCAGAGGATGCGGAAGTAGTCCACTGGTGGTGATGGGGGAGTCTGTCATGATGAGGGGGGGCGGGGGACTGTGACTTTCCTGAAGTCTACGATCATCTCCACTGTCTTCTGGGCGTTGAACTCCAGGTTGTTACCGCTGCACCAGGACACCAGCCGGACCACCTCGCTCCTGTAGATGAGCCCGATGACGTGGTGTCGTTCGCAAACTTAATCAATTTTACGAAGTCGTGGCTGGAGTGCAGCAGTTTGTGTACAGGGAGAAGAGCAGAGAGAAAAGTACATAGCCCTGTGGAGAGCCAGGTTGATGACGTCGTCTACAGACTTTAGTCATTAAGTCCAGTGATCCGGGGCTTCTTGGGGACAGGGAAAATGATGGACGACTTGAAGCAGGCTGGGACGTGGCATGACCCAGGGGGGTGTTAAAAATGTCTGTGAAGACGGGGGTCAGCTTTCCTGCACAGTGTCTTAAGGTGGCAGAGAGGACCGTGTCTGGTCCAGCAGCTTTTAAGGGGTTGGATTTCCGAAATAGCCTGTTTACATCCTGTTCCTGAACTGAGAGTGTGGTAGGGGACCAGGGTTGGTTGGCAGATGTGGCCACCGTGGGGGTGGTCACATCAAACCTGGAGTAGAAGTGTTTAAGTTGGTTGAGTTGTTGTCAGAAAACTGCTGCTTCAGATGCGTATTGTACTGTGATCTAGCTCTCGACACCTCTTTGCTAAATCCATACTTTCCATCTTTTGTAGCGTCTCCAGCCCTGCGTCCTTCTGCTGCCTAAACTGCCTCAGTTTAGGTGTGAACCAGGGTTTGTTATTGTTGATTGGTAAGCATGTACTGGAGCAGTACTCCACTGAAACTTACTTTTTCAGGAGGTAACAAGGTTATTTAACACTGAGTAGAAGACCCAAGTCACATCTGCCGCTCATGTTCAACAGGAAGTATAATTATAAACGTTCAAAAATGGTCAAACTAGTGAAAAATAGGCAAAATATTTAGTAAAATCTTCAATACAATCATGTCCACACGTTTTAGGAAGTGAGTGGTAGAACCAGTCATGTGCACTTTAACGACTAAAATCAGGTAAACTCAACCCAATCTTGCACAAAGCTTCAACAGATGAATTGAACACAATGGAACATGTAGAACAAACCACCCCCCTCCCCCCTCACAGCCTTGGCCCCCACCCCTCCCCCCCAGGCCCTGCTGTAGTAATGGCTGGCAGGTCACAGGCTAAAGGAAGTGCTAACGCTCAGTCACAGCCCACATAATGAGGAGCCCAGTAAGGAGACGCCATAATATCCCTGCTAATAAGGTATAATCGTCTCATTCTAATCAAGTTATGGGCAATTTATGGAGGTTAGGGAATGGGCCTCGGACCAGGAAGGGCTGTGTGTCTGTGGATGTGCGTCTGCAGGCTCGGGGTGAGTGTTCAGAGACCCACCGAGCATACACAGCCCCAGTACAGAGGTAATGCAGATGACTTCAGATGACATTCAGAATTTTGGTGGTGGATGACTAAACTGTATGAGTGTCAATGGTGAGAATGCAGTCTTGTCCTGTAAAAGCTGAAAACACATGTAAAATGTGGAAGAGCTGCAACAGTCTGATAACAAATATAAAAATCTACAACACGTTTGATCTGACATCTTAGAAAACCAAAACAACAAAAGCAGTGCAGCTACGCTCACATTTCACATCGATACAGACTTTGGGAAACTACTTTCGGTTTCCATTTTGCTGTTTAAAGTTAATTTGAATGAAAGAAAACTCCATGGACAAAAATGAGGGTAAGACCACCACAAAGAAACATTGTTATGCCGGGTGTACGCTGACTCCTAACCGGGTGTGGTTCCACAAGACTTAGAACGGGCCTAAAATCAATTCGCCCTGTTACATTGACCGCCAGTTACACAGACCGCCAACCACCACAATGGATAGACAGAAGTCCCTCGTTACTGGAGGCTGCAGTAAAAATATGTATATATATGTATATCAGAGTACTTTAAAATCAAGCTCCTCAGACCAGCTCCGTACATATTTAGGAAGGATCTCCTTCTTGACAGACCTGAAGGTTTGATATTTGTAAAGTGGTTTTCGTAAAAATGTTATTGTATGAACATGCTGACTTACTGTGTGTCCTCAGCTTTTGAACATCCTTCTGAGCCCCTCCACCGCAGCAGCAGAATCATCAGCCTACTCAGCCTTTCAGTCTCCTCCTCACCAGTCTCTTAGCTGAAGGGTGGATCACAAATCCTGCATTCCTTTCTCTGTATCTCTCCTCCTGCCTGGGTGCAAGCGTTTGTTTCTAAGCTACTGAAATGATGCATTTCATTTCAGATCTATCTCCAGCGCTTTTATGCTTTTCTCAGACTTGATTTTCTGACATACCTTTGAAATGGAATACAATGTTTACTGAGCATCAGAGCGTTATACATGAACTAGAATGTTTATGCCTCCGTTCTGACCATTTCCATGCGCTACATGAGTCACCCATCTGAGCAGAGGTGCACCTTATCATATCAGGCATAGATTCACGTCCGGCCCCTAAGAAACAGACAGAACTGTTTGATGCCGCGTATTGGTGAAACCACTCTCAGATTGTGCTCATAAATTGTTTGGTGGAGGTCCGATGCAGACCAATTACTCAGAGACCGCCAGTACCCACACCAGCGACACCTGCTTTGAACTGGCCCCACATCAAACACAGATGGGTGATTATGGGTGCCATGAAAAATATGGAAAAATACCGAAGACAGACCTTCACACCATTTGTTGTTGTCGTTTTTTCATTCGCATGCCTTAAAGAAAACAACTCTGCAAAATAGAACTTTGGGCCTTCAAAGACCTTCTCTTAAAGAATAGTAATAGTAATCATATATTTGAAATGTATACCGTACATTGTATTTTTTGAATGCCATTTTGACATCAACATGTCCAGGGGCTGCAGGTGGAAATGAGCAACTCTGCTAGAACCTGGCACAAGCATCTTCCCTGTAGGTCAACGTGTTATGTGCACTGTCCCTGATAAATAAATGAATAAACTAAACTAAGAACGGCGGGTAATTGTACCTGCACCAGGAGGCAACGGTTACGCAAGTTTGAGCAAGTTTAGTGAGCTTTCACAATGGAAGTAGACAATAATATGATCTCAAAGATGGATCAATCATGGCTCAAAGATGGCATCGTATTGGTTTGAATAGTCTGTGCACACTGGCGCCGTGTACCATGTGATCAGTCCTGACCAATCAGTGCGATGGTGATTAGAGAAGAACTATCACTAACAGAGAATTAGCGCAGAGCTAGCACAGAGCTAGTGCAGACTTAGTGCACTCGTACAGAGGTGGATCCATGGTTTGTACGTAACGGGCACAATGGCATCGCTATTCTCTGTGAACCAACTACCAACCTGAGGGTTAATGATAAACATCTGTATTTCTACTGAGCTACTGCTGTAACAATGACATGCAAGGCTTGTCTATATTAATTCACACAACTTTATTAAATATTGTAACTATGTGTATTAAACAGAATTGCCCACTTACTATTTGTAGAATATAAGACTGAAGAATGTGAGATAGTGGACACAGAGCTGGAAGTTCACCAGACTGAGACTCAGACCTCCACAGTTAGTCCGCCGGAGAGTGGTTGAACTCGTGCTGAGACAGCCCATCAATCTGGCCCTGGACCCCTCCTCCCCCTCCGCCTCCTGTAAGTGCTCTGCCATCCACTGCCCACAGGAGTCCACAGGAACCCACCGGCCCGCGATTCTGCAAACCTATTTTTTCCTTTTAATTTCAGCAATTGCTGTGAGTATTGATTGAGCTGAGGCACAATGTGGGTGTCAGAGGTGTGTGTGTGTGTGTGTGTGTGTGCACGTGCGTGTGTGTAAGGGGGGTGAGAGGGGGAACAGGCGCGGAGGAGGGCAGGTCCGTTAATGCAGTTCCACCAGGGGAATCAAACACTCCCTCTTGTTTTAAAGCGCTCCTCTGGCCCGGCTGCACTGCGCTGCGTTGAGAGCAGTTCGATAGCGCTGATTAAACGCCACATATCCAGTCCATCAATATTATACAAGTCAGGGACGGAGAGGGGGAACAGCAGCCACCTGAATGCATCACGACTTGTTATATCCTCCAGGTCCAAATCAAAAATGTGTTTCATTGATTATTGCTTTACCATTCATCAACAAATCTAAAAATGGCAAAAAAGGTTCATCTGCATGCAGCTCGTACGTGCCAAAAAGTTGCTCACCGCTCACTCATCAACATTCTTCACAGTTTTTGTGTTGCCTTCTTGTCCTGTCGTGTTCCAGTACAGATATAGTGTAGTAGCTCTTGGGGTCAAAATGAGACAGCTGTTTGCATCTAATTACAGAAGGTTTCATTCTCCGTGAAGCAGGAAGTGCAGTGTTTGCAACGTTTGTTGGCTTCACCGTGACAGCAAAACTCGCTCTGGGCTCTCAAAGTTGTGAAAAATGCCCATAAACTCATTGGCGTGAATAATTAGGATGCTAGGAAGGCAATAAGTGATACATATCATTTATATTTACACTTTAGTACTCACTGCTGCAAAGAGTTTAAAGTTACAAGTTCTGTATTTCACGTTTTTAAGAGAGGTACAGTGCCTTTAACAAATCACAAATGTTTGAGTGAGTTAATACATTATGAGTAGTTAAATACATTACACAGTCACTATTTGATGTGACTGCATTCTATAGAATGCGGTCACTATTAGTTCCAGGTTTCCACATTTTCCACATTTATCCCTGTTTTTTTTGGCGGACCGCACAGGTCGCATTCCTTGTCCGATATTTGTCATTCAAAGTTCAGTTTGTAGATAATCTCTTGTGATTCCTGGACTTGCTTTTGGTATTCCTCGGTCTTGTCAACTTTTCAGGATTCGTCTTCAAATTTTCCCTATCTCTTAGAATGGCGGAATGGTGATAATGGAGCGTTGTGACATCATCGTCATAGCAACCAACAGAAAACGGCCATGCATTACGCAGACCGTCATGGCAACTAGGGCTTTGTGATATCATCGGCATGGCATCGGCATGTACAGAACATGTGCAGAAATTGCAAAAGAAGACTGCGCCTACAAATCAGTGAGCACTGATTGTGAGACATATTTATACTTGATTTTGAGTTTTTATATAGAAATGTGTGAAAAAGTGCGTTTTGTTTTTGCATTAGGCAGTCACTCGCAATGGCTTCCTGCCATTGCGTTTCTAGTAATTATTATTATTATTATTATAGAAAACTTTTTCGGACTGTTTCACGGGTCGCATTTCTTGTCCAATTTTTGTCGTTCAAGGTTCATTTTGTAGATATTTTGTAATTCTTGCTGTTGCTTTTGGTATTCCTCGGTCATGTAGTTTTTTCGGAATTTTTCGTGACGTTTGAAATTGCAATTTTTCCAATCTTTTAGAGTGGTGAATAGTTGTAGTGGTTAGTTCTCGAACTATTTTGTAGTTCTAGAACTGTACAGATATGCAGGATATGGCCAAGCATTACGCAGTCAACTTGCAACGGCTTCTTGATATGCACGGCTTCTAGTTCCAGTATGTTGGAATGGCTGCTCCTGCCATCGCTTGGCGGTAAATCAGTCAAGCTAGGAAAAGTGCAACTGAGGTTCCAAACATTTTACAGTTTGAGAAAATAATAAGCCAGCACTTGATGTAGGTAAGAAATTACAATATGTACATTTTTGCATTTGAATGACGATTTATGAAGATCAATCATGTTGTATCTATTCTGGCCATTCACTGCATTGATTTTCTACTGGTTTCATAGGGTGTTCCTATCTTTGCCCAGTTTTCCATGGCATTGACCAGTTTGCCCAGGTACAGTGTGACCCCAGTGTTCCACATACAGCACCGCTCCAAATGGGACCTGCTCCACAGACAGGAGGGGACAGTCGATAGCACCAGCGCATGATAATCGATGGTCATTTGTAACAGCAGGGTGGGCAGAGGTCCGATCTCTGAAATGATTGTCACCGCACGCCGTGGAGCGGTGCAGTCAGCCCGCCGCCAGCCAGAGCCACAAGATAAATGACAAAAGAGTACCGGAGTGTCGGGAGTGAGATAGCAGTTAGTCATACCTGCGAGTACAAGGAGCGGACAGGGGGCATGTCGATAGCACTCAGACGGGCTGGGGGAGAGAGCGGGGGAAGGGAAGCAAATTGTATTAAGCAAGAAAAGTAGCCTACACCTAATGTTTCTTGTTGGCAAGTTATTTTGATTATATTATGACCAGTTTTCAACAGTGGGGGAAATAAATAATTTCTGGACGGTCTGAAAAATTATAAAAGATTTTTTGACCGAATGACATCCAAGGACAAGATGCCATGGCAATACTAGTTCAAGTCGAAGTTAGAATTTGCCTGACCAGCCAGATTCTCCTACATTTTGTTGCAGAATCAGTCTCTTAATGGGCATAAAAAACCAAGTCCTAACCTGGAGCATTCCAAACACAGCTGCTGATTTGCAGAATGTGTGTGGGACTTGTTTTACCTCAGATACATGAGTTCAATGCACCGTTTGTGAATTTAGCAAGAATCCACAAAGTTTCTCATTTTATTTTCCTTTTCATTTGTAAGCCACCATGTTTGCTTAGGCACAAACGGATCATGCCATCATCTGACTGGTTAATATGCCTGTCAATAATGCCCATTTGAAAACGAGAGAACAGGATAGAATTCCTGACCAAAATGTCTTTGTATTGTCAAAGTGTGTGATCTTGGTTGGCCGGGCAAATATTTTTTAAATTAACTGATCTAATATCTTAATGTAGAGTGAAGATATTGGAAAGCAATTTGAGTTAAATATGTAGATAAGTAATACAACGTTTTCCTTAAACTGTGTGAACAGCAGCAGAGCCAAACCCCACTTGGACCAGTGCACATTGCTGGTGGAGTAGTCAGAATCGCTTGGCCCAAAGCTTGGTGATGCTCCTGCTGATGGATACTGTTGTTGTGTTCTTGGGCAAGACACCCCATTAATCTTAGTTTAGTTAGTTATTATGCAAAATAGACTTTCAGGAGCTTGTAGCCACGTCATGAATGTTCCCTCTTGTCATTAAACCACTGGAAGTTGTATTTAGAGTGATTCATGCATATTTGAGTAATCTTTACTCTCCTGTGGACAAGACGCCATTGCTCAGACAGTCCAGGTTTCACCGCTCCCCAGATATCTCCTCTTGTCACGCCCACTGCTCTTTAGTTTTACAATTTTATTTTCCTAAGCTGTGACACACGTAGAATTCACAATTCCTCTGTTTGATGTCGTGAAGTGCAGCTCTCCGAAGGCGAAGTAACGTAAAGGGGCCGGCGCAAATCAACTCTGGTTTTCAACCAAGAAGTAAGCAGGCTTGTTTTTTAATAAGACATTTTAGATCAATATTGCGATTTAAGATGTCCAGAATCTAACATGATGACCCACAGATGTCATTGATTAGACCTATATGGAAGACAAAATAGGTCTTCTTTAAGTTTATTTCGAATATACAATAAAAACATTAAGCATTCAGCGTAGTTAAGAAAGTATATTTTGTAAACGAGACACCCCTGATGCTGTCATTGGCTTAAAGATAAAGCCCATAGCATTGGATATTATATTAAAATATCTTACCTACCTAAACTATCCAATCCATTTACCTTTGGATTAAAGAGATGTGTGTCTGCCTGGCTCTTTTTCAGACTAGGAGTTATGTATACACTGCCCATTAGTCCAGGGTTTTTCTCATACACCCTTTCCTTACCCCACTTCTTCCAAAACACAATCAAACCCCGTAAAGAGCAGCGTGGACGGAGACACCTCTCAGAAAGTCAACCCATTGCATCAAGCCTCCCCATCGATCCCCCAACGACCCAGTGGAAGTCCTGCATTGATCACCGCAGCTCAGGGTCTTATTAAACAAGCGTGGCTGTCCCTAAAGCAGCCGACGCCGACATCTTACCTAACATGTGACTAGCGCATTGATTTTTTTGGGACTCGCCGAGGTGCCTTTTGCATGGCCCGCACCGGCAGACACTCCAACCGCAATTTGTGATCGGCCATCAGACTCTGCAGGTCAATACGGTATCCGAGGAAGCAGCTAATAGGAATAAACATTTCACCTTTGTCCAAACAATCGAGTGGTCGAGAGTCCCCGAAGTGAACCAAGGGTCAATGGGTGAGCACTGGACACTGTTTTAAATGGTCTCATACAGAAAAGACTATTACTAATCCATGCGGAGTCATTTTTCTGGGCTTCGTGTCAGCTAGGGGATGCAGGTGAAATTTAATTGTGGTGTTCCGAGTAGCAACCAGGAGCTGCGCAATCTATGAGCTATTTGTGGTGTTGGTGCATTAAAGGACAAGACACTTCTAAAATGAATCTGAAGAAGATTTGTGATAAGAGCTCTAAACTTGGATTGTATGAATTATTTTGTTGCTTATCTGCGGAAAACAAGGAGAAGAGGAGGTTTTTTTTCTTTTAGGAAAATGGCAAAAATGGCATTATTTACGTTGTGGCACCTGGTATTCATTGTAAGCGCAGTGGCTTACAATCCAAAGTCGGGAAGAAGCTGGGGCCTAAATTTAATTTCCTGTAATGTGTTGCGGACTTCAAGCCATCACTGGGAATAGGAACTCTTTTTTTTTGTCTCATAAAATAACAAATAAAACTGGCTTTCAGTATTATAATCCTGAACAAAAACACTACATACTTTTATAATCCTGATACAAACCATTTAATAAAACAAATCTGAACTCCAAACCACATGCTTTTACAGACAGAGGCTGTAGATCTTAAAAAGAGACGGATCACGACTATTAGAGACCTGTCTCACATCGTAAGGAAGACTGTTCCAGACTTTAGCTCCATAAAACTGAAAAGCAGATTCCCCATGTTTAGTCCTGACTTTGGCACCAGCAGGAGGCCGGAAATGTTTAGTCCTGACTGTGGCACCAGCAGGAGGCCGGAAATGTTTAGTCCTGACTGTGGCACCAGCAGGAGGCCGGTCCAGCAGGCCGTTACAGTAGTCTAATCTACTACAAACTACAAATGCATGGATAAGTCTCTCCAGGTCTGGTTTAGACACTATACTTTTGATTTTGGCAATGTTTTTTAGATGGTAAAAAGCTGCTGATGTTATTGATTTGACGTGGCTGTTAAAATTCAAGTCTGAGTCCATTATTACCCCCAGATTTCTAACTTGATGTTGTAGGTTTTAGAGCGAGACTCTGGAGGTGACTGATTAACACTTTCTCTTTGTTTCTGTGGGCCAAAGACCATGATTTCAGTCTTGTCTGAGTTCAGCTGGAGAAAGTTGTTTTGCATCCACACACTGATCTGTTGGATGCAGTGACAGAGTGAATCCACTGGTCCATATTCACCTGCCGTCAGTGAAACATAGATTTGAGTGTCTTTGCTGTGTATCAACTGACTTAACGGCAGCATGTAGAGGTTGTACAGAAGGGGTCCCAGGATTGGCCCTTGGGGCACCCCACAGGTCAGGGGCATCTGGTCTGTGACACAGTTAACCAATTTCGAACAAAGTACTTTCCTGTCTTCCAGATAGGACTTTAACCAGTTTAGAGCAGTGCCAGTGATGCCCACCCAGTCCTCTAGTCTCTTGTAAGAGGATCCATGATCGACAGTGTCAAAAGCAGCACTCAGATCTAACAGAATTAAGACTGAGGCTTTGACCCGCGTCAGTGTTCAGGTGGATGTCATTTGTCACCTTGACAACAGCAGTCTCAGTGCTGTGATGAGGTCTAAAACCTGACTGGAAAACATCAAATGAGTTGTTTATTAAGAGGAAATCAGTGAGCTGTTGGTAAACAACCTTTTCAAGGACTTTGCCTTGAAAAGGCGGTGATGATCTCCTGGACAGTTTTGCCAGTTACAGGTAAAAAGTGTGTAGATGGTTTTATGGTTATTTTTGGCATTGTGGAATTTATAGCATTTTAATGCCCTGAACTGTGTGATTAAAGAATAATGCAGACTCATTACACTTGGATGTGGAAATGAGTTCTAACGGCAGCTGATCTGGAGGGTTTGTTCATCTGTTACTGTGGCAAACAGGACACGCCAGTTGTTACTGCAGCTTCTATTTCAGAAAAATATCCTTCCCTAGTTCTACATAAAATGAGGTTGTACATGTACAACTTCTCTCTGTAAATGTCCTTTTGAACCTAGGAGCATCGACTTGCGTCATTTTCGTTGGGTCCGGCGGCACTCTCTTTTCCGTGCCCTGACCGAATCATCATTTCTCCATGGCGCCTTCTGCTTATTTTTAACCATTTTAACTTTCATAGGGGCAATGGTGTCCAGAACATTCAAGACACAACAGAGTTCAACAAATCCTTTACATTAGAACATGAGACATTTTCAAAGTTTATCATTTCCACAAAGGTGCACCTGTGCTGTCATCTATGTGTCAGTTCAAGGACTTCTTTGTTAACGAAAGAGGAAAAGTCATGCCAGCCAGGCAATTGAATCCATTCTTCTGGCCTCTCCATCATTCCTATTCACCTGCTCCGCTGTTCCTATACACTGTGACTCTGAAAACACAATCTATGTATGAATTCATATTTTAACAACCATCTGATGAGTAGCCCCTCGGCACCAATCAAAGGTCAAATAATGTCAGTTTGATTCTAACAGGATCCCGGGGCCAGTAACATCTGTGGGACACTCAAAGGCCACACTTACCCACATGAATAACTTACGTTCCACAAATTCAACCAGATCGCAGTTTTCAACAGAGCCAGGGGGAAGTGATGAGTTATCACCAATCAGACGACAACAGTCACTATGAGTAAGAGTATTAGCGATGCGTGACTAGTGACCAGAAAGAGTAAAGTGTTGCGAGAACCGTGGATAGAGGAGGTTGATGCTTCTGCTTGGATGAATGTGGGGGGAAGTGTGCATTTCTCCCTGCTTTGTCATGTTATTGCAGGTTAACCAGGGCTGCAACGTAACTGGTATAGAATCCCCTAATGTCAGATGCTCTCCTTGATATTCCCCAATTATTAAGACGTAAAACTGAAATTTCTGGTTTGTGGCTGCATTGATTAATGGAAAATTAACTAATTTTGACAAAAATGAGTCCTGCCCAAAGGCCTTATAACTGAAACTTGCCCTGGCCTTGTTAACCAGTCTAACAGTTTCAGGAGAGTAGAAATGTTATGATTTTTGGATGGGAGTTCCAATGTTTTGATTTCTAAAACAGTGTAAAGGACTTTTGAAACCGTTTCTACCATGGAACACTGCTGGATGAATGAGTGAATGCCTTGACTTGACATGCAGGCAGATGAATAACATCTCCATAGAGACAAGCTGTTACATAGTGCACTTTTGATATTTTCATTACATTCATAAACTGTTCCGTTGCAACTTTGACATAGGAAGAACAAGCAGAGGAATTTGTCCGACTCTAGTATTCCACTGAACCGCAGTCTACCAGAGCTGCTTGGCACCTGTGCGGGGCCAGACGGCAGATTGGTCGTGTGCACTCCACTTGTTCCGATGCGGCGAAGGTACAGCAGTTAAACAACACGGAGCACATGTCCAACGGAGCGCGCTCACTCACAGCTGTGCCGCACCGCAAACTTATGGCGCCATCATCATACTTCAATTATGAAAAGAAACATATTAGCAAACGTAAACGGTGTTAAATTGAAAAAGTGCCCGAGGATGTGCAGCAGAAGGTAGGTTAGACGTGCCACACTTGTGACTCCAGTGTTTGCTCGCCATATGCCAGATGTCTTCATGCTCTTAAGATTTCAAGGACACTATAGGAATTCTAACGGTCATGAGTTGAGAGGGTTCTCTTTATGTAGAAATAACAGCGTGAACAATGCAGTCTGGCTAATTAGAACCATTTAAAACAACCCAGGTGACAAATTCTCGTCATCTGTGCATGTTGGTACTTATGTTAATGTGTTTTTAGTCTGAACGTAGTGCAGTTTGTCGATCCAGCGCCAGAATTTCTTCAAGTTGTCCGATTTCTTGCTTCAGTTTTTAGAAAGGACAATTTTACTCAATCAGTCCAAAAGGCTGTATTTGTTTATCCCTGAGGGTCAATTTAAGCACATAGAGCAGCTAAAATACAAGACTGTTTTGAATGACCCCAAAAGGTGCACTACAACAGTAGGACGGGTCGGGTCAGTAAATCCGGGCAGCTTGAGGTAGAAGCCCTCGGGACGAAAGCATCCCATCTGCATTTTGCGACCCGGGCATCACAGCAGCGTGTAGAACGTCTCAGTTACATTTCACAGATCCATAACATGCTGTACGCACAGTCTCCACAGGAAACAAAGAGCAATCCACACAATCCAACAGTCCTTAACTTATGTATTTATTTGTTTATTTGTTAATTAGCCTTTTTTAACCAGGTGAAAACCAAACCACTTTTTCAATGGTGACCTGAGCCCGTGGGAAACTTAGCACACAATTATAAAAACATTTACACAGACATTAAAAATATATACATTTAAAAGCACAGACAATTTTTGTAGGATTGTTCTTTGTTTTTTGAAATAGAGCCGAAACCCCTCTGTGAAACGAGAATTCCAAGCTGTGGGAGCAGCATAGCAGCAAAGGGCTCACTTCCCCCAATCGGCCCGTACTCAGGGGACAGACAATAGGTAACAACACAGAAATAACAGGTCAGCGCGAGACCAGAGAGGCCTCAGCCCTGACCTGCAGTTCACAGCGATGAGTCTGCCAACACCAGTCAATTATCTTCATGCACAATGATAAACTGTTGTCTCATGCAACGCACAGGCTGCACTCCCCCCCAGAAGATGTTAAGAATACCACAATAAATGAATGAGCATGTTTTTGACTATGTTAGTTTGTATAGCTGGGTTTCAGATTTAGGCCGATAATATTTAAACAGCTTGTTCTATAAATGCAGCTTCACGCTCAAACACAGACTCACGCCGTGTTGGTTTGCCACACCCAATCCTCCTATTGTCTGCCTTCCAAGCTCCTAATAGTGGACAGGTGGATTTGACCAAAAGAAATTGAAATGTGAAGCAAATTGACGAAACACACAGGATTGTCAAAGCGCACGTTAAAACCACAGAAAGTGGTATTGCATGGTAGGAAGAAACCAGTGCAGTGTTCACTCCCGACTCCATCCCTCTTTTACGTCCATAATGATGGGCCTAACCTCTCGTGCACTTCTATATGCTCCTGTTGTGTGGGATGTTAGTTTGATTGTTAGTTTTAGAACCCCACAGAGACCTAACTAAAAAGCCAGGATTAACAAAACATGCGCTGAACGGTGGAGCACTTGACGGCTGTTAACTCCGGCACGGCAGGAAGAGGGGTCAATGGTCGGCTCTCACTCGCCTGTGGGGGCGCTCTCACCGGGGCCTGACTGGCACTTCCTGCTCCAGCGGCACAGGGTAATGGAGGCTCCAAATGGTGACGCAGGCCCTTAATGGAGAGAGGGGTGGTGCGTGCTGGGTTGGATCAATGGTATCGTGGGAACTTTTAAAGAGGCGCTCTTGTCCCAGGTTTAAAAATAGAGCTCTAGGGTTTGGCTGAGGCTGCAGGGAGCACGCGGCAGGATGCGGCAGGACGCTGCGCACGGAGCAGGGCCAGCGGCCACCATACACACACACTTTCAGCCATTACCCTCCCCACTCCCCTCCCACAATAAAACACCACTGCGGAGCTCAATGGACTCCTGCAGGAGAAATATAAATGTCTGTATATATGTTCCATTTGCCCTTAATTTACTACTGAATTATACGTGAAGTTTGAAAAAAGATGTTTGCAGCAGGATCCAAAAGTAATTCAAAATAAAATAATAAAGAAATGAAATCACTTTGGACACTGAGCTCTTTCATGGGTTTATCATGCTTTGATTTTACAAGTATTTCTGACCTCAGTGACTTTTGTAGTGCCTTCATGGCCCCTTTCGTGACTGTTCATCAGAACTAATGATTTGAAATCCCATTGTGCAATAATAATTCAGCAGTGCCAAGAGGAAGACGAGAGAAGAGAGAATCAAGCTGCTTCAAGATGGAGGTAAGCTAACTGTTGCTAATGTAACGTCGGCAGTAAACTGCGTTTACAAGACGTGATTGTAATAGTTTACAGTTAACAATGACTAAAAGAATGTATTCACTGCAGAAAAACTGCAATCTAGATATTCAGGCTTCGTAACTACTTATGAACTAAACCTCTTAGTTAAGTAGTTAGTAAGCTGGAATCATTCTTAATAAACTGTGTGTTCATTATGAAGTGCGTTCTTTGTTCAGGCTTTATTTTCCATCGTAAATTCAAGACGTGATATTCCGTTTTCACAAGTAAAATGTTAAATGCGCAGCCTATATTTGTGTTCAAAAGTTATCATTCATCTCCAAAAGCAGAATCCAAGGCACATTCCAATTTACATTGAATAATTGAATATAAAGTAACTAAATGGACATATCAAGCTAAACAGTGAAATGTGTACTTTTCTAACATTGTGTATAAAACCCTTGTAATCCCTCAGTTATTTACCATACATGGCCCGATAAGACGGTATCGCGTCCTTGCATATTCCGTCTCCGCAGCTGAACCTAAATGAGGCGGGTTTGTCTGTCGGGCCCACGCTCCAGCAGCTCTTGTGTGAAGGCTCTCCTGACGCGGGCTTGTCAAACAGGATGGCCCGTGGTTCCTTTTAAACACACACTAGGGGGAGCGAGGAGCACGGAGCAGTGAGGCGGTACCTGAATACATCTGTACATCACACTGCGCGCAGGAGAGAGAGAGGCAAGGCAAGAGGCAAAGTGGAGAAGATATAAACAAATCCGATTTATGTCGACACTAGGAATAGGGCTTTCCAGAATGGATGTGAGATCTAAAGCTGAATGACCAGGTCAGCTGGTAATGCAATGTTGTGCCTGCGTCCGAAACCCAAGGATTGTGATACCATTATATTTACAGTAAACTACCATAATACTAAAACTATAATATAGCGTGGTAAAATGTGGTTTCCGAGTACCACAACCCGACTTATCAGGAGTAAAAATGATTGGATAAAATAAGATTCAAATCAGATCAGAATCAGAGGTGGTTTATGCCATTGTCAATGAACAAAATTCACAAACATAGGAACTTGTCTCGCGCTTAAGGTGCGACATAAAAACACATGAGCAAAATAAAACAACATTATCAATCAAAAGGGCGTGCAAGGCTAAAACTAAACTAACCCATAAGATAGTCCTAAAGACAACTCAAAGGAGGACGAAAACATTGAAGCAGAATACAATATGCAGTACAATACAGAGTACACACGTATATTTATACATTAAGACCCATGCGGATTGCAGGTTTTTTTGTAATTGAAGAATTGCAGTTTAATTTATACTTAATGGTAATTAAATAATAGACCAATCTTGCAATTTTCCTATGAATTCTGGTGCAAGACCTCTTTATGTAATCCTAAAAATGTCTAAAAGTCTTTTCACTTTCAAAATTCAAAACGGTCAAAATGTCTGGCTGTTTGAGGAACTTGCCGTAGTGTCACGCTTCATAGTACATTACTGTTTTGCAAATCCAAATTTGCTGCTCCTAAATTCTACACTCACATTATACATTTATAGTCACAATAATTGATCAAAAATGTTGAATCCTCACACGCGTACATGCTGCACCAGTACTGCTGCGAGCCCGTCCCCGGCCTCCTCCTGCCGCTCAATTGTCGGATTTCCACAGTGGAGAGTGTTTTGACACCGAGCACTTGCCGGCTCGTGATGGCTGTCCTCGTCAGACAAAGCTGCCCTTGTTCTCCCACTCTTGTGCCGGGGTGCTCGGCCTAAATGAAGAGATTTGTTCCCCACTCAGGTAGCGGTGGCGCGTTCTTGGCACGGGCCTCACCGCGGAGACAATTACGTGGCACCTGCTGACGGCAGATTGTGACGACAGGTCCGCCCCGCTCCTGTCGACGCGCTGCCATCTGGCCCCGGGAAGGTGTCGCACAGGTCGGGCTGCACCTGTCAGTCAGCACCCAGAGGAGGGAGAGCGAGAAAGAGACAGAGAGAACGCCAAAGAGAGAGAGGAAACGACATCTGAGGCCAACTCGAATAACAGGCTGCATATGCCTCAATGAGCTGCTCTGCTGAAAACACATGCATTCTTTCTTCCTGTTCTTGACGTACGTGCATGGATCGTGTATCCGGGTACATCGTAGGGTCGTCAGGGTAAAGCCTTTATTCCTGTAACAAAAATGGCCTTCTTGAGGAATGAATCCGTCTTGAAATCGGATTGGTCTGAGATACAACCTTCCCTCAGTCTACAACAGCCTCATAAAACCTTGGCAGAATTCAAACCCGTCAAATACTAATGATGTACTTGACAGCTCTGAAGGAGGAATATGAACGAGGGGGAGGTGTAAAGTGTGCATTGTTTGAACATGTGCCCAGATTGGGGAAAATGTGTGAACTGTGCAATAATGTGGGCTGCGCAATGAGTGGATTGTGCAATGTCTTCCTGTGTACATGAAATGCCTGAAATGCCCTTCTGTGACCCTTGGGACCACACATGGGAATCGGCCTCTGGTGTGTTTACATTCATTTTGTATCATGCCCATTAGAATGCACTGTCCTAATCAAATAAATACATGAAAATGCCATACTGTGGAACATTTCAGGCCAAACATTTGGTTGAAAGACACAACCAGACCCTTTGCTCGAAAAGTGGCCCAGTTCCCCTTTAAGTACACGAGTTACGTGTTTTTGCAGAGACATTTGAGCCCATAAGTAGTAGCAATATCGCACAAAGTGTTACCGAGCAAGCTTAAGATGGCTTTTATTTATACATTGAAATTATCAGAGTTTATTTGTGAAAAAAAGAAAGAAAGGAAGAAAGAAAAAATAGCGGTATCAGTGTGGGCTTAAGATGAAAAGGATTCCAGAGCACTGATCCGACTCCTTTATATTATACTCCATGTGTGAGGGAGGCAGGCAGGAGAAAATACATCTGAGAATTCAACTTGACCAGAGATACAAAATCAACTTGACCACTAGCGCCTAGCATTAGCCAGAGCCATGTTCCCCCCTTTGTGTGATCGCTTATGATAAACTTAATATTCATGATTCAGACAGACGAGACAAACGCTGCTGATTTATTGGATCATATCACTTTTGCACACTTCACTTCCCTTTCCGAAAGCATTCAGGTTCCCCGGCAGAAGACATGGCTCCGGGCGCCACTCCAGCCCACCCCCTCCTCACAGCATGCAGAGTGCTGGAAAACCCAGGGAAACGGGCAAATGAGGAGAAAAATTGAGTTTCTTGCATCAAAATTGCAAAACACTTTGGTCCACTATAAGCAAAATGGTAATATCTCATAAGGCATTCAGATCAAGAAACACAACAGCATTTCAGCAGCAATCAGCCAATCACCGCATGACCACAGAGGATGAGAGGACGCTGGATTTTCAAGCAGTAAAGGTCTATTTAGGACATTTTCAAGATAGTTTTAGCTACATCCGAGCACTAAAAACTGGCACCAAGCCCAAACATGTTTCCACATTAACTGAGCCCGCGATCCAGGACGCCACTGATATTATTTTATTTATAAATTTTTTGTTAATTTACCTTCATTTAACTGAGATTTAGCATCTCTTTTTTCAGGGGAGTCCCGGCACCAGAGGGGAGGAGCCTATTCCTCATGTTTCTAGTATATTATACCTGGAAAAACTGACGTTCAGACGTAGTTTGAAAATGGATCTGTTTGACAAACTTTGATGGAATTTGAATGTGGACCAGTGTGTGACTTGTTTTTCTCTCTCTCTCTCTCTCTCTCTCTCTCTCTCTCTCGCTCGCTCGCTCGCTCTCTCTCACTCTCGCTCTCTCTCTCTCTCGCTCTCTCTATCTCTCTCTCGCTTCTGTGGTATTTTTTGTTCTATTACATACATTTAAAAACTAAAAAATTAAATGAAATAAGAACATAAACAAATGAGAAGATGATGAAACGCGATGAAGCATTGGAAGCTGGGTAGTGGATTTTCAAAATGTAACAGGAGAAAGTAGGTATTTCAAATGTCACCATGGTTCTGGTTCCGAACGATCACAAACCCTTTCACACAACACTATTCGCATTTTTCGGCTTTAGAACTTTTTTTTTTCTCAGAGTCAAAGCAGGGTGGACCGGCCCTTCCCAGCCGTCCAGCGCTCATCCCAAAGCATCACATGGTGTCGTATGAGATGGGATTTGGCCTGTGATTTTGACAAAGACAATACTTCTACAATATACTCTTGGGGAGATAAGTGTAACATGCGCTTCTTCAAGTTATAAAGTCAGGCACCCCAGATTTAAGGGGACTGTACCAGATTTTTATTACGGAGCCAGGTCAAAGGGTCAAAATGAGACTGATTTGTGCTGTCTGCGTCTAATCATAAAGTGTTTTTAACCCCTGCGAACAAGGAAGTAGCACTAGTTGCTGTCAGTATTACCTGTTTGGACTGCTGACAACTGTTCCAAATCAACTAGTCAACGTCAGAAGTATCTTAAGCATTTGCTTGTTTTGGCCTGTTTTGATAGAGTTAACTGCAGACACAGGGAGAACATGCAACCCTCAAACATAAAAGGCCCTCGCATGGACCTCCTTGCTGTGAGGCGATTTAAACAAACATTGTTTTTCTAAATGTCTCTTTAGTATCTCTCTCCGACACAGGAGAGACACTGGGCTCTGATCCGAGACCCCGCACAGCTGCGCACCTCCAGCCTGTACCTCGGGGGCCGCTCTGTGTTGGCTCTGTCTGCCATCCTCTGTCTGCTCATCTGCTGCGTACGTGTGTGTCAGTGTGCGTGTGTGTGCGTGCGTGTGCGTGCGAGCAGGGTCAGGCCATTCCGAAGCCTGCCGACCCCACACGTACTCTGTCAAACAGGTAGCGGGGGTGCCATGTTTTATTCATGTCAGGAGGAGGATGGAGCCGGGAAGGCACGGGTCAGAGGAGTGGATGTGGGCAGGATGGTCAACGTCGGATTTCATTTCCTCGGAAAAGTGGCTGGGGAGAAGTACAGCAGAGTGGACTTGAAGAGAGCGCAGAAACCGTTTACAGCAACCACGTTCCTCAGAGAATACTCGAGTATGAGAACTCTATGGAAATGTGAAACCGTGCAGTGGAGTGTTACTCAAACAAACCAGAGGGAGATATGCACAGAGATGTTCCCTAATGCGTGGAGTCTGGTCCGGGGTCAGTCGGCGCTGCACAGCGATGAGCTGCAAGGCTCCACTCACTTTGTTTACTGTTTAAAACTTAGAACTGTTGTCTGCAGTCTCTTCTATTGTGTGATGGGGACAAAGACACATGGAATATACTTTCTCATCATATTTGGTCTTAATAAATATGTCCTTGGAACAGGTTTGACCTGTGCGATTTTGGTTTTATCTTGTCAGAACGCTTTAAAAAACTGTTAGGCAAAGGTTTGTTATTTGTCCCCATGGGAAACCACACTGTCGGTCAAAACAAACTCTGCCCAGTCCCAGTCCCCTCCCTGTTCTCTGCACCGCTCCAGGGTGAGGGGCACCACACCTGGCACTGCCACAGCTCAACTCGGAGCAAACGTGCACTTGTGTCAAATGTGTGCCTCCCTGGGCCCAAACTCAATCTGAGGTGTGAAGAGGCGGCAGGAACCGACCTGCATAATGGAGCGCCAATCCCCCGGTGCTCTTCTTTACACCTCCGGTTGTGTGGAGGAGACAGACAGAGCGACAGCCAGCCTCTCCCACAAACAACAACTTGTAATTGAGCCCACAGCAGACACTGCACAGCTCCAGACTTCTGTCAGACTTTAGTGAGACTTCTATGAGACTTGGGGAGGCTTGTGAGCAGCGTTGGGTTTCGGCCTGGCTTGGAGAAAGTTGTCTGGCATCGAATCTGTAAAGAAAGGCCTTTGATTCAAAGTCTGGAAATACCTTTCCAAACACATCCTCACAGGCTTAAGGGGAGACGCATCGATCGAGAGTCGCACACAGAACTTCACACACCTACATGGGGGGCTTCTCCATACCTTTGGTACCTCCATAACTTCTGCCTCTGCCTTGCCCTCACCCGAAGAGACAAGGGATCTTAACTACAAAGAAGCAATGGCGCTTTGAAAGGGAAGAGTTTCAAGCTTGCTTTGGGCAAACAGGAGCCTTTGAAGAATCCACTCCTCTATTAGAAGGAGACTGGGGTGGAGGGGAGAGAAAAATCAATGCTGACACAAAAAAGCATGCTATCTATTGCTGGAACTCCACGAGGACGGATAGAAGGTCGGACTTAAATCTGAGAAACAACTCTGTGGACAGGGTTTTGATTTGGCTCCGCGTGTACATGTCTGTTCACTCACTTTGTTCAACCTCTGCACCGCTCTGCAAACTCAAGGCATCAAACGGAACAAAGACAAACCTACAGCTGTCTTTAAATATCTACATAGGAATCATCAGGTTTGACAGCAACAAAGGAACAACATGTGGTCATATAGAGTGAATTTAGCTGAAATATAGTGTTATTTCAAATGTGATGCAACAAACCCTAACTTTACCAAAGGAAATGTTTTTATTCCAAAGAGTTGACTTGTGCACATGCATTCTCATGCATATTCATTTCCTGATTCTATTCTTGATTATTTTCCCAGCTCAGACATTTCAAGTCATCTAGTGCTCCAAAATGAAGCCCCTCCCACATGTGACCCTGCAGCAGGGAATTAGCTAAGCACTCAAACTAGAAATGAAAATAAAATACTGCTCTTAAATCCCACTACATAGACATTTAGTCGATTTATCTCTTTAGCCTGGAAAGAGGCAAAGTCTGGGGGTACGAGCGCATCTTTAGACACATTTTGGCCTAATTAAAGTGTCTCAAATCGTCGGCCATGTGGGGACGTGCCAAGCCAGAGATTGGGGATGCTCTCTGATGGTAAACGGACAAGAATTTCGTGACTGCAAGTCTTCTCACATCAAAGCCACAACTCTGGGGAAAGTTGAAACTCCAAATTTGCCCCTGAACCTTTCCAAGTCCGGAAAAAACTCAGGGTTGTTGTCGGCGGTGGGTGTTTCGTCTGCTCTCCTAGGGGGTGCACGAACGCCGAGCCGAGTTGGACTTTGCCGGTGCGGCCGTGTCCTGTTCCTCCGCTGCAGATGAACTAACAGGTGGTAGCTAGGAGCTTTGGAAGTGTGGATCTGAGGAGAGAGGAGCGCGGCCAAGAGGTAGAGCCCGGGCCTGAGTTCCAATGCCTGTGATGTGGCTCCAAACTGGCAGCAGTGCTATCGAGAGCGCAGGCTGCAGATGTTCCGGGGGTCCCCTCTTCCTCCAACACGACCCTCCAGCGCTGTGAGTAGGAGGTCCTGGGAGCGGCATCCGGATCAAGGCCTGACTGTGACAATCCGTGTCAGGCTGCTGTGGGACTGTGGAGGTGCGGGTGTGTGTGTGTGCGCGAGGGTGTGTGGGTGTGTGTGGGAGGGTGTGCGGGTGTGTGTGCAACGTCAATATCCAGAATGCATTCAGCTCAGAATATCAATTGTTTTGGATTTGTTGACATTCATGCACATTATAGATCAAAAGTCATTAAAGGAGCACAAGGAAACTTCTGGTGGAGGGTCGGCCATTTACTTGTTTCCATGGATGGCGATTGTGGTTGATTTGCCTTGAATACTCCATAGTATGATATTATTATTTTTTTTCTTCTATAAACTCACATTGTTCATATAGTTTTAAAACGCCATGAAAAACAAGCATTCTGCTGTGAAGGGTCGTCTCTCCACAGATCTGACCTGTAACTTGCACGCTTGTCTCCATGGAGATACATGAGTTTAATGCCATATTGTGGAACATTCCTGCAAAGCAAACTCCATGGAGACAAGCTGGGGGACCATCCACTAGGCCTACTGTTGCCCCACCTTGGCCATGTGTGGATTTGGGGTCAATACAGTTTGTTACCAGCTGTGGATGACCATCACCACAGGTCTCATTTAGAGAGTGGACAACAATAATAGTCTTTGTGTGTGTGGTGTGGTGTGTGTGTGTGCGTGCGGGGCAGAGTGTGTGTGTGTGTGTGTTGTACATGTGTGTGTGCGTGCGGGGCAGAGTGTGTGTGTACATGTGTGCGTGCGTGCGGGGCAGAGTGTGTGTTGTGTGTGTAAATGTGTGTGCTGTGCGCGGGCAGAGTGTGTGTGTGTGTGTGTGTGTGCGTGCGGGGCAGAGTGTGTGGTGTGTGTTGTCAGTGTGTGTGCGTGCGGGCAGAGTGTGTGTGTGTACATGTTGGGTTGTGCGCGGTGGCAGAGTGTTGTTGTTTGTGTGTGTGGTGTGTCGGGCAAGATGTGTGTGTTGTGTGTGTGTTGTGTGCGTGTGTGTGTGCTGCGTGCGGGCAGTGTGTGTGCTGGTGTTGTCGTGCGTCGGGCAGCAGTGTGTTTGTGATGTTGTGTGTTTGGCGTGCTGCTGCAGAGTGTTGTGTGTGTGTGCGTGGTGCGCGTGCGGGGCAGAGTGTGTGTGCGTGCGTGTGCGTGCGTGCGTGCGGGGCAGAGGGCGCTCCCTCTCTCTGGTCTGCTGGACACAGTTGCACTCCTCTCTGGCTCGCTCACAAACGCCACAGTGTTCTTCTTGTAGTTGCGTACAAGAGAACACCTTCGGAGGTTCGGAGGTACGGCAGATCTGACGGCGTCTCTTTCAAACGGCCGAGCGCGTTTCTAAAGGACAGCGCGTCTTTTCCCAGACTTTGGATCTCGAGCCAGGATGATAACCTTGGTCAGGTGTACAGATCTGACACCACAAGTTGGCACGGAAATCTATTTGTGAGGCGGCGAGGTGTAGAGTCACATTTGGGAGCATTCCTCATTCATGGGTGACATAACGTTCTAGTCTTGTTAAAGGTTCAACTGGTTTTTTTTCATAGTTTAAAGATGGAATAAGCAGAAGAAGAAGATGGATGGATCGGGTTTTTTTGAAGTTGAAAGCTTTTTTACAGTTTGTCCAAAAGTTAATTTATGTCAATATCATAAAGGATCATTTTTAGAAATTATTATTTTTAAGTATATAATATAATTTGTCACATCTAAAATGAGTAATTCCCCCTTCTAATCTTGCACTTATTAGTATCTGTCCCTTCACAGTCCCAAGTGCGCAGTGTATTTACTCATAAATACAGACTTTTCACATACAACTATTTGTTTCCATTATGGTCCATTAACCACAACTATTGACTACTCTTTAGAGATAGGACCTCGTTATAAGAGAGCCAGTTAAACATGTCCACGTCCTCCATCATTCTAATTAAAGCTAGTTGAGAAGCCTTCAAATCCTTCCCCAGAGATCTCATGGACAAATGATCAGCCGAACAAATCAATGGTGCACAAAACTTAAACTGAGCTGGACAGTCTTGGTATTTTCCGTAGAATAACTTCAAATAGCGTTTGTGTTTTGCCTCAAAGCGCTAATTAGCATAAACACGTCCATTCAAACTAACCAGGAGATGGCGCAAGGGCTGCATCTGCTGGCATACTGAAAATGGAAGTAGTTTAAGTGATGCTAACAGTAATGGCAGCTTAGGTCAAAACAGCTTATCTGCAAAGTGTTTGAGAATGCTTGACATGTTTGGATTGGACCAAGTGTGGTGAAAGGCCCGGGCCCCGACAGAGCGTAGGGCCCACTGCTTTTGCAACAATGAGTGCACTCGTCACTGACAACTGTCATCTGCGGGCTTCACGCTCATGCTCGGGCCCCTGTCGCCCAGGCATGAGACAGGAGACATGCTTTTGTATTCAACATAAGTCAACAATGAGTCAAAGCACTTATGTGCCCAAACACACGATGGGCATCAAGCTCGGATCAATCGAATCAAATCAGGAGTGATAGCGCCCCCTACAGAGGGAAGTAACATTTGAGATGGAGAGAGAATGTTTTAGTTTTTTAATTTAAATTCCGGTTTAGTATTACAATCAAGTCAGTGAGATACATGACCCGAAACCTGTTAGTCCAATCAGAACGCTGAACTTGTTTAACACGTTACACTTTTACAAACTCCTCATCGGACGTTGGCCCGATTGAGCTTAAACTGAGTTCAAATCAAGTGATTCGGTTTCGCTGAGAATCATGTTCCAATGGTGTTGATACCTACTTTTCCTCTTGATTACATGTCATCCCAAATGGGACCCATGTCGTAGTTTGCACGATGGTGCCACGACAACAAACCCAAGACTGAGGTGCGACAGCGCCATCCAGAGACAGTTCCAGGCGAGCGGCGGGCGAAGCACAGGCCGCGAGAGTTTGTATTGGAATCCAAATAATGTGTTTATTATGAAGTAATGTGGGCTTTTAGTCGCCAAGAATTAAGTTAGAGTGCCGTCTACTGTCTGCAGAGGGAATTACAAAGAAAATGAAAACAAAAACCTAGCTTTCTGTCAATATGCTAATGTTAGCGCGCAATTATAATGAACGTGGTTTCTAAATGATAAAAACACCTCCTATTGAATAAATGTGAGATAGATAAGTTTAATGTCAACATCTCATGGCAAAATGCAGGTGGACCCTAAACAGGGGTCCGTTTTATTTTATCTTTCACTAAACGCCCCCACATACCATCCATACAATATAATGATCCATGCAAAAAGAAAAACTAAATATCAAACTCAAAAATGAAATAAAATAACTAAAGGAAACAAAGGTCTCAAACCTCGTCGTGTCTCAATATTCCATTTCTTGTTGCGCTCAGATATTTTCTTATTCTATTACGTTTTTAAAATGTTATACATGAATTTGATATAGTTTTAACTTTAAAGGTGTTTTTTATTTTTGCAGCAGACAAAAGGTGTAGAAGTATCCTAAAAAAAAAACACCTAATATTCCTCTGAGTAATAAAAAAAAAAGATTGACGATAACCAAGAGTGTACAGAAATCAGAAAACTTAAGGACAAAATAAAATGGGTCTTCTTTTCCCTCACCGAACTTGCAGATCATTTTCTATCTGACATTTAAACAGGAAGAGGAAGTTACATAGTGCAACTTTGAAAACTCAGTATTTTAGCTAAACTGTACATTTAGCACACCTTACCCCTTTAAACAATGGAGACATCTTGCACTCCTGACCGAAGCTCTGTGGTGGTGGCTAAAGTTCCCTCCTCTCCCCGTTCTCTCGTGGAGGTGCTTCTCCGTGCGGCTGCTCCTCTTGGCTCCCGCTGGATCTGTTCTTGGCAGGGCTGCGCGCCTTCTCCCGCTCGTGCCATTTGAAAGCATTCTGAAATCTGCCATCTTGACTGCACCGACCAAATAACAACAAGAGTGCATTGTGTACCACCTGCTCCACACGTCGAGGTGGCTTTAAACACGCGGGCGGAATGGCACCTATCCGACGCTCTGGTGCCACGTGGCGAAGGGGAGGGGGGGGGGGGGCTCTGACTGCTATGGTAGTGGCCACATTGGTCCTCCTGCTGTCTCTTGTTTTAGAACAAACGTGAATGACAAACTCTGGCACGGGGAGGCAGGCGGAGGGGTGGCTCCGAGCTCCTCACAGAACTGCACAGGCCTGACTTAGGGAGAGGCCTGGGCATCGTTGGGGATATACTTAGACTATATTGACTTTTTGAAGCTTTTAACCAGTGTATGATGATGAGTTCATGTCAAAGTAACTAAGTACTATGTATGGTCTTAGACCGCGGTTTTCATCATCCAACCTGGGATACAGTTCAGAATCCAGATGCGCCTGTCGGCAAAGCAACATCACGTGACAGAACTGAAGAAAACTGTCATTGTATGAGAAAGTATCGTCACAGAAGGTCAACCACCTGAGGCATGCCCCCAGAGGCCAAGTACGTAGCACTCTTGAGTACTGCACTACTGGGATCTATTTGGGGACTAAATTCAGCAAAGGGACAAGAGTAAACTTGAAAGAGTTGTCTTTGTAACGCGACCCAAAAAGCAGTTCCAAACTCTCGAGGGGAAACTCTCGAGTAACCTGAGACATCAACGACTTGTTCTGCTGTATAAAAGGACCAACCAGCTCGGAGCCGTGCCGCCCGTCC
The DNA here is from genome assembly GCA_015082035.1 of Chaenogobius annularis. Taxonomy (NCBI): domain Eukaryota; kingdom Metazoa; phylum Chordata; class Actinopteri; order Gobiiformes; family Gobiidae; genus Chaenogobius; species Chaenogobius annularis. The sequence goes on from BJKM01000397.1 coordinate 407,877, forward strand.
ACCTCACTGCAGCTGAGCACCAAACAAGATCTCATCATCCAGACCATCTGATCCAAAGTATCGACCTTAGAACCAATACGACCCTGGTCTTTCCCACGCACTGACCCAGGATGGAACCAACCAACAGCTCAGTCGCTTCAAGCCTGACTTTGCAAAACGGCCGTCTCCGCACAATCTGTCTCCTTTCATCGGTGTCATGTCCCATGTGGGAGTTTGACAATTAATCAACCAGAACCAGAAGTCTCGTCATGCTACATAATAAAACCTCGTCGATTATATCTACAAGAACTATTTATGTAATATACATGTCTTGCCAAAGGACACAAGACAGAATGAGGATGTTAGAGCGTTAGTTTCCACCTCAAATATTGTGTGAGAGATCTTTAAACTCTCTCACACTAAACAATCGCTACAACTGGATAATTCTATAAGATCCATCCACAATCATTGTTTTTTTTTTAACTTATGTTATCCATTTCTTGTCCTGAAAATGTCACTCCCTACTACTGCTGTGGCTCGTGAAATGGAGATAGACTTCTGCAGCGTCGACGATGCCAGTTCAGTTCATGTGCCAAGCTCTGTGTTCAGGTGTTAAAGGCCCGCGCTTTCATCTCCTCACAACAGACGTCAAAAATCCATAAAGTCGGATCCTATATTTTGACTGAGAGAAAGTGACGGGGGTGAGGGTAGAGGTAGCCAACACTCAGGCAAAGTCTGCTCTCTGCCAACATCAACCATCTGTCAACCACGCAAGAGCACGCAGCCACTAACTTTAGCAACAAGAAACACGGCGGCCATGTTTACTATGACTCCAGGGAACGAAAGGGAGCGAGAGAGAGAGGGAGAGAGAGAAGCTAGAGAGAGAGAGAGAGAGAGGAAGAGAGGGAGAGAGAGAGGAAAGAGAGGGAGAGGGAGAGAGGGAGCTAGAGGGAGAGAAGAGAGGAAGAGAGAGAGGGGGAGAGAGAGAAGAGAGGAAGAGAGAGGGGGAGAGAGAGAGGAAGAGAGGGGGAGAGAGAGAGGAAAGAGAGAAAAGAGGGAGAGAGAGGGGGAGAGAGAGGGAGAGAGAGAGAGGGAGAGAGAGAGGGAGAAGAGGGAAAAGACAGAGATAGAAGGGGCGAGAGAGAGACAGAGAGAGAGAGAGAGGGAGAGAGGGAGAGGAGAGAGGAGGGGAAGAGCTGGTCAAAACAAACGTCAATGATGATGAGGAGGTTCAACATGTGTGCATTTCTCTGGCATGAATAAATAAATGAAGAATGCATTAAAAATAAAATGTTGGTAAAATAAAATAAATGTGAATGTATTTATTGTGTGTTACTTTATATGAACAGCCTTAATAAAGCATGAAAGAACAAATTCTTTTAAGAATGAATCAACAATGTCCTCATGCTTTGTTAAGGTCAATGATGGTAGATTTTTTTTATAAATATAACATTTATTTTATTTTTTTGTTTTAATTTTTTATTTTTTTCATAAAAAACTTTACATTTGTATTTATTGCACTTTTGTACTGAATACATTTTAACATTTAAAGGCACAGTAAAGCTTTTAGGCAAAAACTAGACTAAAAAAAAACATGTTCCTTTCCTTCTTGTTCCATGGAAATGTTGTCTTTGGCTGTAATATTCCACATTATGGCATAAAACGTATCTATCTGTATCCAGAATGTTACGAAATATGGTTTAAACTTTGGGTTTCCATGGAATTATTCAGGAGACTTCACCTCCAGAAGGTGCCCACTGGGCTTGTTCCAGTTTGATTCCATGTGGACAGAAGCTGTGAAAAGAGCCATGAACTGAACCATGTGATTTAAAAAGACATCAAGGTGAACAAACCGGTAAAAGACGTTTACCTGAACTAGAAGAACTAGAAGTGAAGTACAGCCCTTCTCGCTGGCGTGTCAGAAGTGAACAATACAGCAGAGGCCTTTAGATTTAATGAGGGAAATGTCAAATCTTTGCACGTTGCCACCATCGCAGCCCAGGGACAGGAATATTTAGTCAGTGTTTTAATTACTGTCATATGTCTGCAGCACCTTTCCCCCGAAAACCTTCTGAAAATGAAGTGCTCAGAGTTGTGATGCCGTCATGTTACCTGACCCAAACCCAGCACGGCCCCGCACCTCGGCAGCCATTCCCACTGAGAACCCAAGATGAGCAGAAGAAACAGGTAAAGCTATTTAGCTTTCGATCACGCCAAGGTTCGAACGTGCAATAGATGACGAAGCTGGTGGATAAATGAAGCTTGCTTTAAAATGGCATGAGCAGACGAGTCCCACGAAAACACAAGAAGCACAAATACTGGGTTCAAATACTGGGCTCAGATACCGGGTTTCAAATACCGGGCTCAGATACCGGGTTTCAAAATACCGGGTTCAAATACGGGTTCAAATACCGGGTTCAAATACAGGGCCCAAATACCGAGCTCAGATACTGGGTCCAAATACCGTGGTTTCAAATACCGGGTTTCAAAACCCGGGTTCAAATACCGGGTTCAATACAGTGGCCCAAATACGAGCTCAGATACTGGGTTCAAATTACCGGTTCCAAATACCGGGTTTCAAATACCGAGCTCAGATACTGGGTTCAAAATACCGGGCTCAAATACCGGGTTAAAATACCGGGTTCAAATACCCGAGCTCAGATACTGAGTTCAAATACCAGGCTCAAATACCGGGTTCAAATACGGGTTCAAATACGGGTTAAATACGGGTTCAAATACCGAGCTCAGATACTGGGTTCAAATACGGGCCAAATACCGGGTTAAAATACCGGGTTCAAATACCGGAGCTCAGATACTGAGTTTCAAATACCGAGGCTCAAATTACCGCGGGTTCAAATACGGGTTCAAATACCGGGTTCAAATACCGGGTTCAAATACCGGCTTAGATTACGGTTCAGAATACTGGGGTTCAAAATACCGGGCTTCAAATACCGGGCTCAGATACCGGGCTCAGAATACCGGGCTCAAGATACCGGGCTCAGATACCGGGTTTCAATACCGGGTTCAAATACCGGGTTCAAAATACCGGGCCCAAATACCGGGTTCAAATACGGGCCTCAAATACCGTTCAAATACCGGGTTCAAATACCGAGCTTAGAATTACTGGGTTCCAAATACCGGGCTCAAAACCGGGCTCAAATACAGGGTTCAAATTACCGGCTCAGATACCGGGTTCAAATACCGGGCTCAGATACCGGTTCAAATACCGGTTCAAATACCCGGTTCAAATACCGGGCCCAAATACCGAGCTCAGATACTGGGTTAAAATACCGGGTTCAATACGGTTCAAATTACGGGTTCAAATACCGAGCTCAATACTGGAGTTCAAATACGGGCTCAAATACCGGGTTCAAATACCGAGCTCAGATACTAGGTTCAAAATACCGGGCTCAAATACCGGGTTTCAAATACCGGTTCAAATACCGAGCTCAGATACTGGTTCAAATTACCGGGCTCAAATACCGGGTTCAAATACCGGGTTCAAATAACGGTTCAATACCGGGTTTCAAATACCGGTCTAAGATACCGGGTTCAAATACTGGTTCAAAATACCGGGCTCAAATACCAGGTTAAAATACCGGGTTCAAATACCGGGTTCAAATACCGGGCTCAGATTACCGGGCTCAGATAACCGGGCTCAGATACCGGGTTCAAATACCGGGTTCAAATACCGGGTTCAATACCGGGCCTCAAATACCGGGTTCAAATACCGGGCTCAGATACCGGGCTCAGATACCGGGCTCAGATACCGGGTTTCAAAATACCGGGTTCAAATACCGGGTTCAAATACCGTGGCTCAAATACCGGGTTCAAATACCGAGCTCAAGATCTGGGTTCAAATATCGGGCTCAGATACCCGGGTTAAATACTAGGGTGTTCAAATACGGCGGCTCAGATACCGGGCTCAGATACCGGGTTCAAATACTGGCTCAAATACCGGGCTCAAAATACCGGTTCAAATACCTGGTTCAAATACCGGGTTTAGATACCGGGCTCAGATACTGGGTTTCAAAATACCGGGTTCGGTTCAAATACCGGGTTCAAATACCGGGCCCAAATACCGGGTTCAAATACCGGGCTCAAATACCGGGTTCAAATACCATGTTCAAATACCGAGCTTAGATACTGGGTTCAAATACCGGGCTCAAATACCGGGCTCAAATACAGGGTTCAAATACCGGGCTCAGATACCGGGTTCAAATACCGGGTTCAAATACCGGGTTCAAATACCGGGTTCAAATACTGGGCTCAAATACTGGTTTCAAATACTGGTTTCCAAATACTGGGTTCAAGTACTGGGTTCAAGTACTTAATGGAAATTGAATTAAAGTATAATTTTTATATATATGTATTGTTTGCATACTTTAACGGGAAGAAAGGGCTCATGAAAATAATGGAAGGATTTAAAAATAAGAAGAAGAACCATTGTTTTTTTATTGCCTCTTTATGAAATTTGCATACTACATTATTGACTCTCTTCAATTTAAATAATTGAAGTAGCTCCAAGCATGTGAAGTTTTGGAGTAAATTGAATATCTCTGACACAAACATGCACATTCTTTATTATTTATCTTTACTGTAGCTAAATCTGTAAGGAAAAGAAGGAATTACAAACAAATTAAATTATTCAATTTAAAACCATTTTTTTCAAACCAGCCTTGGCCACTCTGTAAGACTGTTTAAGACTTTGCAGGATCTTGACGCAGCGATGGCTCAAGAGTAACAGTTTCTCCACCATCCTGACGATGTGAGGGTCTCAGCTGACCAGAGCTTACTGTTGCTGTGTCCGTGGGCAACACACCTCACCCACCTTGCTTATGTATGAATCTTATGGGTGAGAAAGTGGGCGGGGCTGTTGGTGCAGAGTCTCGCTTCCATCAGACTGCACAATGTAATCACATTTTATTACGAGTTTATGAAATACAGAGAAAACTAATTTCTTACATTAACATTAACTAATATTTAAAAGTAATTTTTAAACATTGTATACTTGGGTAAAAGTATTTGTATGTTCCAGGGTGAGCTGATGATTCCTTCGTTTGAGTTCAGCGACGACCTGTTTCACAGTGTAGATTCTCTTTGGACGTTTGTTTCGTTGCCGTTGTTGTCTGTGTCCGTGTGTCTAACAGCAGAGATGGTTCAGAGCGACATGGTCCATGGAGCTGCACATGATGGCAAATGTGAGCCCAGTCCTTTGTTGGTGGAAGTTGGAGGGTTTGAAGAAGCAGATTGGCCTCGTTTTGGTGAGTCTCACACGAGAATCTCGGAGCTCAATATTTAAGACTGATGTAACAAATAATAATACAAATAGCACAAAGCAGACAACACTTACTGAAACCTTTCTGACCACCTGTTTGTCTCCAAGGAGAGTATCTGTGAAGATGGCCAGGTGGGCTGGAACTAAACGAGTACGTGGGGACAAAAGCCAAACTTCAGGGACAAATATTCAGCCTTCCAAACCCTCCGTGCGCACTCCAGCAGGTGAGCACTCCAGCAGGTCAGCAGGTCAGCACTCCAGCAGGTGAGCACTCCAGCAGGTGAGCACTCCATCAGGTGAGCACTCCAGCAGGTCAGCACTCCAGCAGGTAGCACTCCAGCAGGTTCAGCACTCCAGCAGGTGAGCACCTCCAGCAGTGTCAGCACTCCAGCAGGATCGAGGCAGGTGAGCACTCCAGCAGGTGAACCACCCTAGCAGGTGAAACACTCCCAGCAGGTCAGCACTCCAGCAGGTGAACACTCCAGCAGGTCAGCACTCCAGCAGGTGAGCACCTCCAGCAGGTGAGCACTCCAGCAGGTGAACACTCCAGCAGGTGAGCACTCCAGCAGGTGAGTTGGACACTCCAGCAGGTGAGCACTCCAGCAGGTGAGCACTCCAGCAGGTGAGCACTCCAGCAGAGTGAGCACTCCAGCAGGTGAGCACTCCAGCAGGTGAGCACTCCAGCAGGTGAGCACTCCAGCAGGTGAGCACTCCAGCAGGTGAGCACTCCAGCAGGTGAACACTCCAGCAGGTCAGCTCCTCCTCACAGATCACACCGGGAGCACAAACGTGTCCAGATGATCCCGCCTCACACCTCTGCACCATTCCTATTTTATTGATTTGCTGGCCCGTAGGCTTTATTAGACAGCTTAAACCACTCCAGGGCAGCACACAGAAGTCCTGTTTTCACCTACCCCCTATCCCCGCCCACAATCCTGTACATAGTGAGAATATTTGAAAAATGAATAGAAACATGTAAATGAAATGTCACAATCTAGAGGCGGGGCTTATCACTATGAAGAGGCGGGGCTTATCAGTTCTGCAGCTTTGAACATGAAGTCACTGGACCAGTTTCTAATGTTCAGTCATTTTCGATCCATATTTTAGTTTACGATGAACAAAATGTAAAATGTTGATCTGCTATAGTTCAGTACGTACCTGAAAAAAGCAGAATATGTCTCCTGTAGTTACTCCTGTAAGCGAACGCACCTCTCCACAGAGCTGCCTCGTGGCTCTACCAGCTCATCTCCATGGAGATAGACACCAAGGTGACTCTCAGAAAGTTACACAATGCACCTTTAACTTAGTAAGCATACATTAGCAGGACCTCAGTCTGTCCTTTGAGGAACACATTATCATTAGCATTAAAGCTGCTATTTTCTCCCACACCAGCCACACAAACTGTGTTTCCTGTATGCTTGCTCCATCCTTATATTTGCACATTTTACCGTGCGCCCACAAACCGCCTCGTCTCCGGTTCCACATCGACGTGTCTATTAGCCAGGTGTTAAAGACTCCCCGAGGTTACTTTAATCAGGAAGCAACAACCTGTTAGCTGCAGCGCTACCTCTCTCCTCCATCTGGCACAGGCCCACAAAAATAGACCAACGCTGCTAACAATTAGTCGTCAGAGTGCCCAGGGAGCGCTCGCTAGCCTCCGCCGCACTCAGGATGCTATCAATAGTCCACACCTGTTTCCTGCACCTGTAAGCGGCTTGCATAAGAGCCGTTACGAGGAGCGACCGGGCTAACGCAATCACAGGAAGAGCGGGGTACTCCAGCGCACAGCCAGACCTGCCCAATCAGACCAGGATGTGGCTTCGAGAGTGCGCAAGACTCGGACACAAAAGGACTTTTCGGGTGCGCCGCGATGATGGCTGTGGAGAGGCGCAGGGAGGTTTCCACAGACGAAGCCAAGACGTGTTCTTATTTATCATGTTCTGTGCCAGCGATGAGGAAGAGCAGGCAACGCCAAAGAGAAACGAGATTGATGCAAAAAGGCAGATGAAATATGACTCACATTTGTCCAGCATGTGCAGACTGAGAGAGCAGGATACACTCTTTTAGATTTGAAACGTCACTTTGAACACATTTCCGAGGACAGTACTGTGTGTACTTTGGCACTTTAACACACGCTTGTAAAAGGGACAAAGCACGTAAAGTGCATTTATTTGTTTCTGCCCCACATTCATCAATGGCTTTCATTTGATGACATAGAACTCAAAATGTGTCCCAAAATTGGGGACACTTTTTGAATCTACGAACATCTTATTTTATGCATGCATTTATTTTGCTTTGTTTGTTTATATTTAGATTTTCTTTGTAACTATTATATAGTATATTATTAACTACTATATTGTTGATTGATCCATTTACAAAAGCAATACAAGTTTTGGTTTTTTTTTTAATTCAGATTTTGACTGATACTGAGAAATGTTTAGCGAGTTTTGGTTCTGGAAAAAAGTCTTGTTGTTGTTATTCTTCCTGATAATTGAAAAAATATTGCATTTTAAAGTGAGACACTGCAGGTGAATGAAAAAACAATCTTAAATTTAGAGATGATTATTTGAAAATTCTACCACAGTTTATAAATGTAAAGGAAAAAAATGTATGACGGTTTTTCAGATAAAAAATAAGACGTAAAGTGTAAAAATAAGTGTAAAAATTGCCCATATTGCTCACATTTGGGACAAAATATTAGAGGATTTACAAAGACAATTTTAGTATTTGAGTAAACTAGATCAAATTTTGAGTTAAATCTTGAAAAAATGTGGCTAGAATTAAACATCCACAAGTCATGTTCACTTCGTCCGAGAGTGTAAAGTGGTGTTTGGAGGAGCTACTTTAAGGGCTGATCTTCATGTCTCTGTGGGGGAGAAGTGCATTCGGAAAACGACCTTTGAAGTTACAACGTCCCAGAGAAATCTATGGATGCACGTTAAATAAACGAAATAATAAACCATCTCTGGTGCAGGTAGGAGGGTTTAATGTTGCCACCTGAGAGATGATGTGTGGAGAAAACAAAAACCTGTAGTTTGGCCTGTAGAGACACTTGCACCTCGTCCCGTCTCTGCTTCTCGCGGGTCATTTTGACATTTCTCCAGACAGAGGAACCTCCCTCTGCTCCATCATCCTCCAGCTCTGCCCCATTCATCCAGACCCAACAAGCCCCAGACACGGCGACGGCTCGGGGTCAGGCATGGGCGGCCCGCTGATGAATGCCTCCGCTCTGCCGTTCGGGCCACAGAGCTATTGATTTGATTTTGGAGGGTCGAGAGAAGGTTAGCGTGGTCTGGGGTCGGCAGCCTGCGACCCCTCCCACACGGGCACGAGTCACCAGAGCGCTCAGCCAGGAAATGGACACAATCTTAGCTCAACCCCCTTCCATTCCCAACCGCACCCATCACCACCACAACCACACGTGTGCCGTGGACACTCAGAAGACCAAATGATGAGTCAGGACTGAGAGGGGGACGGATCGGGGGAAGTGAGTGTTCAGGTCCTGCTCCCACCGCTTGGAACACTTTATCAAATTATTTCCTGCAATGTTTGTTTTGGGAGTTTTTGGTGTTTAACTTTATTTCAGTGCAAATGTCTGAATGTTTTTTGTGTGCTGCAGTCCACTTTGGCCCAATTCTCCCTTGAAAAACAGATTTAAATCTCAATATATTTTTTACCATTAAAGCCCCAGTATTTAGCCCAAAAATACTATAAAAGCATAGTTTTTCATTTTGGATGTTTTTATTACACTGAAAAACATGCGTCCTTACTGTGAGTGGGCTTATATCACCACAAACCTGACTCGTACTTGGCCTGGAGGAGTTTGTCTCCATGAAAATGTTGCTCATTTATCTTGAATACAGTGCATCCGGAAAGCATTTTTCTACATTCTGTTATGTTGCATTCTTATTCCAAAATTGATTACATTCATTTTTGCCTCAAATTTCTACAAACAAAACCCCATCATGACACTGTGAAGAAGGCTCTTTGACTTCTGTGCAAATGTATTCTACTTTTCGTAATAATCTGAAAACGTTCCCAGGCCGAGCGGGGCGTCCTCTGCACGTTATGTAACCGCAGTGAGCCAGCAGCTTAGCATCACCTCCAGCACTACCTGAGCAGCATGACTAAAGCCCTCCTCTGACAGACCAAACGTGAGACTCATGCTAACACCCACCTGCACCGCGTGATGGAGTCGAGTGGAAGTGTGTTAAGTGCAGGTTTAGTGGCAGAGAGGGAGACTGTACGCCGTCACAGACGATTAGCTCCTCAGCGCGGCAAACTCTAGACCTGTCAATCTGAGACGTGCCGACAAAACACGCACGGCAACACACGAGCGCGTCCACATAGACACGGGAAGAGCAGGTAGAAGGGGAAGAAGAAGGAAGGAGAAGGAGGACGAGCGAGAGGATGTGGCACAGGAGACAAGGCAGGTGCAGAGACAGACGCGGAGCACGGAGGACATTAAACAAAGACACTCTGAATTACAGGAAGAAATGCTCTTGATATTGTGCTTCCTTGAAACGCTTAAACTCACTGTTGATAGTGTTATAAAAGGCAGACGTAGAAACAGATCGGCTCGTGATGCTTTACGTAGAATACTACAACTTACTCCAACTGTACCTCATCTCTCGCGTGCACAAAAGGTCACAGTTTTTGGATCATTTCCATGAAAAGAGTTTTATGCTTCACTCATTGATTCAAATCTGCTGTTTTTCAGGACTCTGTGATTTCTTTTCCCTTTTTTCTCGTCATGTGTGTTTTGACACAGACGACCATTCGTGTCCCTAATTGGCTAATCCACCTGTCAATCACGACAAAAACATTTTCGGGACAAATCTTTGCAAATGAATAACTGACCTCTGCAGGCTTCAAAGTCACTGCTGAATTCCACAGTTTCGGAGCTGATCTGCTTCACTCCTCAGTGTGGGTCAGGGTCCGGGTGAGTGGGCTCACTTCATTGAATTTTGATCGTTTGTTTTGTTTTCTAAAAGCGTCTCCAGAAGCAGGAGAAAGCTTGTATTGTATGAGTGGAGTTCCTGTGGTCGCTCATTGACTGATGCCGTCCCCACAGCGGCGCGTTCAAATCCACCGCGACAACACAACTGTGATTGAGTGGAGAGTGTAACCGGAGACGGCAGGTGCGCGGCGTTTGCTGAAGTGCCTCGAGTGCACCGCGTGTGAAGGAGGGCAGAAAACACACACACACACACACGTGTCAAAAGGCTTCAAGTACGGCGGCACGCACCTGAACACAACCCAGGATCAGGCAGCCCTTTTCAGCCGAGTGAAGAGGCTCGTGTGTGGCAGGTAATAGAGCAAACATAATGGGAGCTAAGTACCTGTAATCCTCGGAGAGACCGTGGTACATGAGAGGTCCCTGCGGTGGGGGGGTGGTGGTGGTTCGTCGTTTTGGTTCAGGTGGTAGTGGAGGGGGTGAAGAGGGTGGCAGGTCTGAGTGGCTGGTATTGATCCAGGGAGGTGAGTGCGGCTCGGAGGGCAGGTGCGGCGGGCGAAAAAGAGCTCTTCAGATCGGGTTAGCACAAGCAGCGCGCACCTGAACCCAAACAACATAATCGGATCTTTTAGTCACGCGTACCCGTTTTACTGTTGTGTGTGTGAGCTTTGGAGAGGGACGGTGTGTGTATAAGAAAAGAGTTCAGCTCAGGGGAAAAGGGAGCAAAAACAAAAGTGTTGCGTTTAGATTTCTGTTCAGTGTACATAAGATCGCAAGTGTTGTTTTGGAGATATTGAGTACATTGTCTATAATTAAAACAATTGAAAATGACCGTCCGATAAGTGTGTGGCCCGTTCCCGTTTTGTGCTAGGTTTAACCTCCACCGAAACATTTACCCACACATTTTTAGCACGTTATCGGATGCATTGTTAAAATGCATAACATTTTCTAGCGCTTGTTTCCCGTTGGGAATCGGCGGGTGGCTTTGGGCCTTAGGCGGGGTACGCCCTGGGTTAACACAGAGACACACAGACAGAAACCCAGAGAACCCAGAGAGAAACCCACAGTAACGCGGGAGGGACATGCAGACTCCACCCAGAGAGGTCATGTGATGTTTGTTCGAACCCGTGATCTCCTTGTCGGGAGCGCTCCCACCGTGCACCTGCATTGTTCAAAATATCATGAATGATTACTGTTAGAAATACAAAGAAATGTAGATATGTGTACACAAAATTTAAGCACAATTTGAATGGGCAATTGTTTTTTTAATCCTCTTGTTTTGACTAAGTGCAAAAATGAAACAATTGTAATCAATATCCAGCCAAACATTTTAACATTCCGAGTTAGAAAGTCCTGTATCTATAATGATATGGTAAAAGAAAAGAATGCTCCTCCCATTCTCAACTCACACAGCAGTAATCCATGTACAGTTCCTAAACATTGAATACAAATGTTGGCGTTGAGTAGATCTGTTCCATGGGCGGCTGTGATCCGCTGGAGCATGAGTCAAAGTCAATGAAACTACATGATTAGATTAAGTGTCCGTGTGTGCAGGCGCTTCCACACGCATGCCGGCCCCGCACATGTGTGTCCCACTTCTTCTGGATATCTGCTAATTGTGCATTTCATTTCTGCTCAAGCGACTCTTTTAGGCCCAAGCGGATAGTGATAGTTAGAGAGCCCTGAGCGATGGAGAAAACGGGACACGCAGAAAAGGGAAAAAACCTGAAAAAGATAAGAAACCGCAAAGACAGCTGCTCTTTTCTGTCTCATTTCATCCACTTATTGGTTAACTCGCTGGAAAGAAAGGGAACGTTCAAGGGATTTTAGATCCGCCAAGGTAGAATCTCCTCCAGTCCGGGTCTAATTCAACTCTTGTGTAGTATTGATCTGTGAAGGCCGCAAGGGAGCTCTTGTCCAAAGGTAGGCAACGCTAAGAGAAAAACTCACTGTGAAAGGCCTGCTCCCCTGTTGATATCAGCTGTAACCTTTTTCCACTTAGACACTCAAAGAACACGACCACCTCCAGGTTTGTGGTGGAGCACCTTGAAGCGAGCGCCTCGGGGCAGATGAACAAAGCGAGTGTGTACCCGATCGGGCACATGCCGGCCGATCGGGGGGCTGGCGTGTGCCCGATCGATCCAGGGTTTGCCCGATCAATCCGGGGTGTGCCCGATCAATCCGGGGTGTGCCCGATCGCCCGGCGTGTGCCCGATCGCCCGGCGTGTGCCCGATCGCCCATGTCCCATTTAAGGACTTGTCACCGTTATGTTTGTGAACGGCTCTGTCAATGGGGCTGGATTTGTGTCGTTCTGAAACCCATGGATCAGAACTGGTGATGGGCAGTTTGAAGGTCGGCCTCATTGATAAAACTTAACATCGAATTCTGACCAAAGGTACCGACTAAACACGAGAGCCCCGACCTGATGCTTGACCTGGTGACGTCGACTTTATCTTCATGGAGACAATCAGACAACCAGAAAAGTTACATAGATCCCCTTTAAGGTTAAAGAAAAGACAACTGAATCCCCCTTTGCTGCGCCGTGACAACAGGAGCAGAGATATTTTGGATCATATTTGTGATGTATGCTACCTGCTTTGACACAAATATGATTTTTTTTGTCGATAAGATAAATTAAATTCCAGTGTTTAGGAGGAAAGTGGAGAGAGAGCCTCAATACAGTTCAAGGTCCAAGTCTGCCGTCACCATGGGCCTGTTCTCCCGTCTCAGAGGGGCTTTCTGAGTAAAGAAAGGTCAAGAAATGAATAAGTATAAATGTTTCTGCTTTCACCACTTTCAACCTTAAAATTCTCTAAAATGGCCATAACCGATTGTGTCAAAACAGTTGTGTGTTGGCTTCAGGTCCCTGGGGGGCCCTCGGTGGCCCACCTGTCACCGACCTCTCCTTTAGCACAGTAAACAGGAAGGACTTACTAAAAGTTTCATATGGAAATTGAGAGCAGCAGGTGTGCGGGCTGAGGCTGAAAAACACCAGGCTTTAACTGCCAAGTCCAAGTGCTCATGCAGTAACTTTACCACATACTGCCAGCAGAGGACGCTAGCAAGGCGCTAAAGCTAACACGGCCATCTGATTGTGAACGTCAAACACGTTCACAATCAGTCATAATGCTGGGACTCAATCAACAATGTCTTTGAAGTGCCCGTGTATTCTGCTCTGGTTGGAGAGGCGGCCACTGCTGCTTGTGGAGAGTGCGCAAGCCTGGCTCTGGTGGACAGTGCGCCACCTGCTGCTCTGGTGGAAGGTGCGCCACCAGCACGTCTACACTAACCTGTTGTTGCTTGGTGTAGAAAGTTCCACAGTACGGCATTAAAGTTGCTTTGTTCGTGACAAGCAGGCGAGCACACTCAGTAAGAGTGAATGTTGTTCAAGGTTTTCTTTTTGGCAACCAAAACACCAGTTTAATACAAGACTTGTAAATGTAATGCTCTACCGTGTAATGTTTCAGAGACAAGCCGGTGGACCCTCCCCCTGAAAAGTTACATAGTGCCCTTTGTACCAAGCAATGCAAGCAAGCTAACAAGTTCTAAGCTCATTAAGACATTTTGTAAATTCCAAGACATTGTGACAGGAGGGAACTCGGGTTCATCGACCTTTCAGCTGGGCTAGCCAACCTAGGGGTCCCCAACCACCTGCCTTGGGCCCATAATCAGGATGTGGGCCAACCAGTACTAGACACCAGAAGGAAAATTATATATTTTGAAGTAGTTGTAGTATTGTATTTCAAGCTAATGAGACAAAGCTTGGCTCTTTTCCATCTGCTGCAGTTTTGGACTTGTGTTAGCTCTTGTGCAGTTAGCTTACGTTAGCCGGCCTGATTTGCTCTGCGGCCTGTCTGTTGACACCCTTGACTTACTAGTTCATTTTCTATCATTAGTCCATTGGATTGCGACACACTGGTTCTTTGACTCTGCTGATGAAGATCATTTAAATAAAGCCAGGCCCCGCCCTTTGAATCATTTGATGACGATTGGTGGTGACACGCTAATTTTTCAAGGGTAATTTCCAAAATGTGGCTCACACATAACGTCTGGACGTATTAATCCCGGCTCTTCCCTCTGGCATGCCGCGCGCTCCTGCTCCGGGCAATAATAAATCACAGTGTGACAAGTGGCGCTCTCTTAACCTTGATGGAGCGCGAATGGCCCGAGTTCTTCAAATAAAGGCTGATTAGGCGATTGGCATCCATCATTGCTCTTGTCTGCTTCAATAAGAGAGCGGCTCTGACCCCAACGTCCCCACACGAAATAAATAAATGAATTATCGGCTCGCTTTTACGCCAAAGACGATCTAATTCAGTTAATAACATGTCGACAAGTTGTTTTTTTCCACCAAAGAATAAACTCCAGCAGGATTGGTAATCACTTTACCTATGCAAAGAGTGTCTGGATCAGCTGAAAACGCCCAACTTCATTTTTGCAGATGTTGAAAATGCACAATGAAACGTAATTCTACTGTAAGTGCTTTCACTATTCTTTTCAGTCCTTTTATTTGCCACAAATGTGCCCAATATTTCAAACAGATTTTATTTTATTTTGCGTATGATTTATTTCTTTTTTACTTTGTCTCAAATTTTATTTCATATTAAACGTTTCTTAAAATGTTCTTCTATATTTTATTGAGTTTATTGGCCGCCTTAGACAAGCACAGAGTACAGAGAGGGGGCTTTTCTTTTTCTATTGTGACCCAAACAGTAAATAAAAACACATCACATTTATTCACATTGTGTCGGCATCAGACTCCAGACGGATGTTTTATTTTTACACCAGGGCAGAGCTGGGGCCCTCGGGGGCCACCTCAGGTCCAGGGCCGACCTGTCTGTCACTGTCTTCTTCAGTGTTTACCAATGTGTGCTGACAGGTGCCACTCTGGGCAGATAACACCAGGACCTGACCCACGCACACACACACGCACATACACGCACACACACACGAAGACAACGCAACACACACAAAACACACTCACACACAGCACCACACACCACGCACACCACACACACACACAACGACCACACAACACACACACACACGCACAAACACACCACACTCTGGGCAGATAACACCAGGACTGACCCACGCACACACACACACACACACACGCACACACACACACAACCCCACACATACACCACACAACGCACACGCACGCATAACACACTCACACACACACACAAAGACACACACACCGACATCACACACACGCACACACACACCACACAGGGCAGATAACACCTAGACCGGACCACGCAACACACACACACCACACGGCACATGCACACACACCACACACAACACACACGCACAAACACACACCCACGACGGGCAGTAACACCAGGACTGACCGCACCGCACACCAGACACTAATGCACTGCTATCCGTTACCCAAATCACCAACACACATGCAGCACAGTCCCAAAACACAACGCCATGCTTACATGCACGCAACCACACAACAACACACACAAACACACACATCGACACGCACACCAACACACAGGCAATAACACAGACCTCCACGCCACGCACACACACAATCACAC
Organism: Chaenogobius annularis; assembly: GCA_015082035.1. Classification (NCBI taxonomy): domain Eukaryota; kingdom Metazoa; phylum Chordata; class Actinopteri; order Gobiiformes; family Gobiidae; genus Chaenogobius; species Chaenogobius annularis. The sequence continues at coordinate 423,650 of BJKM01000397.1, forward strand.
ATCCACCCCCACACACCAACCACGCACACTCGAACACAAACACACCCCACACACATGCACGACACACACACAACAACAAACCACACAGGCACACTACAACACACAGCACACCATCCACACATACAACGCACACACAGAACACAACAACAACACACAAACACACAAAACACACACACACACCAACACACACTCTGGGCAGAAACACACACGCACGACCCGCACGCACACATCCCACGCACACCACCGCTGCACACAACAACAACACCACACAGTTGACGCACACAACCACAAAGACACAACACACACACACACGACAAAGACACACACACACACCACAAACACACTCACACTCGGCAGACTACACCAGACCTGACCACGCACACACACGCACACACATACGCACACACCACACACACGCACAACAACACACACCACACCAATCGGGCAGAAACACCAGGACCTGACCCAGCCAGCACACATGCACACACATGCACACACACACACGCACATGCAAACACACACGGCAAACTGACACACACAAAACAAACACACACACATAACAGCACACACAAACACACAGGCAGATAACACCAGGACCTGGCACGCCACATGGCCCCCAACACGCACACCACAACACAGCAACACGACACACACACAGCAACAAACCACACCACACACACTAACACACACCGATACACCCGACACACTCTGGCAGATAACACCAGGACCTGCAGCCCACACCCACTGCACCACACACACACACACACCACCAACATGCACGCACACACAGAACACACATCAGGCAGAGATAAACACCAGGGACCTGACCACGCACACGCACAATGCACAACACGCACACAACCACCACGCACACCAACACACACCACACACACAACACACACACACGCACCACACACAAAAACACACCAACAACACACACATAGAACACACAAAACACACACAGGCAGAGAACACCAGGACCTGGCACAGCACACATGCACACACGCACACATGCACAAACACACACGCACACACACACACACAAACACACACACATAAATACACCCGCACACACTCTGGGCAGATAACACCAGGACCTGACCCACGCACACACACACACGGACACACACAAACACGCACACACATATAAACACGCACACACACACACAAATGAATTCATGTTTAGGGGTCAAAAAGTTGTTTATTTTGTGTAAATGATGCATTAACTTGGAATGAGTGTACCTAGTGTGATGTCACTTCCTGTTGTTTTCTACAGATTTTTCTCCACAAATATCTACAGAACCATCATTTATATTTACAATAGGTATAAATACACCAAAAAAGGTCAAAATGAGAAAATCCTAAAAAGCTGTCAGAGAACACCTTGAACTTTGTGCCAGGTTTTCTTTGGATTTGTCCAGTAATTAGAGAACTATAAACCAAAGCGTGTTTCTTTGTAATATTCACTGGGTTGATTGATGTTGTTCAACCTTTCGCGTCTGTGGTCAAAGTGAAACTATGCTGTGATGTCGCGTGAACACAAGCCGTAAAGTAAAGAGGAAAATCAATTTTGTGGATTAACAAAGCTATAAATAAATACTACATTACAAATGCCAGGAGCAGCACAACCGATTGACCATCAAAATGATTTGTTGATGCGTCCCTAGTCCGGCCTAAACCTGGACTAACCCACTATGATCCAAGACAACTGTGGCTGGACGTCTCATCCAGGCCTGACAGCAGTGTCCGAGCCTCTGCCCCTGTCCAGGAGTGATTTATGGTTGTGGAGATAGCCTGTTCCATGGTTCTGTGCGTCTGGCTGTGTGTGCGAGTGGTTCCTCCGCTGTCAGACGCCTCACGCTCCCCGCCTTAAGGTTTGGACACACCGATAAGACACTGTCGTCCTGTCAGTCTGTTTTCAAACCCAGCCGCGGATGCTACATTCCAAATATCTTTAATATTCAACGGATTCCAGGAGTATAAATACATTGGGAGAAATTTGCTTTGATTCTATGTGCATTCAAGTTTCTTTGAGTTCATTCTTAGCAGTGGTGGTGGGTACGACAGTGGTGAAGTATGTGCTAAAGAACCAGAGGGTCGCTGGATGATACTGGTGTTTTAGGATTTATTTGGATGCCATGAAAAGGTTGAACATTTGTCAGATGTTCTAATAGTGGTTATGCACTTTTATAAGAAAATGCCTCTCAACAACTGAGGGCAGAACAATTGATTAAATTGTGTTTCTTTGCTTTTTGTTTTTGTCTGTGGAGCTATTGCCTCACTCAAATTTACTTTGTTTCAGTTTTGCCACATCGGAAAAGCTAGCTTGTTGGCTATCGGATGGAGATGTTGGGCTCTTTGTTGTTCAATGGTCTTCATATTGCTGTCTCTTTTTCCAGTGCATTGTTCTTGGCTTTTGGAGTTTTTTTGTTAAAAGTTGTGGGTCCAGAAGACGCCCTCTATAGGTCTAAACAAGCAGGTGTAGGGGATGTTTGATCTACAGTCAGAGCGCCGTGGACGATCGGTTTAAACCCTTGGCCAACAGTTCACATGGAAGTTTACAACCTTTAACTGTGTTTGATCCCAACAGCTGCAATGTTCCCTCTGTTTATCTGGTTTTCTACTACTGTTGACTTCTTTTTAGATATCAGTAATCAACTAAATGTAATGCTTTTAATTTGATATTAGAGCGTAGCAGCTTTGTCACATTTGAGTGTTTAACGTCATTACTCACATTGACACTCATACAATTTACATTTTGCTCTCCAAATTGCACATGTGATACCATTTGCATAACTTTTATTAATCTTCCTCTGATCAAGTTCATTGGCCGGCCACCCAAAGACAAGGTCATCGGGCAAACCATATAACTTAATGTAAAACGTCAAAGTAGCATAGTCAAAAATTACAAGTAGCCTTGGTTATCAAGCCAAATCTTAATAGGATTAGTGTTGGCTCCCGGCCCCAGACTCGGCCCCAGGCGCGGCCCCGGCCCCGTCTCCAGGCCCCGGCCCCGTCTCCAGGCCCCAGCGCAGGGATAGGTGTCTGTGTACGGCTCTGCACACGAGATGGATGAAGCGTCCGGTGCATTTTTCAACCCGCTCCTCTGTTTGTACTCCTCTTACACACACTACACAACAGGGAACACATGTAATGCATCAAGCCGTGATTTCTGACAGCGAGGTGGAGGTAATAACTTTAGGAAACCAGCCCCCTCGCCTCGGCTCACTCCCCCCTGCCTCCCTCTCAGAGCCGCTCTTATGTCACCCATCGATCTGCTTCCTGGAGACAACTCATTTTATCGGCTGACGTGGCGTGATGGAGCAGCGCTGCCTTGAGCCGAACGGACTGCGGCTCTGCACGGGGCGTTCATAGGCGGCTCGGACGGCCCAGCGCTCTATCGATCCATCGTCTCGACATGCTCACCGGCCGGGCCCTTCTGTGGCACTTCCTTCATTTCTCGCTTCTCTTCAAACGGACACAGCCCTCTCTCCGTCTCCCGCGCTGACGATGTGGATGAGAGGTTCTTGGAGAGCACAAGGAAAATCCATACGACGTAATCAAACATCCTAATCTCGGATAAGGCGAGTGCACAGTGAATGGGACGCAGATTTGACATACGTTGCTGATCTGATCAAATATAGGCCTTTTTGCAGTCTGTGAGAAGAAATGTCCTCACGTGCAATGCACTGATGGGGGTCCGTGTCTCTTAATTTAGGGGGGGATTTCCTTAAAGAACATGTGTGTGATGGGAGTTTGCAGAATTAATTCAGGGATTTGATTCATGCAACCGATCAAATCAACATACTTTGGGGTTATAGTCAATACATGTTGTTTTGTTCTGTCAACTGTATCTTTTCAGTAAAACACTGATGCAAATGGTTGTTTAGTCACAGCTGCCCAGGGGCAGACAGACAGATGTGTGGCTTCACTTCAAAAAAATAAGGATTTTAAAGATTTTTTATGTATGTGGGGGATTGAAGCAAAACTGCAAACATTCCCATGTTTCACAAGGTTTGTCTGAGCAAATATCAGACTCGAGGATCCGTGTAGAAAGGTTTTTGAAATAGTATGGCGAGTTACATGTTAATTCGTACAAGTTAGTTGTTACTTTGCATGTGTTTACTGTTTGCAGTGACTGAGCAACGAAAAGAGGGTTCACTCTGCAACGATGCCAAAATATCTACATTGTCTTTGGTTGTACGATTTGGTGCTAATTTCTTTGTCTCCATTTCACAACCCGTGCTTTTACGACACAAGATACACGGACTATAAATACTACCAACGTTTTCTCTGCTTCACTCTGTGCGGAATGTACATGCAGGAAGTGCAATCCAAGTATTACTCACGCTGTGAAAATGACAATGTTTTTTCACCGTATTATTAGTTTGAGGCCTGTAAAAAAAAAATCTCCAATCAGTAACTTTTCATAACAATGGACACCCAGTGGACACCCAGTGGACACCCAGTGGACACCCAGTGGACACCCAGTGGACACCCAGTGGACACCCAGTGGACACCCAGTGGACACCCAGTGGACATACATAACAACAACACTAAGTGACTAGCGATGGGTTGAATATGTATGTACAGGATGTATTTCTTTATTGTGCAGCCAGCCACTCGCCAGTAATCTTACCACGTGACGTCTGATAAGAAAGTGTAGTAATATATTCATGTTTATATATATACTATATATGTAGATATATATATATATATATATATATCAGCGCAATTGTTACTGTATTAGCTATTTGAAATAAGGCTCGCGTGCCCACCTGAGCAGGATTGCAGCGATACCCATGATTCCCTGGAGGCTGTGTGGAGCTGCTTGTGTGACGGCCTGGGCGGTGCAGGTCAGGTTGGATTTTGCATAGTGTTTGAAGCTCACACCTGACCGCCGGGCTCGAAGCACGAAGGCAGAGGCGAGTGACACAAAGTGAGGCCACACGGCACAAACACGATGAATATTCGCCCCTTCAGACAGACGACATGTGTACGGCCCGATTACACTCCAGTAGCCCTTTACGCTGTGGTCAAATGCAGGGTACGCTCTCATGCAGACGTTCACGCACATCTGAAGACCTTCAGGACTTTAGGTTTAGATGAACCGCTTTAGTTACGTTTAATTTGTATGATGAGATTGTGGAATTTGTTACAAGGTATTTTGGACGGGTGAAATAGTTTTTTTAAATAATGTGTTATCTGTCTTAACTGTACACCTTTTTAAGCTGTTACCATAACTTTGTACAATGTTTACTTCATTAAAAACCTTCCTTTGTAATAATTGCTCTAAATATACGAACTCCCATTTTGCACCTGCTATAATTGGCTCATTAGAGACAAGTACAGAGTGAGTGTGAACACAGAAAAGGTAGCGGTGCGTAGTAGCGGTGGTAGTAGCGGTGTAGCCTCCATAACGGCATAATCACATGATACTTTCACACTGTTCTTTTTACATAGGCACCTCAGGCTAATCTAGTACTTTGCTGGTGGTGCAGTGATTCTTAGCTTTGACCAGAATGTCTCTCCCCTCTCTCTCCCCAACAGCTGTACTGTAAAATAAAGACTTTGCCAGAAAGAAATGCTTAAAAAAATGTGCCTACGTAATGTGTATTTCAAGTATACATTTTAATAAAATAAGTCTCAGGCGCTAGACAGTGCTGAGAACATAGCATTTACAAACAGTACCTGTAGTTGCTCTACGGTATACTGATGTTATTACAGTGTTACGCTGTGGTGTGTGGTTAAAGTTATTACAGTTGTTTAACTGTATATGTCTGGGTTAAGTTATAAGGTTGTTACACATTGTACGCTGGGTTACATGTATACAGGTGTTACACGTAGGTGGTCTGGGTACATGTTATCTACAGCTGTACACTGTAGGTGTGTCTGGGTTACATGTATTACAGGTGTCTACACGTATGTGTACTCGGGTTAATGTTATTACAGGTTTTACGCTTAGGTGTTCTGTTACATGTATACAGGTGTGACACCGTGGTGTATGTTGGGTTCATGTTATTACAGGTTGTTACACCGTGTCTACGGTTACTGTATTGCATGTTATTACAGGTTGTTACACCGTGTGCTATGTCTGTTACACGTATTACAGGTTGTTACACCGGTGTGCTACGTCTGGATTGCATGTTATTACAGGTGTTACACTGGGTGCTCTGTCTGGGTACACGTTATTACTTGTTGTTACACCGGTGCTTGATGTCTGGGTTGCACCTTATTACAGATTGTTACACCGTGTGCTATGTCTGGGTTACACCTATTCAGTTGTTACAACCGTGTGCTACGTCGGTGTCATTATTTACAGGTTTGTACACTGGTCGGCGTCTGGTTACATGTATACAGTTTTACACCGGTGCATGTTCTGGTTACACCGTATTACAGGTTGTTACACGTGTGCTAGTGGGTTACACTGTATCAGGTCCTGTACCCGTGTGCAGTTCTGCGGTTACACGTTAATTACAGGTGTCTGTACCGTGTGCGTTTCTGGGTTACATTTATTACAGTTTACGTCTAGTCCTTACACCAGTGCTACAGTTTGCTCTCTGGTTACAGTTATTGCAGTTGTTACACCGTGGCCATGTCTGGGTTACACGTATTACAGTGCGTTCTGTGGTTACTAACGGATGTTACACGTTATAGTCTGGGCTTACACGTTATTGCAGTTGTTACACCGTGTCACTATGTATCACTTACACGAGTTACATACGTAGATTATTCTGTGTTGACCGCGTGCTATGTCTGGTTCAGTTTATTACAATGTTTACAGGTGGTTTACACCGGCTATGGGTATCATTATTCTGTTGTACACCGTCATGTTACTGGTTAGTTACAACCGCGTGCTATGTTGGGTTACACGTTATTACTAGGTTGTTACACCGCTTTCTATGTCTGGCGTTCATCAGTGCTTCAGTTTAACCTGCAGTCTGTTACACAACTGAACCTGCTACTATGTTCACATTGACTGTACTTACTATCTGGTTAAATTATTTACAGGTTGTTACACCGGGTACTATGTCGGATTACACGTTATACAGTGTGTTACACCGTGTACTATGTCGGGTACACGTTATTAAGTGTACCCTGTTACTCGATTACGCTTATAGTTGACCGTTACTAGTCGTACTTATACAGTTGTTACACGTGTGCTATGCTTCGTACAGTGTGACACTGTTATTCTGCCGTTACTGGTTGCTGAGCGTTTCAGATGCTCTGAGACATGTTAGTTTAGTGTAAAAAGTGCAACTGGAAACCAGTTTTTTAGAGTATGTGCATTCTTGGGAACACTGAGCTAAACCTTAATTCATTTATGTGTCATGTGCTCTGTAGCCCCAGACATCCTCGTTCCGCTTCTCCTCTCTGCTGCCTGCGCTTCGCTCCGAAACAGGACAGGAAGTAATTTGGCACCGAGGAAGCTTGATTTTTCACACAATTGTTTTGACAGCCAACCTGTTCCTAACATCTTCCCTGTGTAGTTTTTGTTTTCCTTAATTGGTTGCCTGTTACCAAAATAAGAAGGAAAAAAATCTCAATAGATGCTAGGTGTAAACTGTCAGATGTCAACATTCAGCTTAACTTATGTACGAGGAAAAAGCAAAAACTAGTATAAATACAAGAACCAATGATGAAAGAGGCTCAGGCGAAGCCAAATAGAACGAAATTCTGATTGTGATTCTACACACACTGAAGCTGTGCCCCTGGCAAGACACTCACCACCTCGTCTGTGTGAAGTGTTGAGTGTGTCATTTGTAGGCCATCAGCACATAATGGCACCAGTCTTATCAGTCCGCCCCAGGACAGCGATGAAACACTGAAGCATTTATTGAAAGTGTAATGCACGGTAAAACAAGCAATTAAAGTAATTAATAGTGAACTCGACTGATATGGTTTTTAATGGCTGATCTGAATATGCTCATTTGTTAGAATAACCAAGCCGCATGACCAATAAAGCTCTGCCGATATTCCTTGGCGATATGTATATTTTCGTTTGCGTCATGAATAAATCTGAATTTACTACAAACTAAAGGAGCATGCGACCCTGTATCTTACAGTCTTAAAGAAAAGTTTTGTGTTTCTTTCTCAAAACGAAATATTGCCAACAAATACGATACTATCGTCTAAGAGTATACTAGTATGGAGTAGTCAAAAATTAAAGCGGCTGTGCACACATTTGTTCAGCAAACACAGTTAATTTTAAGTTAGGTCTTACATCTATGTGAACTATATGTCCCTGGTTTTCAGGAATCAGAATCAGAAAGAGTTTATTGCCATTTGTCGATGAACAAATTCACAAAACATGAACTTGTCTTGCTTTAAGGTGCACAACATAAAACACTGAGCAATAATAAAACAACATATATTCAATCCAAAGCGGCAATGCATAAGAAACCATTTGAAAATTACTATTCTAAAGTAAATAATAAAATAGACATACTATGTACACAAGATTACAGTTAATTTACGTTTGTTAGAAAGTGCAGTGAAGTGTGAATATTGCAGTTAAGTGGCGTTTTAGAAAGGTTCACGAGTCCAAAGAGAAGGAAAAACTGTATCTTGTGGCGGAGTTCTGGGTCCGGATGGACCGTATCCTGCCTGTAGGAAAGTGGCTCTGTTTGAAGTGCGTTCCAAATAGTCCAGTCAGGGTGAAAGGGTCAGCTGTGATCCGAACCTACTGTCCGCCCTAGGAGAGTACATCCTTCAGAGATGGAAGTTGCAATCCGTCCTTCTCAGCAGAACGACAATACACTGTAGTCTCTGTTGTCCCTGGCTGTGGCCTCCATCGTAGCCACACGTGATGGAGGAGGTGGGATGACCAATGACGTGAAGAACTGCACCATCATCTGCACGGCAGCTTGGCTTTCCGTCAGCATGCACAGGAAGTAACATCCTCTGCTGGCCTTCTTGATGAGGGAGCTCAGGTGCTCCCACTGAGTCCTGTGATGGTGGTCCCAGGAAGCGAAGGAGTCCACGTGTGATGGGGTTCTGTCATGACGAGGGGGGCGGGGGGCTGGACTTTCCTGAAGTCCACGATCATCTCCACTGTCTTCTGGGCGTTGACTCCAGGGTTGTTACCGCTGCACCAGGACACCAGCCGGTCCACCTCCCTCCTGTAGACAGACTCATCCCCGTCCGAGATGAGCCCGATGAAGGTGGTGTCGTCCGCAAACTTGATCAGTTTTCTAATTCTGACTAGGTTTAGTGGATAGAACCTGTGGTATACATGTATCCCAGTTTTACTGTTTAAGTTGCAGTTTGTGCAGTTTCAGTTTAAAATGACAAAAAGTAGAACTGAGTTCTTAAACATAATCCCTCTGTGATGTCATCAATGTGAGACGTGCCTTTGAAAACAAGGTGGGATTTTATTTTGGTATAAATTATATGGATTTTGGCTCTTGTTTACAGTCTAGTTGCTAGGTAATAGTTGTGGAATTCATATTTGTGTCCATCCAGGACATTTGAAACTTTCCGTTTGAGTGAAATGTTGTCTGAAAAGTCAGAGAGACTTAAAGGTCAAAATGAGACCCATGTGAGCTGCACGCGCCTAATTATAAAGTAGCAGTAGTTGTAGTAGTAAAAAACCAGGAAGTATGCGCAGTTAGCATGCAAGCTGTCGATAGCAGGCGATGGAAAAACTCAGCCTGTCGTTACCTGTTGTGAAAAGCAGTGAATCATTAGGATTCTAGGAATGCATTAGGAAAGTGAGGAATACGTTTGGACCACGGCAAACAGTTTCAAATAAACTAGTTCGGATTTTTTTTACTAGTTTAAGACAGTGGCAATCAAGTACAGAGACTTTAAATAACCACGGTAGATGGAGTAGGTCACTCTTCTAGAGGCATGACAAACGACTTTTTTTTAACTTTCTCCATAAAAACAACAATATGTTTCATTAAAAAGAGGAGGTTTTGAGCCGCAAAGTCAAAGTCAAATTATTCTGGTCCAAATGGAGAGGCCGGCTCCTAAAACCTCATTACAGGTATGGGAAACTGTTATCTCACTGTGCTGCCGCTTCTGCTGTAGAGGTCCAGCGCTGGAGAGTATTAGCCGACGCGCTTTAAGAGAAAAACTTCATTAAATACGTGGGGGATTAGCTACAGTGTGTTAAAGCTCTCCACCTGCAGCCGACACAGTGCCAACCTCATCCCTGTGTTTGCACGTCTGCGGAGCGGCTGTCTTTAAGAGGCTAGCTCGCCACAATCCGCACCTGAATGGCAACATGCTAATGAAATCAGCCAATTTAAGAGAGAGGAAGCGAGAGGGGCTCGGGCGGACCCCACCGGAGCATGGAGCAGGGGCTGAACTGTACAAAAGTCAGCTCTACAGGACTTCAAATGACATGAATGTAGAATATTAATCATGTGTTTCTGTTTGTTATTTTTAAATGCTCTTTTTTTTAGGCATATTCCTCCCATATAGTATTAATGTTTTTAAGCAAATGCCAATAGCAAGTACTGAAAGAAGTAAAAGGACTCAAATTAAGACAATTTAATTAGCAGAACACTGAAATCTAAATGATATTATAACAACAAATCCAGTTCTGAGGAAAACAACAACAAAAATCTAAACTAAATAAAAATTCTAATTCAACTTACACAGATATTTTACATGTTTTTAATTGAATTCATTATTTTTCAAACCTAAACTGTAGTTGTGTGAGCTGGTTTCAATGAGTTTTCGCTGTTTAAATGTGTAAATTTAGTAAAATGTTTCACTTTGACCCAAGTCGCCCTTGAAAGAGAGGTTTCAGTCATCAGTCAGCAAGGGGTCATTTTAACTTGGTTAAATAAGAGTTTATAAATGAATGGAATATTGACACATTTATTTTTTTGCAGTGTGGTTGTTGAAATGGAGGGGTGAGAGTGGGGGGGTGAGAGTGGGGGGGTGAGAGTGTAGTCAGTGGAGCCGCTCACCTCATCAGCCCCAGATTTCACGGCCCCCGTCGGCCTAATCCTGACAAGCCCCGGCCATTAGAGCGACCTGACCGAGGACCACCCCCTCTCCCCTCTCCATTCTCCCGTCCCCGCCTATCTACTGACACATACACATGTGTGCAACATTGAAATTATATATATATATATATATATATAATATATATATATATATATTATATATATATATATATATATATATATATAATATATATTAATAGTAATTTCACTGAATTGTGAATACTGTAAATTGGTGATTATTCAGGAAACGCGATATAATCAAGAGTCAAAAAACAAATAATCATGACCACTTTAGAAGCAAATGAAGTTGTTTCAATTGAATCTGTACTCCTGAATGTACAAAGTATTTATACCTGTTTTTTGTTACTTGGTGGGCGGAGATAGGGTTAGGGGAAAACAGGAATTTTCTGAGCCACTAGAGCCTCAGTTACAGGACAAAACAGGACTAACTCAAACCTGCAGGAATCAATAAAAATACAACTGAGATGTCACAAGGTTAAACGCTCATTTAAGATGATTTTACACAATATGTCCCCTTTAAAATAATAGCATGTAAGAATTTTCATGAATCATCGACTTTGACAAGCTCATGATAAGGGGGGCTCTGCTGTGACCTGGTTATATCCCCTCAAAACTGCCGATATGAGTCAAGACGTTTCAAGTACAACGCAGTATCTTCCTCAGAGCCATGACAAACACACGTGTGAACAAAGAGCAGCACGTATGGACTTGTGTTTGTTTTCCAACAGATCTCCAAATCAAATATTCCAACTCCAGGAGCCTTCAAAGGCAGCCAAAAGTAACCAAGTGAATAAGAGCAGACAAATCAAGGCGTGCTGTACCAGTTCTGCTCTCGACAACATCAAATATGAAGAATACCAACGAGGAGCCAAACGGGCCACGCAACAATCCACATTTGGCATTAATTAATTGCTTAATGGCAATAATACCGCGGTAAATGTGTTCTAATTGCTGGGTAATTATGTAAACGATAGCTAACTATGATGATCAGCATTCATAATGAGCATTCAGTCAGCGCCGTGGCCACCTCTCGTAATTGCATTAAAAAACAGTACACAACTTTGAAATGTCAAGCGCCACCTTTGAATGGAGCGCCCCCCAGCACCCCATCTCCCCCGCCCTCTTACCCCTCCTCCCTCACTCCTCCCTCCCCGCTCTACCTCTGTACTTTATTTTTACGCGCAGAATCGCAGAAACATCTGTTAAGTCAGAGCAAATGTCAGCTAATTATTTCACCAAAGCGTGTTTTTTAATTGATCAACAGGGGAACAGCTGTAGAGCGCTCTGCCCCGCGTCACGGTGCTCGCGCTCCGGTGAAGGCTGGGGGGGGAGGGGCGGCGGGAGGGCGGCGGGAGGGCGGCGGGAGGGCGGGAGGGCAGGGGGAGGCACGTGACCGCCATCCTGGAGAATGTTTATTTAAGACCCACGCTTAACCTATAGAGGTGCTACACTAACAAGCTTGGAACCCGGCGATTAGGCAGGTTTCTAGACACGGGGGAAGCTGTTATGTAACTGTTATGTAGAACTGTTATGTAGAATTGTCAGGTAGAATTGTTATGTAGAACTGTTGGGTGGAACTGGAGATGGCTGTGAGGCTTCAAACGTCCATTAGGGAGAAAGAGTTCATGCACTAAAAATAGTTCCTGACTTCTTGGATACTTTAAACGTTTGAGGATAAAACATTGTGAATGGTGGAAAAGAAGACAAAGTGGAACTTAGTGTGATTCAAAGGAGAAACTGTGATGAACCACAGAGTCACAAAGTCTGGAAACCCAAGACGTGTCACACATGTGAGGGACATTTACATTTAACTTTACATGATATTATTTATGAAATATGAGACACCTTTAGTACGTACAGTATCACATATTGCCCTCATCTGTCCCTACTGCCCCTCTGTCCTGTACTGTCCCTACTGTCCCCTCTGTCCCGTACTGTCCACTGACTCGTCCCACTCTGTCCCTACTGCCTACCTCTGTCCTGTACTGTCCCTACTGCCCCTCTGTCCCCTGTAACTGTCCTACTGTCCTCTGTCCCCGTCTACTGTCACTGTCCCTATGTCCACTCTGTCCACGTACTGTCCTGACTGCCTCCCTCTGGTCCTGTATGTCCCTAACTGTCCCTCTGTCCCGTACTGTCCCGAACTGTCCCCTCTGTCCCTTACTGTCCCTACTGTCCCCTCTGTCCCGTACTGTCCCTACTGCCCCCTCTGTCCCGTACTGTCCCTACTGCGCCCTCTGTCCCCGTACTGTCTGCCCAACTGTCCCCTCTGTCCCTTACTGTCCTACTGTCCACTCTGTCCCGTACTGTCCTACTGCCCCTCTTGTCCTTTTGTACTGGTCGTCCTAACTGTCCCTCTGTCCCGTACTGTCCAACTGTACCTTCTGTCCCTTACTGTCCCTACTGTCCCCTCTGTCCCGTACTGTCCTACTGCCCCTCTGTCCTGTACTGTCCCTGCTGTCCCCTCTGTCCCGTACTGTCCCAACTGTCGCCTCTGTCCTGTACTGTCCCTCTGTCCCTACTGCCCCATATCTCCCGTACTGTCCCTATGTCCCCTTGTCCCGTACTGTCCCTACTACCCTCTCCACTCTGTCCTACTGGCTCACCCTCTGTCCCTACTGTCCCTCTGTCCTGTACTGTCCTACTGTCCCCTCTGTCCCGTACTGTCCCTACTGTCCCCTCTGTCCCGTACTGTCCTACTGCCTCCCTCTGTCCCTACTGCTACTGCCCCCTCTGTCCTGTCTGTCCCCTCTTCCTACTGTCCCCTCTCTGTCCTCGTACTCCGGTCTGCTACTGTCGCCTCTGTCCGTATGTCCCTACTGCCGCCCTCTGTCTCCTATCTCTCTCCCTCTGTCCTGGTATCTGTCCCTACTGTCCCTACTGTCCGCCTCTGTCCCGTACTGGTCCCTACTGCCCGCCTCTGTCCCTACGCCTCTGTCCCTAGCTGCTCCCTCTGTCACTGTACTGTCCCCACGGCCCCCTCTGTCCTTGATTACTCTGTGAGCTGATTTACCTGTCTGTGGCTTCACATCTGGTTCATCTGCTCCTGAGCTTGTACTTTGCGAGTGAGTGTTCCGCTGTAACAGGAGATAGATGGTCCTCGGTAGTGACCCAGGGTTGTCTTTTGGCTCGCGGGTCAGATTGGGTAAAGAAAGTCTCATTTCAATGCGGCAGGTTCTAAACTGCAGACCACCGTGTATCGCATGTCCGCGCTCTGCATGTGTCTTTGGTTCAGCCGCGTCTGGATTCACTTCCTCATTAGAACTATTTCCCCGTGAATATGAGTCTGATTGAACACAGCGTTTAGAAGCTTAAAATACAGAGAACACGACGTGTCCCTTGGACAGTGACCACTGTCCACTGACGTTTTCTTCTACTGTGTGTCAAACGCGTGCGCTTCCTACTAGAGTGCACCCTGGTGGCCGTTAGGCAGTGAAAATCTATAAATCAACCGCAGCGTAGAAATGAATGAGTGTTCAAAGCGTGGGAAAAAGTAGTGGCTTACAGTTCGAAAAGTACCGTACATCATTTTTACACCAGATGCCTTCCCCTTTGGAATACTCACATAGTGTAACTGGAGAGGGGAATCAAACCAGATAACTCGTCATAACTCACTGTGCCATTGTCGATGTATTTATTTCAGGCACTGCAGAAGAATAGGGGAAAATATCATCAATATAGAGATTTTGCTGTAGTTTACTAACACAAAGACAAAAGTGTATTTGACATATTTTATCCTGTAATATTTGCATATAAAAACGGTAAATTGCACATATTTGGGACTTCTGAATGGAATGAAAAGGGCAAGGTTTAAATGACTTCATAGTCACCAATTAGATACAAAATATTGGCGTTAAAAATTAAACTTTGCGCAATTTATTTAGTCCAAACTTCAAATCAACAAATCCTTCTGTAGCGTCCTGTCCTGTCCGATGACGATGTCTTCTTAGCCCTCCACGCTTAGTCAACAAAGTTTAGTTTATTCTGTCGCACTTTATAATCACTGCACTTGAATCAGCTAACCATTCTTAATTAACTATTTGTTCATCTGGAATTGAGTGTTCCAGCGTTACTCATTTTAAATAAAGTGCAGTTAATATAAAGAGTGAAATAGACTCTTAACAAAGATCACCAAACAATACATCATTTAAAGCGCCCCCTACAGGTTGGATGACTCATTGAACTAAAATGCAGTTAAAATAAATGTGTTTTGAATAAAAATATATGAGAGCGACTTTATTTACTTCCACTAATCTTTAGATGATCAAAAAAGTCCTTTCTTTGTGTAAATTCTGCATAAAGTTTGTCTGGAATGAGTGTCCCTGGTGTGATGTCACTTCCTGTCATTCTCTACAGATTTTTCAACGTTTTCTCCACAAATACGTGCTCGATTGGTGTAAAACTATCATTTATATGTACGACACACACACAAATAAAACAAACACACACAAATAGAATTAGAAAATCCTAAAAAGCTGTCATAGGCCCTTCACGTTGTCTAAATTGTGTTCCCTGTATTTTTGAAGCTTGGAATGGACCCTAATTGAGGAGGGACACTTCTGTCACCAGCGAGCATCAGTGACAGTCGAGAAATATAAAAACTGCAGCTTTGAGGGAAGAAGAAGTGAAGAGGAGTGGGATGCACCCCTCTGTGTCGGGCAGCAGAACGCCAGGCCGGAGTCGAGCGGTGTGCCACACAAAAGAGGCGTGAGTAACCCTCTGCTGTTACTGCGATCCAGTGTTTATGTGCAACGTGCTGACAGGTAAACGCTCCCCGACTCCCCCCGCTCACCCCCTCACCCCTGCAGCGCTTCACAAAGGTGTGGAGCGTGACATATGCTCCACTCTGCTCCACTCGGCTCCACACTGCTCCAGGTGAGGCCCTCTTATCGCATCTGTCAGGACGAGCCGCTCAGGGGCCAGAGGGACACTGCGTGGCTATAACTGACGTGGAGCTGTCAGATCCAGGTAGGCCCGTCACACAGAGGTAGTACCCGCGAACGGACACCTCGATGTGGGTTACCCTCCTCACAGCTGTCCCCCCCGGCCACCACAGGAGCGGCTCTGTGCTTACCTACGCTTTCACGGCGCCGTAACTGTCACATTTTTTAAGCGGCCAACACGTAAGCGGTGAAAAGTGTCACGGTAACGGCGCTGGAGCTTACCCAGCGGTCAAGACGGTGCACAGGGCGAGAGGACGGATGACGGGAAGGCTTAGAAATCATCGTAATCTGTCGGGGCAATGGAATTGTGTGTGTCAATCTGAGACGCGTAGGTGCATTCGAATTTGGTTGAGGAATGAGGGTGGGAGTTTAACCCTCCAAAAGTGGGATTACATTCAGTAACGGACAGAAAAAGTATGCAAATCAGCTGGAAACCATTTGAATTAAAGTCTGTTGTTGCTATAATTGAAAATCAGTGACGGCACGAGCTCAGAGAATGCACTGTAAGGATTTCCTCTGTCATTTACTGCCCTCGCATGCACAGAGAACATGGAGCACGCTAAACAAATGCTCAAACCAGTCCAAATGCTGTCTGTCTGCCCCAGGGCAGCCATGACCAGAGATGTCTCAAAGCATGTCCGAACAATGAGATCCTTAAATTGAGCCTGATATATTCCAAAGTGACCGGCTTTATGACATTGAGCTTTACATACATAAAAGAGCATGTACTGGGACTGTTTGGAGGCTGTCTGTTATGTTTAACAATTATGAATAATCATGATTATTGATTAACCGGTTAACCTTGACATCCTTCAATGGAAAAATGACAATCTTAATAAAGTATGAATAAGTGCTTGAATAGTTTAAGCATAATTTTATGGTCTTAAATGAATACTTGCCAATAAAAGTGTGTTTTTTATTATTTCAAGTGCTGGAGATTTTGTTTTGCTCATTTTTGGTCAAACAAATCTTTTTATATTCTCATTTAATATTCTAAATGAATTCTAAAAATGAATTTCGCATTGAAGAAAGTATTTTCAGTGCTGTTATTGACAAAGATAATGGTGTCATTTGGTTTGTCATCTCTCATGTGCACACAGACCTGTTCTTAAACCATACGATATGTAGTGACTTTTGAAGGAAACAAAAACATAAGAATACTTTGTTTTTCCCGGTCCAAACGCTCGGACACTGAAGTGCCGCCGTCCCTCACACGGCACACTTTGGTCCCGACTGAAAAAAGGCGTCTGAGCGGCAGAGACGAGTGAAGTGGCAGCAGTATGGACCGGCGCACGCTGGAGCATGACTAAAAAGTACATTCAGCGCTGGTCAGTGAATTGTGCTCCCTATTTGTCACTGCCACCTTGGTGAGCAGTGGGCATTAATAAAACATGGGGCTGGGGGAATCTATTAGAGGGTACCCGTGCAGAGAGGAATCAGAGGAATCAGAGGAATCAGCTGCCGGTGCAGGCTGTGCACAAGGTTCAGACATCACAGGCCCTGGATCTGGACTGGACCACAGCGAGGAGCCTTCACAACAAGAATGGCCTTGTTGTCGCGGGAACAGTGACTCTTCGGCCCGTTAAGTGGCCCTGTGTACGTTTTGAAGTTGTTTGCAGGTGTTTTCTCAAACTGTGTTCAGTGTGTAATTGTTCTGGAGGAGTCTGCCTCCTGCTTGTCTTCACCACCATGTCACAGCTTGGCCTGGAATATTCCACAGTGTGGCATTCATTTCATTTCATTACAGGTGCTTTAACTGCTCAAATAATGTTTGACGAAGCTCGCCTCTCCACAGATTCGACCTGTCATTTATCTGGTGGTGTTGTTTCCATGGAGACAGATTAAACCAGTCACGAAAACATATTTTGAGTGTAATATACAGCGATAAACGATACTATTGAAACTACTAAAGCAGGATAATCCCAGTGGAGTTTGTACTACAACATCAGTTCATTCACAAAAAGGTGTGATGCAAACAGAACCTGTGTGTGTCCTGTGTGTGTCCTGTGTGTGTCCTGTGTGTGTCCTGTGTGTGTCCTGTGTGTGTCCTGTGTGTGTCCTGTGTGTGTCCTGTGTGTGTCCTGTGTGGTGTCCTGTGTGTGTCCTGGTCTGTGTTGTCCTGTGTGTGTCCTGTGTATGGTGTCCTGTGTGTGTCCTGTGTGTGTCCTGTGTAGTGTCCTGTGTGTGTCCTGTGTGTGTCCTGCTGTGTGTCCTGTGTTATGTCCTTGTGCTGTGTGTGTCCTGTGTGTGTCCTGTGTGTGTCCTGTGTGTGTCTGTGTATGTCCTGTGTGGTCCTGTGTGTGTTCCCTGTGTGTGTCCGTGTGGTCGTCCTGTGTGTGTCCTGTGTGTGTCCTGTGTTTGTTTGTATAGACATCTCTGTGTTCCAGCCTAAGACAACACATGTTAATGTCCACACTGAGGAACATTCCACGTTCCCATATGTGACATCGCTCTCCTTTCTGCGCGGAGAGAACTTATACTAGAACAAGCTGCAAACTATTGAGAGATGTGCTTAAGAGAGAAAGGCATTTGAGAGTGGAACAACAGTCAACGGGAATGGATTTTAAAAACTGGAGGAGCACTGAGTGTAAAAGAGGGGCCCTCGCTCAGGACAGATCTGCTTCTGATGATACCACATTATAAGATACTTTAAAACGCTCTACGTTGTGTGTGTGTGTGTGAGCGTGCGTGCGTGTAAGTGAGTGATCGATCGTGTAGTTGACTGTCGTCTAAGTGAGCGTTGCGTGCGTGTGATGTTTGTCGTGGTGCGTGTGTGTGCTGTAGTGAGTGCGTGCTGTATGAGCGTGCGTGCGTGTAAGTGAGCGGCGTTTGTGTGTGTTGCGTGCGTGCGTGTGTGGTAGGAGCGTGTGCGTGTGCGTGTGATGTGTACTGTCCCTCTTGGTGACTGTGTAATTGCTGCTGTAAATCAGGAGCTGCTGAAGTCTTAAATCTTTTAGAATAAAGACTAAACTAAACAAGCGTCCTTTATTTACCTTTAAATATTAAAAGTCATATTATGTTAAATCATTGTTTAAAGCTTTTACAGTTTCATAATTTACAAAAAAAAAATATGCAAATGATGTCTCCTTGAAAAATCTTTCCCTTTTGACTGTACCTCCATGACCCTGGAGCAGACACACCGGCACATGGTCTCCACGCTCCAGGTCCTCACCCTCTTTGTTCTGGGGCCAACAGTCAGGGGCCAGATTGACTCCAGGGGCAACAATGACACAACACAGACGAGTTGGATTGAAATGAGTCACTTCAAAGATTGCCACTGATACTGGTCCTGGTCTGGATGGGAGAAACAAAGTGCTGATGTGTGTTCATGAACTTCGTGTGATCAAATGCAGATAAATCTGAGCGGGTGAAACGCAGAGACGAACAAGCAAAGACAGAGACAGGACGGGTGTCATGTGCTCTGCACTACTGCAATAATGCATCGTTAAATCAATACGAAGGAAGACTAAAGGCATATATGTTCTATGTTTAGGATGTTTTAGGAAGACTCACGGCGGTGATGCCTGGTGGACCCCAGACCCCCAGATCGTCTCAATTAAAGAAACCAGGAACAGAGCGTCTTTTTGAAGTGCAAAGTGAAAAAAAGTGGAAAACAGCACATCAACAGTGAAGACAGTCCTAACAGAGTCCGAGTGGTTCACAGCAGGTGGTCTCAGCTCAGGCACGGGCAGTGTGTGTGTGTGTGTGTGTGTGTGTGTGTGTATGAGAGGAGAATGTGTGTGCTTTATATTGGATTCATAGATTAATCAAAACATCTAGTTTACAAAATGTAATAAATGTAATAAAGTTGGATTTGAAAACGACTTGGTTTGGTGGTGTCTTCTGCTGTTTTGTGGAACACTCCTGACAAATAAACATCATCTCCATGGAGAATAGAAGGTTTTGGACCCTCCGCGTAAAAAGAGTTAATGTTAGTGTCCATTTAAAACCGCCAAACAAACCATCAGAGACATGATTCACACAAAGTCTGTTACCAGGACCAGACTTAGTTACCATGATCAAATGCTTGTGTGTGCAGATTTTGGAGTGTGTGAAACATGCATTGGCATCTACACCTTTTAACATTATCCCTTCATCAAATCACTTATAAAACGTGTCTTTTAATACGATAAAAGTAACAGCTCTTTGGAAACAAACCCATTGTGTCTGACATGCAGAACAAGGCCTTTGTTTGTCGTCACACCGTCAGGACACACCATCTGCCACTTCCACTTTGAGCCCTTCCAACTTCAGCTCTCTCGGGGGTTTTCTCACCACTCCGCAAATGCCAAACGTAACTTGGGACAGGTGGCTTCACGTGGAAAAAAACCAAACTTTGTGTCAGGTGTAGCGCTCAGGTCCGCGTGGCCCTCGAGCGGCAGCAGAAGCAGGCGAAGTCCCACAGAAGCATTTGAAAGTGCAGCGTGGTGAGGAGCAGAGGGTGGCTTTAGCACACCAGATGGACCCAAGCACTCGGGCTCCAGGCCTGTCTGCCCCTCCACTCTGCCATCAGCCGCTTGGCCCCGCTCGAAGTTTGAAGAGTCTCCATCAAAGCGTTAGCAGCACATCTGAAACAACAAATGGCTCGCTGTATTCTTCCTGTGTGCCGGTTTGCGCCCTCCCACCTTCACCGAGCACGGACCTGGCCAAGCGGGCTGACGGAGCGGAGTGGGGTGGGGGGGCGGGTGAGAGGAGCGCCCAGTGAGCCCGTCTCGTGATCCAGAATAAATAAATGATGAGTGTGAGAACAAAGGGACCTGCTGCTACAGAATACATGTACGTCGCTTTGATTCAGCTCCTGACAGAAAAAACACGCTAAGATCGGCTCCGAAGAGGATTTATTCTGAAGTGTCCGAAGCCAAAACTCACTTTACTTTAAGATGATCCGACTTGTTTTAAAGATACTTCTGGTTTCAGTCTGTTTTTTCAAGCTACATGATTTGCATTTGATTGTTTTTATTTTACACCAAATAGTTTGGTAACATACTATTTTAACCACTCAAAGCAAAGTTAAAGGGCCATTATGTAACTTTTGTAGTCGAGCTCCCTGTTTGGCTCTGTGGACATTCTTAATATGTTTAAATTAGAAAGGCTACTTTTTACCTCTTAAAGGCATTTCCTGGTGGATTAGGTGTGTTTCTTAGCAAAATTAATTCAAATTGCTGTGGCTGATTTTTCTCAAGATCAAGTTCATTTTAGTTTGCAGAAGTCCAAACGTATTCCTCACTTATCGAATACAAATCATTTCCTGTAAAAGCTCTTTCACAGCTTTCAGAGGCCTGAGTCACGGTAAAGCTAAAAACTACTATACATGCTAAGGGCGCACTTCCTGCTTTGTGGTGTATTAAACGCTATACATGCAGACGGCGCACTGTGGTCTCATTTTCACCTGCACAGCTGCTTTTACAGTTTATCTGCAGCGCCGCAAAACAGATTGTACTTTATTACATCAGGTAATATTATTCAATCAGGTACAGCCTTAAAGGGACGTTGCTGACACAGAAATGTAAAGTGATTATTCCGCTGATGTGAAACTGCAGCAGGTGGTGCGAGCCTCACCGTAGCATTTAGCCCGTAGCTGCGGTTAGCATTCTTGGGTATTTATGCAAATGAGTGCTGTTGGCCCACTTTTTCTTCTGTCTTCTTGTCTGTATTTGGTACAATTTACCACACGGAGGTGTTCTAACCTTCTGTTAGCGGGTGTTCCCTCAGGTGCAAACTGTATCTATGGATACAAGCAACTGGCAAGTTATTGGTAAGCTCTGAGGAAAGGCGAGCCCACTTGCAATAAGAATGGATGTTTTTCAAGGTATTCTAAAATGTAATAGGTGCAAGATAGATTGTGTTAATGTCATACGGTGGAACATTCTAGATAAAGCAATCACATGATTGGGGAGAGAAGCAGACAGGACACGCCCCCTTCCAGAAAGGTTCCAGAGCACCTTTAATACAGTGTATTCCAGTGATGTAAAGCAGTGTTGGCCCATTACAAACACCATCCTGCTGAAAACGTGTCAAAGACAATAATCCGACAGATGTGATGAGGATGGAGTGCAGCCCGTGTTCTCGGGGGGAGCAGGTGAAACCAGAGTACGCCTTCGATCCCGTTTCAGTCTGGTGAGGTTGTGTGGATTTGCCTGAGTGCTCCGTTGGTCCGTTTGCTCACAGCGCGTCCACCGCTCTCCGTCTCACCTCTTCTCCTCCTGGGTTTGATCAATGACCTCAATTAGAGCCGGTGTCCTGAGGTTCTCCGCATGCTCCCGTCCGCCCCCTGTCTGCTGCTGCCCGCTCATGCATCACCCCACCTCACCTGGAGCCGCTACTTTCCCCCACCAAACCCTCTAATAACTCCTCTTCTGTCTGCACCGCTAGGATTGAAAATGTGCTTTTATCCAGCCCGAGAGAAGAAAGATCATTTGGAATTCAGGTCACCCATTTTGGTAAACACTTTGCCTGAACTTAATAAAATATTTGTAATTTGCTTGCAACAATTAGCAGCGAGTGAAAACAAGCCAAATTGTTCACATTTTTGCTAATGGACTTAGCCTTTAGCCATCCTCTAATTATTCCTATTAGCAATTTCAGTCATTACGAAAGCTCCTTCCTCTTTGAGATCATCAAGAGTGGGGAGTCAGTTAATAAGGCTGCGGTAGATTCCACAGATAAAACTCCAGGTGCCAGTCACATCTGTGGATTACTACTACTACTACGACTACTACTACTACTAAGACCTATATATATATTTATACAACCACATATATCAGAATCAGAAAAGGTTTATTGCCATTGTCAAGGAACAAAATTCACAAACACAGGAACTTGTCTCGGCCTTAAGGTTGCACATAAAACCTGAAGAACAATATTAAACAGCATAGTTACAAAAATAACTGGTTAAATCTGGTTAAATCCTGTCGTAATGATAATTGCCATGATTCTTTTCTTAAGCCTTTTCAAATAAATCTTTTGATTGAATTCATGATTAGCTATTGTCAGCGCTTTTACGGGTTAATTCAAGAATTCTAAAAAACAAAACAAAAATAACTTTTAATATTTGTCATTTTTGAAAAGTGTATGGGAAAACTGAATGGAACATTTACTTCCGACCTGCAGCGAGCTTCGAAGTGGGCGGGGCATTACTACAAAGGCTTATTTAAATGAATCAACCTCTGAAAATATTTGATGTCAAATGACTAATCCAAAACAGGGGCTGAACAAAAAAGGGAAAGTAGCACAAAGACTTTCAAAAGTATATAATTAAAAGTACCGGAAACTAGGACAAACCAAACCACGACAAACCAGGACTGCACTCGGTCCACATCTGGTTTACCTGTTCACCTTCTCCCAAAACCCTAACCGACTTCCAACTTGAAAACACGCTTGGAACGCCACTCAAACGGGCAAATCCCACTCAGAACTGCAGAGACGGTCGAGGGACTCCCACTTCCCATGCGTGATAAACTCTTGGCTAACCAGCACACGGTTAAAGGCACGCTGTGGAACTTTCTGGAGGTGGAAAGTCTCTAACTCCGTGGAAATAGAAAGTTAAAACCATACTTTGGAACATTCTCTACGCTACGTTTCATACCATACTGTGGAATATTACAGCCAAAGGAGGAGGCTCCTCCAGGCTAGTACGAGTCAGGTTTGTGGAGATGCAAGCCCACTCACAGTAAGGACGCTTTTTAAGAAAAAATACTGTACATTTTGTGTGCAATAAAAAATATAAATATATATATGCTTTTGACTATTTTGTGGCTAAAAGTTACGTACTGTGCCTTTAAACTTGACAATATTGTGTTCTTTAACGTTTCGAGCATTATAATAATAAGTTAATGCAGCTGAAACACTAACTTGTTATTTTGATATATCTACATGCCAAAAGGGCGCAACCCGGCGCTCTGCCCCCCATTTTCAGTCCTGCTGATTTATGGTCCTTCGGTCAGCACACTGTCGGCACGAGCCTGGTTGCCATATTTGACTGAAGTATCGTTGCATAAGAGCAGCTCCCATGGCCCAGGTACGCCTCCGGCACGTCCCACACAGGAAACCAGCTTGTACCACACACTTCCAGCGGCTAACCAACCTCAGCCCTGTAACGGAGCCTCACCTCCCTCAGCCGTTGGAACTTCTGCCTTTCTTTGCTTACGTGACAGGTTGCTCACACTTTTACATGTTTCGCGTTCTCAGCTCTGAAAGTGGTAGACGTCGCACGCTCGGGTCATTATCGAGGTCCTGATTTTAATTGAGCAGAAGCAACGCTGAGCATTGTTCTTTTGCAGAGCACGGATACACCTGTGCTTCGGCTCCAAGCGTGTGAGCTCCCAAACGTGTGAGAGAGAAGTTGTGAAGAAAATGGAGCAGAGAAAATGGAGCCAAGGGTTGAGAATTTAAAAATGTTCCTTTATCACGTACAAAACATGTGAACGTGCAATGTCCACCCACCAAAGGGACTTATAGATAACCTGCATTCGTGTTCGAATATGGCACGAGCTTTAACAACACTGATGGTTAAAGGTGCACTGTATGTAACTGGGACCTGCTCGTCTCCATGAAGAAGATTCCACAGTATGGACGTATGTATCTCCACGGCGTGACACCACCAGGCCAAGTTACAGTCAGATCTGGGGCGAGTTAGCACTGGGACCACCACCATGCTCCACGCTGCTGCACCACGCCTGGGCCGTACTATCTGCAGGCCACACATCCCGTGCTGCGCCACGGTTCCGCCACTCCGCCGCAGTGGTCATATTTTCTTCTGCTCCCTTCTGAGTCCAGGATCAAGCTCCACCGGCTCAGCCCTGCGGAGACAAAATGCATCCAAACAGCGAGGTCTGTGCCCTCAGACGGAGCTGCAGGAGGTGGGATCAGCCCGTCCGAATGCCATTTTTTGAGCAATAAAAACACCTGTATTTTGAACATGCACATAGAGCATTTTAAAAGCCATCAGTGGCAAAGTGAATAATATCTCTAAGGTGGAATCCTTATGTACATTGTGCCACCATTAATGTATTATATTTATCAATTAAGCAACATAATGGATACTTCAATAATATGGTTTGTTTATCACAACTGTACAGAAAATCTGTAAATTAAAGCAAGTACACTACAGGCAAAACTCGTGTTTCTTCAGTTTTTGGTTGCATTTTCTGTCTCAACAAAAGAACTTTCTCATGGAAACTACTAAAGTTTGTTTTATTATTTATTTTATCCCACTTAAATTCCCCAAATGCATGTTTATCCCACAGAGACATAAAACAGTTTTTCTTAAAGTAGCACTGTTGGGTTTGAGCTGCCACCAGGACGGACCAATCACAGCGCAGCATTGTGGTTTGGGCAGAAGTCAAAGGGACGAACCGAAACAAACATGGCCAAAGCAGATCGAACTTTTGGCCAATTTAAGAAGATTCACAACTATTTTGTAGTCTGGAAAACATGCACAGAATGTTTTTGTGGATTTGAGGAGTCTGTGCTTTTCTCGAGCACAATTTAACATTTCTCGGCTTGTTCCACTGTCGAGATGCTTTGACCAATGAGAATTCAAATATCCGTCGAGACGTTCCACCTCAGCTCGCGCGGAGACTTTCCCCGATCGAAAATGTGAAGAAGTCAATTCAAGTGCATAAACATATCAATCTGGCGAGAGCCCGGTTCATTTTGCCATTTTTACATGAAAAACTTCGCAATTCGCAGCCAGAGGCAAAACCACTCTCATGTGTTGTGGGAGTGTCCTGTGTCGCAAGTTTTGGACTGAGAGCAACAAAGCCTTGCACACAATTACCACATCACACCCACTGGACTTCAGAACTATGTATCTGGGCCTCAGGACTCCTCCATGGACACAACTGGCAGTTATATCTGGAGGCATCCTCCTGGCGGCAGCAAAAAAGGCCCTCACTAAAAACTGGATGGAAACACACCGACTATTAAGGACTGACATTATAATGGACATTCGACAAATGGAAAAGTCACGTTCGGACTCATTTGAAAATGGACACATTTGATGTGGGCGTGTGTTTGGGTTCATTTGTGTTTCAGTTTTGATTGATTTGTAAGGTACATTTTCTTCTCTCTCTGTCTTGTTTTTATGTTCAGAAATTTGAAAAATGAAATAACTTAAAATACAAGAAAAACTTGCAATCATTTATGAGATGTTTCATATTGGTACTCTCTAAATGCAAGATATGCAATGAACGCGCCCCAAGCTTGGCTCTTGTCCCTTTACTTTACAGATGTGGGCATTATTGTGTACTGAAATGTTCCATGTTTTGGGCAGGTTTGAGGCTCTGGCGCATAGAACCGTAGTAGCTTAAAGAAGATTTTTGAAGAACTTTTGAGTGTTCTTCACCAAATTTAAACTTTGCTTCGGCTCTGCCTTAAGAAAATATGACATGGATTTTATTGACTTTTTTGAGGGAATTTTGTGCCAAATTTCATACAATTTCGAAACATGACAATTATTAGCTCCCCATATAACATTTAATGAATGCCCCTCAACCCCCAAATTCTATTATTTTACATCAAGTTGGTTCGGACTTTGTTTGTGCAAATGGCAATACATTTGAACATTTCTGACATTTCTGAAATTCTTGCTATGTTTTGTGGCGTCGCCGCACCGAGACCGTGAAAGGCATAAACATTATTTGGATAACTATTGACGCCGCACTCCTCAACGCCCTTGGAGGAGTTTGTATTGATCTTCGCCCGTTTACAACGATAATGTTCAATTTTCCCACTATTAATTACTATGCACGTGACATGAGTCACTCATACAGAACTAATGGGCTTCTCGCCAGCTTGTGGTGATCGGGCCTAAATAGACCAGTCATTGAACTCATCTGGCCTAATCTAGCTTTCTTCTCCAACTGGGACGTCCAGCCCACACTAGAGAAGTCTGTCTCCACCTGGGACATGCTCTGCTGTGCACCTGCTTTGTTCACCTGAGAAAACAAAAAACACTTCAAATACAACTACCAAATATACATTCAAATGTCCGTCCCATGTCCACCTTGTTATCACGACTTTCTTGTTGCAAACACACAAATACAGATCAAAATACCAAGTCTATTCAGAATGTTTACCACGGTATGAATGACAGGAGCCGATCCATTTTATACATTTACTGTAAGACAGGGGTGTGGAAACAACCGGTTCCTTAAAAGTCTTATCTTCACAGCAGTACATGGTATATTGGGGTTCTCTTTAGAATCGCCAGACGGCCCACAGTGGGTCACTTAAACATTACTGACCATAAAGAACTTTATGGGGGGCACCAAAAAACTCCCTTTACATGAGGGAGATAATACAAAGAACCTGCCCACACACTTTGAACGACTCCACTTGGGACGTCCTCTGCCCTAAAGCGGCCCATGTCCACCTGAGAACGTTCCTCTGCCTGACTTTGAGAAGGGCCTGGAACTGGGGCAGCTCCATGACGTCCACTCAGGGAACACTCCAAATATGCCCTTTCATCTGTGCTATTCAAACGGCCCTTGCAATTAAAAATTAACTTGGATTTCTGATGTACATATTCAAATTGGCTCAGTAAATGCCCTGTATTTCCTGTGACAGTGCTGCAGCACCTCCCACTTCATGTGGACCATGCTTCGAGAAGAGAATTTAGACATTTCCGACGTGGCTCGCCCGCACCGCAGCAGCTGTTGTTTCTGCGCACCCCAAAGGCACCAAACATGGAGACAACAGACATACACCTGAGAAATAATGTTTCTTAACAAACTAAAAATGATGTTATATGACTGGGACATGTCCTCTTTCTCTCCCTCTCCCTGGCTCACTGGGACAGGAGCTGTGGAGGAAGGAAGACGCACACCTGCCACGTCCCCTCTGTCCACAACCGGGGACGTGGCCAGTTTTATACGCGTTAATGAGGAAATGATTCAAGACGTGCCTAAATGCTGAAATGTATGAACTCAACTCATCCCAAAGTCCTGCTTTTACAATATAGTCTTTGGGAGAAAACACAAAAGTTACTGCTAAATAAAACAAAAAAGTAACTATTTCATGTGTGAAAATAGAGCAGAATCCCTTCTTTTGGCTCCTCAAAAAAGACGCTGGCGCTCCACGGGAGAATCCTGTTTGGGCCCGTTTGCTGTAGTACTGCCGAGTGGCCACTAATCAAACTGGCACTATGACAGAGGGGGAGTGTCTTACTTTAGATCCATGATGGAGACAAGCAGGTGGCAAACCCTCAAAGAGAAAATGTTACCTAGTGCAGCTTTAGAAGCACAGAATCCAACCTCTGTGTTTCTCACCTGGCTCCTCCCCTGGCTCCTCCCGCCCTTCCCGCCCCTCTCGCCCTGGTCGCAGCGGCAGAGACGATGACATGAGAGGAGCAAGCGCTGGCTCCGGTCCTCCTCTAACAGGCCCGGGCTGATGGATGGGCTCTGGCTGCATGTGCGATGCGTTCAGGGACCTCCCGAACGCTCCCAGACACCTGCCTGCTGATGGATGCCTCCGATTCGGCACCGCGAGAGAACAAGTGCACCTCGACATGCACCTCGTATGTACGGCCAGATGTGGGTGGCCAGGGGGGAGGCAGGCGGGCAGGAACTGAGCAATCGACGGGGAGACAGACAGGACGACGGGGGGAGAAGATAAAGAAGCAGAGCCAGCGACCTACATGTGTTTCTCATTAGCCTCTGAGTGCTAACAGCGTAAGCTACATAACTCACCGCACATGCACGCACTGACGACCCAAACTGTGGAGACGAGTGCACCTGCCATGGACACGGGCCGACAGCGGGGAAATGAAGGAGGGAACACAGAAAAAGGATCGTTATTTCATCAGCTCATCCAGGAGTCCGTAACATCTTTTCAATGTCAGTATTTGTACGACTTATTCTGTCATGGATGTCACGGTAAACACAGATATATGAAGGGTTTTAGGTTGGATGCCCTTCCTGTGGGTCGAGGCAGTGCAGTAACATTTCCATTGAGAGTGTCATAGAAAGTTACATAGTGCAACTTTAACCACTGTTTCCCTCAAATCTGACAAATCTATATTTCCCAAATGCAAATAATGTCTCGCGCCCTTTTCTTGGGACTTTTCCGCTAAGAACCCAGACTTTACAAATGTCCACGCCAGATGAGTGAAAGTATGTTATTATAATCATGCCCTCTCCAGATCATCGGCTTCTGGAGGATGTGCTCCCTCCACTTCATCAGGCCGTATGGAGATGAGCTGCGTGGCCCCTGGAGGAGTCCCCCACGGGCCCTGGAGCCACTTTTGGATGGCTGAAGGTCAGGCCCCTATTGTAGTGTTTAAGACAAGTGCTCCTCTAATCACAGGCCGAGAGAGGACTATGAGGCCCACACTGCACCGGCATACGTCTGTTTGGTCTGGAAAAGTACAATAGTGTTGCAGAAGGATCACAAGGGCAATGTGCTGAATGTCTCCCTCGCTCTTCATATATATATAAATACAGTGGGGCCAATAAGTATTGGGCAACGTAAAAATGTGCACGTTTTGGTCACCCATTTTCACAAATAAATAGTTTAAAAATCATGCAATGTGATTTTCTGGATTTTCTTTTTACATTCTGTCTCTCACACGTGTGGCCCCACTGTGTGTGTGTGTGTGTGTGTGTGTAGATCCATTTTATATATATATATATATATATATATATATATATATATATATATATATATATATATATAACCTGTGGTCATGTAATATATATATAAAAGGTTTTTTCTCAATGTACTACAAAATGCACAAACATCAACATTTACCTCACAAGTTCATGTTTTTTCATTTCGTGTTACTTTTTTTTGTATTTATTCTTTTTTATAAAAATTGGTTACTACTGTTCTGCACGGTTTTTATCACTGTTGTTTTCTGTTGTCTGTAACATGGTGAGGCCAGGGCGAAGGGTGAGGGGGTCTTAAAGTGAGAAGACATGTACACTTTATGTCAAATACTAAATATTTGCACCTCTGACAAAAATGTGTGCTACATGGAAGCAGAGTGTGTGTCTGAGGAGAGTGTGTGTCTAAGAGAATGTGTGTCTAGCAGCACGTCTACAGATGTGTGTCTAAGGAAGAGTGTGTGTGTCTAAGGAGAAGTGTGTGTCTGGCAGGGCGAGCAGTGTGTGTCTGAGCAGAGTGTGTGTCTGAGAGAGTGTGTGTCAGAGTAGATGTGGTGATCTGAGCAGAGGTGTGTGAGTCTGAGCAGGAGTGTGTGTCATGCTGGCAGAGTGTGTGTCGAGACCGAGTTGTGCTGAGGAGAGTGTGTGTCTGAGGAATGTTCAGGAGGTGTTAGCAGAGTAGGCTATATAGTGATTTCAGAAACTTGGCAGAAGGGTATAGCCGAGAGATGTAGATGTGGGAATCTTGTATTTGTAAATCCTGACGGGAACTCAAGTGGAAGGTAGGGGTTGACCTTCCGGAGAGTGGGTAGCAGAGCACCATCTCGTAATGAAGCAGAATAGATTGGGAGCGAATCCGTCAGAAGAGAATTTCTGTTACGGGCCCGGCGATTAATCCCGAGTGGAAGCCGATGATCGTAGGTTAAAAAAGGGTCCAATCCGCTTAAAGGTGTTGATGAAGGAAAGGCCCGGCTAAGATTATCTGCGTCATGCGCAACTTGTAACCAGGTGGAGGCAGAGGTGTGTGGTGTGTGTGTGTGTTTGTGTGTGCAGGCTGGTGTGTTTTAGCTTGATCAAAGGAAGTTTTCTAGCTTGAACATAAACTTGTCCTGGGAGCACATGCTCTAACCTGAAATATGACAGCTGTAAATAAGCGTGTTATCATTATTATTATTAAGATTATAAGAGTTTTCTTTTTTATGATCCTACTGTGCCTGGTTGGTTTCTGAACCCTTTGTTGCAACACTGCAAGTTCCCCATTGTGGGACAAATGAAGGAGATCTGATCTTAAGCTGGTACAGGCATCTTTCCCTCACACTATACCCCTCAAAAAGACTGCCGTCTATAAACCATAAACTAGTTCCTTTATGTAGTAATTCATCAGGGGGGCACACTCGCCCCCCGCTCTCCCAGCATGCCGAGGTGAGCTCATGTGTTTGCGCTTTAAGGCAGGTTAACTCTGACAAATTTAATTTAATGCCCAATTTGGAGCTTATAGGGCAGATGCTTCTTGTTTGACTTCTTATAGTTTGCCTTGAATATTTTTAAAAGTTCTGAAATGAGTTGAAGCTGAACCGTGGCTTGATGAACCTTGTAGCGTGGCCTCAGGCAAAGCCAACATCTCCACATAGAGCAACATACCATACAAGCCAAGAGTACATTAGCGCTCATTTGATTCAAGTTCTCCTGTTGGCACCACACCTCACGGCTCTTGCACGTCTGACATCTCCTCGCATGTCAACAAACTCTCAATTAAATTTTCACAAACCAGCTCCCATACCATAACCCCAGAGCCCCCCACAACTCCAAAGGCTATGAGGAGCGCCGAGCGTGTAATCAGGCCTATTTCTGAACCCAATTCCTCTGTGGGCAAAGAGAGAGAAGATCAGGAGATCGCAGGTCATCCGCAACAACAAATTTTGCTCATAAATATATGGCTAAATGATAAATAATCTTTGTTTCCTGGACCACCGATACGTGCCGCTCACCTCGGCCCACAAACTGGTTTTCGGGGGCAGCAATACGTGACACGATAATGTAATAAGGTAAGCTTCACTTAAAGACAGGAAAGCGGTGTTGAATGTTTTTTTATTTTACAGCTTAAAACGGAATGGATAATGTACTGGTGATGCCTCCGGGGGCCGGGGGGGTTAGGGGAGGGGGGTGCATGGAGGGGAGAGCGGGGGAGAGCACACATAAGCTAACACTTCCTCCTGGACCGGTTTGTTTTCCTACGGCTTTAGACTGGCCTCATATCCCACGCTACAAAGGCACGCTGAGCCTGGACCTGTCCTGTGCACATGACCCCGGCGTGACCTCACCATGACCCCTCCGACAGGAAGCATCTCCGCGAGCAAGTTCAAGTCGAAGTAAATGGCTATATATATATATATATATATATATATATATATATATATATATATATACAATTATATATATATATATATATATATATATTATAATATATTAGTAGGTTTATTTGCATATTATTTATATATTATATAAGTGTGACACTAACAGCCGGACTTAGTATGTGCTCAATCGTACTGCATCAATTCAAAATGGATGAATGAAAAATAGAAAACTTATTCATGAAATCAATTAATAAAAATTGTAGCTACAGTGACAAAGTGCTTTAGAATCGAAAAACACATTCAAATAACAATAAAATACAGGTAATACCTGTATTTTATTGGTGTCAGGTTTTATGTGTGCACCTTAATGCTGAAACATGTTCCTATGTTTATGAATTCTGTTCATTGGCAATGCAATAACTTTCTGATCTGATTCTGAAGATATACTTCATAGAAGACAGGGTAAATTCATTACAGTTACTGCCCTACTGCTCAACAACAGCAGTGTTATAAATGTGTAATAGTGTGACTGTAATAAAGACAAACTAAGTAAATGAAGTGTAAAAGTTCAACTAATTTGACTTACAACTTATCTCTCCTTCTCCCTCCAGGCGCTAAAATGTAAACAGGCTAATTAGCATATGAATGAGCTGCCCATTGTGCACAGCTTCCCTGCGCCCCTGGAGGATGTTATTAGCAGAAACCAACCAAAAGTGCTAAAGCTAATGAGCAGTTAGCTTCAGACTAGCTTCAGAGTTGTTTTGGGCCCTGTTCACAAAAGTAAGGTCATATAAGGGCTCGTTTTGAAGAGGTGAAACACAGATATCAAGGTCCATACATATAGTTTTTGATATGTATAATGAATGACTTATTTTTTACTATTAAAATGTACAAATTTTAGGTGAAACTTGAGTAGATATGTTTGTATACTTGTAAAAACCAGACCATCCACCCATGATTGAACAGCTGTGGACTAAATAAAGGCAAAAGAATAATTGCAATGCTTCTTTGTGTGTGTGTGTGGTGTGTGTATATATATGTGTTATATAACATATATATTATTATAAATATAATTTTATATAATATATATACTATATTATATATATATATATATATATATATATATATATATATATATATATATATATGATTTTTTCAATTAATTTTACTGGACAAACATAAAATAGTACAGTTTAGAGTAGCAAATACACATTTTTCACATTTTTATGAAACAAAATGTCTGCTACTGCTAGTAGTATGTTAATTCATTTTCATTATCTTTAATTTCACACATTTTAGCTTTAAAAAGCACCTTGGCAGTCTGTGGTTCGAACCTGGGAATGGCGTGGGCGCGTTGGGCTCCTGTTTTCGTTCTTGTGTGCGTGTTGTCGAGGAAAACAAACGCGGGCTGGTTCCCCTCCGGCTCTCTCCCACGTCCGCAGCGGCTTATCCTCACATCTGCAATAATAAGGCAGCCTCATTTGTTGTGATTAGGCTTTTTATCTGCGACCTGCATCTTGCCTGTTCCTCTGTTCCTCTGCACCTAAGCACCGCACACAGAACGCACCGAGTACACCCGGGCTGGCAGACGAGAGGCAGGAGGCGACCACCAGGCACTCCAACATGGTGCAATAATCTGCAGAACGACTGTAAGAGTTACCGTAGATGACCACTTCATTAAACAGGAAAACGCAAGCACTGTATTTACCTGCGCCCGCACACTCTGCATCAGAGCAATAACAAAGATATAGCATCTTCCCCCAGTCTCATTAAAAACACTGTTTATTTGCCCGCATCGTAACAGCATATGCGGAAGTTACATCAGGATTGCTCCATATTTAGCTACAGTATTTGTAACAGCAAAATATTGGCTACATCAAAGAGAAAAAATTGTTTCTATCGTGTTCATTTTAATAAGACAGCAATATAAAATATGAATGCTGCCTGCACAGACAAATGTTTAGTTTGTTTGTTACATTTGCTAAGGATGACCTGTGGATCCAGATGCTCCTCAACTGCCAGGAGAACCAGTCTCTACTCCCTATGAACGGTTCATCTGCCTTGAAGAACTGGTTCCCCTCCTGAGTGGGTCCAGCTCCACCGTCTCTCTCTCGTCCGCCTGTCCGTCCGAGGGAGGAGGATCTCTCCTTCACTGTGGAGCTCCTCAAGGTTTTTACTTTTTCTCAAAGAGGTTTGGTAGTTTTTCCTGGCAGAGAAGGAGGGTCTAAGGACAGGGGGGCTTGAGACATTTGTTTAATCTGTTTTTCACTGTCGCCACTCGGGAAAATGCTGTTGTGATTTTGGCCATTACAAAATAAATTGAATTGAACTGAATTGAAAAGTAATAAGATGTCAACGTCTGACTTCCAGCGTCACTTTCCAAGGTTCACTTTTAATGTAGGATTTTTTGTGGCACTAGTTTTCTTTTCAAACTATTGTGGCCCATGAGATTTTTGGTGCTATTTGTCCAGCACAATGTTAGATTTACTAATGCTGAGTACGTGGTCATTAGCACTTATGCTAACTTCAGTGCTGGTCGCTCCAGTAAAACAAACCTCAAAGCAGCTGCACGTGGTAATGTGTTCCAACAAGACTGTGGTGATACTCTCGTGTGGATGAGAGCTCATCAGTCGCCAAATCATCCCTGCTTTTCAGTTTATAATGTTTGGAGGCTAATGCTAACTCTCCCCATGCATGATAACCAGTGTATGGAGGCTAATGAGCTAACTCTCCCCATGCATGATAACCAGTGTATGGAGGCAGATGCTAACCCTCCCCATGCATGATAACCAGTGTATGGAGGCTAATGCTAACTCTCCCCATGCATGATAACCAGTGTATGGAGGCTAATGCTAACCCTCCCCATGCATTATAACCTGGTAACCTGGTATAAGCCTGGTTAGAGCTTGGGAGACCAGTGCAATAGGGGGGCGCTAGAGGAACCGTTGTTGTGTCTTTAGGCAAGACACTTCACCCATATTACCTAGTGTGAATGATTGGAGTGGTCGGAGGGGCCGATGGCGCAGATTGGCAGCCTTGCATCTGTCAGTCTGTCACAGGGCAGCTGTGGCTAATTGAGCATCCTTGGTGAAAAAACAAAAAGAAAGTGCTATTTTTTTGTTTGTTTTTTATGCAGTGAAAATAATCCTGTTCAAATTGCTATTATGATTTTAGCCAAAATGGCTCAGCCCTCGTTTCACCGGGGCTGGTGTTCAGGAACCCTGTTAGACATGTGACCAGTAACAATCATGTGACAAACAGACATATTCGTACATCAGGGCTGCCAACTTCTCACCAAAGCTTGGAGTAAGATGAGCGTGGCCCAGTCCCAGTCAGTGTCACACGTTTTCCCTGGGCCGGCACTGCAGCGACACTATGGCACCTCCTTCTGCAGATGTAAGCCCCCCGTCCACAATGTGAAGGGTCTTTGACATAATGTTCATCAGAATAGAATACATGACTTAATTGAAAGGGATACATGTCGCCAAAAGGAATGACATGTGCTGTATTCCCCAAATTAATCTTCTTTCAAAACCACGTGTAAATTCATGTGGATTAAGAAAATAACAATAATTGATAAAAGTGTTTCCTCATTGCTAATATTTTTTTCACTGAGTTTCACATAACTCTATTTGTCACCTCTCTTTTGTTGTAATAATCT
Source organism: Chaenogobius annularis (assembly GCA_015082035.1). Classification (NCBI taxonomy): domain Eukaryota; kingdom Metazoa; phylum Chordata; class Actinopteri; order Gobiiformes; family Gobiidae; genus Chaenogobius; species Chaenogobius annularis. The sequence continues at coordinate 459,197 of BJKM01000397.1, forward strand.
CATAATTCGTAAGCTCTTTCTATGATTTGGTCTCTGTTCAGTAAAACCCTTTTGGAGAGTGGAGTGTTCCTTAACTGTGTCAGATGTTTATCCGTTCACCACACCTTGAAGCAGATTAGCGCCGCTGCTATCTGCGTCCAAATCTAACAGGATTAACGGGATAAAAGGCGCCACTTTCCATACAATTACCTTTTGGAAACAACGCTCGAGTCTCGTATTTTATCTGCTTTTGGGTTTAAACGGGCGCTGCACCTTTTCAGAGGTGTTGCTAGTGATCTTCTCTGTGACGATAGAGGGGGGCTTCTCTATCCACTGTTCATCTGTGCGTTGTTTCAAAGGGACGTATTGTGAAAAATGGACTTTCATGAGGACGTAGCCATGTTAAACCGGTGTTCCCTCATCACCTGTTCAAAGTTGTACTGCGATTGGTTCCTGCCTGCTTGAGCAGCCCTGTATTGTCCTGCATGTGCATGTGCAATGAGCATGTATTCTATATATTTCACTCAGCATTAAGGTTCATTACAGAAGAAGGACACAACCACTGTCAGGTATACTCTGACGTCGGACATGCGGAGAACAGCACTGCGTTTGGCCTGTTTATGAGGCTCTTATTGGGATTTTTATATTCAAGTTTGCAAATACAAAACTCATTAAATACAAAACTATTTAAATGCAATTATGTTCTGCCTTTGAGTGAATGAGTTCAAAGACTATACTCACAGGGCCAGTGCTCTTGCTTTGCATGATTTTATTCCATATTGAAGGTGTAAGTGTTTTTTTTACGTATTTAGTAATTGTTTTATTGAATGTTTTGTTGGATCTGGACATCCTGTTTGTTTGTATAATCTGTATTTTATTTTGAACAGGGTACTCATGAAAAGGAGTTTCTCTCATTGGGTTTTTCCTGTATGAATAAATGATAAATAAATACATAAAATCTGCTGCTTGAAAATAAACGTCACCATGAAGTTCTGCAGTTTTAAACGGGAAGTCAATGGACCTGTTTTTATGAAGCCGTTTTAGATAAATATTGTGGTTTGCAATGAACAAAATGTAAAGTAATGATCTATGTATGTCGTAGTCTGTATGTATATTTGTATTTATTGTTAACGCCATCAGTGAATGCACTGCTTATGTTCCTGGAGTTGTGTATATGTGTATATTCTTGATGAACTGGTTAAATTGACCAAAATCACATTGATCTATCAGTTCCCATTGACAATATTTGTGAATAGGGAGAACTTTAGCATCTTCTTGGACCATGCAAAAGTCATGCAGCCAATCACATTCATACAATGTGTCAACAAGGATTAAATAGGAAAATCTATCACCGGCCCACCACAGCAATACTGCCCCACCATTGGTTAAAAAGCACTTATCGTCTGACAAGATGGAAAAATCTCCTGACGCCCCTTTGCTTTAACATTTTGGGAAGGAAAAAAAGGTGAATTTCAATAAACACATTTTAGAACAAATGGAATGCGATTGTAGAATGTCAACAACAATTTATGCTTGTTTGTGAAGAAGGCCGATTAAACGGAAGAATGGACTGAAAACATGCTGAAAACATGGACTGATTGAAGACATATCTGTTAGGTTTTGTGCACCTGCAGCTCATGTTCTCCCTGACGTTGGAGAGCGAGAGTGTGGTAGAAGTGGCCCTAGAGCCGGTCCCAGTCTCTGCACAGTCAGGAGCCAAGATGTTTTTTTCTTTTTATGATTATTCTTGGTTTGATTCCACCGACATTTTTGCCATGTTTTTTGCACGATTGGAGAAGGCAAACGAGTGTCTGAACGCAGCATTCCAGCGACGGACTGGACTAATGGGAATGATGGAGTCCCTGGCAGTGCGCGCTGGCAGATGTGGAAAGGTCATGGAGCTGTGGAGCGGCCAGAAGTGAGCCGCGGTGACACCAATCAGAGTGACGCATCTCATCTCTCTAACTATCTCTGTCCTCTGCTGCATTATCGGCCTGTTTAAGGAGCGAACACCTCACGCAGATAAAGGGAAGATTTAAGCAGATCATATCAGCGGAACGGCACCGGATAACTCCTGGAAACCTGGGGATCTCCAGTGAGCCGGCGCGACGCTGATAAGAGTGCACAGAAACAATTGCACAGGAGACGTAGGACCTACCTAATACGGCTGTTAGGCATGCACCTCCAGAGCTGCAACGGTTCAGCGCCGCGCTCCCTCTCGCTCCAGATGTTTGCTTTGTGTGTGGAGGCTATTATCTGTGCACTTTGACAAGATCGTCTGGGCGAGTATTAGCCAGTGGAGCAGGAGACGGTGAGAGCGCTAACAGGCCGTAATGGGCCCGGACACTTGTCAAAACGCCTTTTGCTCACATGAAGGGCCTGCCTTTGCCAAATGACCCACTAGACTCGGCTACTTATTTAGTTTTGTGTGAAACAACCACAGGCCCGTGCTCACAGAAGCTCCCTGCAGCGGTTCTTAGCACTGGCTGCTCTTGAAGCGCAGACCTTGACAGGCTGTGGGTGGAGGTGCCAGAGCCAGGTACACATTACACTTCTCCCCGAGGTGCCAGCTTTGACGGAGCTGCCACCGGTGTGAGTGAGAGGTCAACACCTCTGGAATAGACTTGTCAAATTTGCACTAGTTTACTGCTAACAGGCTCTAATTAGTGGCAGCGCGCGCTAACTCACTCCTGTACCAGTGACTTTAAGAGCTGCAGGCTGTTGTGCTCTGAGGCGTGAGGTCAAAGGTCGCCAGGGCTCTGTGTGTGACTATTACCTGTTTAACCTGAGGAGCCCAGGAGCCGTGTGCGTCTGCCCCCCTGAGCTGCCTGTGAGCTCGTCTTCTCCTTCAGTGTGTTGTCACAGTTCAGCTCACTCTATTTTCCATATTTTATAAATAGCTAGGAGAAAAGTATTAATTATCCTTGTACAATTTAATGCACCAAGTGCTTTAACCTTTCAGGTTTCCGTTAAACACCGACATAACAAGGCATATCCGCAGCGGCAAACGTGATTTATGACAGGAATACCTAATTCTTGTTTTTAAATAGCTTGGATGGCAATCTGCATACATTTAAATGCGCAGCAAACACCCCCGTGCCTCCCCCCCTCACCCCCCCTCATGTCTCGGGGCCTTGTTAAATATTCAGGGATGATTTTTTTGTCCACATACATTTTGGTGTGTGTCACCTTAGATTAAATTATTAGTGTTTTGCAGCCTTAGCGGCGCCGGCCCCGAGCCCTTATTTACTAGAATCAATGAAACAGTAATGAAAATCCATTTTTCATACTATCAGCCCCCGCTGTCTTTTATTTAGTTAGCTGTGTCTAAGCAAGCAATTCATTTTGTGTAAATGCCACCCTGAGAAAAAGGCATTAGAGCAGAAAGGGTTAACCCCCCAAAAAATGAAGACGCTGAGCCAGGCTGGGCCGCTGCTATGACGACAGCGCCACTGCACCAGCTCCACCATGAGACTCAGGTCTGTGGTTAGAGTCTGAGGACTCCTCCGCCGTCTGGGACTCAGGGCGGCTTTATGTTGGGTGCAACAGTCTATAAACGAATCCTTTCGCTCTCCTGGACGCTGTTCCAAGACTCCGCCCACTCGCCCGGACAGACGCCCATGATGCGAATGACGGGTCAAATACTGTAAAGAGTCGGCCCTGATGCTGAGCCAAGAACAAAACCTTCTGGAATTGTTCTTGATCAGTTCTATTTCTCTGTGCTGAAGACTTGAAACAGGCAGAACAATCAACTACAATCCATCTAAGGAGGTTGTCATGGTGCCGTACAAACCTGCACAATCACGGTTGCTCTAAGTCATGTGGTTCCATATGTTGCCAAAATAGTCATCATTATTAGACATGAACACAATCTTAATTCTTACTGTATTTTTTTTTGCTCGTCTTTACTTTTATTGAGGAGGTTTCCTGTCCACCTGCAGCCCCCCCCACCCCCCACACACGACCACACACACCACATGAATATGTTTGTAAAGACCCCCCTTACATTAGTGTGCATGAACATGACACACTTTCATCTCTCCCGAACGCCACCAAAGATCAAGGGCCCTGCCATCGGCGATACGGCCCCATCCGTCAACGGAGCCGTGGCACATTAGATGACTTCATAAGCAAATGAGTCCCGCCCTCCCCCGCTCCTCCTCCCTCCCTGTCGCCCAACCAATAAATTTAATAACTGAATAAAAATGTAAATAAAGATTTGCTCAAAATGAGTTGTCCGTGAATAATTCCGCGTGTTCCTCCGCCCTCCATCTTTGAGCTAATACTGTGATGTGAGTGTGTGTGTGTTGTGCGAGCGAGAGAGGGGGGGGCGATGTGGCGTGTGACTTTTGAAAGGCGCTCGCCGAGGGTTGATTAAAGAAGTATTAAATTTGTTTAAATAAACCTCCTTGTAATGGCACATCATTTGTAAGAAGCTATTAGCCAAACGCCGGGAAAAAGATTGCCCAGCGTTATTTGCATGAATATGTTCGGCGGCTCAGATTGAGGGTCTCTCGTGAATGAAAGGCGACGCGCGAGGGTTGACACGGAGATCGTTGGGACCCTCCCCGCCCTGCCCGACACGAGGCTGATCAAACTTCCCGCAGCGGCAGAGGAGGAGCGGGTGTCATATAAAACCACGCCCGGCCCACCGGCAGCTCTTCCCGACACTCACACCTTTAGAACACTGATTAGGCACAATGTCAAAGGAGACGTTTGCACAGAGAGTGATGTCACACTCAGGGCGGGATTACACCGGCCGGGCTCAACTGTCATTCCACTTGGCAATGTGGGTGAAGTGTCTTGCCCAAGGACACTAGTTTGTTTACATCCCACCGGTCTCCCATCCAATGGACATGGAGATATGTAAATGTTTTTGAGTTTTTTGTTTGGATTGATCCCACAAACGGACTGTGCCTCACATCTGCTCTGCAGCAGTCTCGTGTCAGACACATTCATTCAAACCCACATTGCAGCCCTAAAAAGACTCAAATGAAAGCAGTTTTTTCTCCTTTCTCCACTTAAAAAAGCGTGCTTACTGCGAGCGGTCTCCACAAACCTGACTCCACCTGCTCGTCTCCATGGAGATGTTCCTTTGGTGATAATATCCCACTTTCGACTCGACTCGGCTTAAGTTTTGGCTCGTTACAACTTGTACTTCCTCCTGAACTTCACACTACACAGTCTTTTGTTGTGAGTGTTGAGTGTGCTCTTTGGCCCAGGAGGGGATCTGACTCCAGCCGTAGAGGGGCAGCAGACGTGAGGAGCTGTCAGGTTTGGACCGAGCGGGGATGACGCCAGGCGGTGCAGCCAAGCGTGTGCCAAAGCCTCCGACGCTGACAGGCATTGTCCGCCCAAGCAAAGTTCACATAATTAAAAGCAAAAGAGTTTTTAAGGCGAGAACGGCTCAATGATCAACTCCAGAAATACAAAATGAGAGAGGAGCTGTTAGTTTGCACAGAGAGGAGGCAGCGGGTGGTCTGTGGTTAGCAACAAGGCAACAATCGAGGAAAGCTCTGACATATTCTAGCCTTTGTTATACTTTTGGACACCTTTTGTATTGGGATTTCACGTTATACGGCTTTAAATATAACTAGATCATAAATAAAACTGCATAAAAGTGGAAAGATTTACAAAGATCATGCATGGTGACACATCAAACTGCGAAACTAACTATATATTAAACATTATAGTATGGGTTTCAACAGCATCAAAATGTTGTTTCTTCTTCTTTTCGCCGAGTTGAATAATCCAGCAGAATACGTTTTTAAAAGACACATTTTATGCATCATCGTGTGTCCCTGTATCGGCCTTTCACATGCTTTTCATGCTCTTATTTCTTCATTTCAGGGACAATGCATATTGATCAGCATTTCTGTAAACGGACCTGTTTCTTCTGTCGTCCCATGACAACGGTTACTGTCAGCCTAAAAACAGTAACAATAGAGAAAAGATTTACACTATTTACATTAGAAGACACAGACACATCAATCATCCAGATACAGTCCAACAGACACACACAGACACACACAGATACAGGGCAGGAGGCCAGCAGGGGGCAGCAGCGAGAGCAGCAGTACTTTCACAGATCTGGTTTGTTTTAACTGGATTTTCAAAGTGTGATTTGTGTTTTTGTCACAGAAGATCTCAGAGCTCGACTCATGACGTCACAAAACTGGACACTTGAGTATGGAGTGTTTTCTGAGGCTCGGAGGGAGAGGACTTTATCAAATGACCGTGAATGAAGCTAATTACTACTCCATGTTCCTGATGAGGTCAATTTAGCATATGATGTGTTCTTTAAGTCAGTGCGTTTGGTACGTGCTCTGGTAAATCCACTTTCACGAGTTTTGAGGACGGTTTCCACTCAACATGATCTTTACTCAGAGTTCTGTTGGTTCATCCTGCGCTGAGCGCCGTTTTGTGACTGTTTATTTTGTACACAGAAATGACAAAGGAATTCTGATTCTGTGTTGACTGCATTTGCATCTTGAGTTCTCAGAAAATGTGTTTTCACCTACCCCCCGTCCCCCCCCACAGTCCCATACTTACTCACATGATTGAAAAATGTGGAGCCGGTGCTCTTTCTAATCCATTTTACACAAATATTTGCAGTTTATAATGAACAGAATGTGAAAGTGTGATGTATAAATATGTACAGCATAAATATGTCTTTATTTTACAAACATAACGGCCTCAAATAAGTGAACTCGTGTTCCATGTCCATATTATCGAAATGTGTCCAAAAGTTAAAAGTCTTGGATAACATTTTGGACTTGAATCAACTCCCTTCTGGTTAGAGGGCAAACACTCGACACACTGCAGCAACAACACGGATCACTCACTGTGAAACCAAATGAACATCTTTGTTCAATGTGACAGAAAAACAGATGATTTATTTCTATAGTCTCTGTTTGAGCCGCTTTGCTCGTGGGCACAAGGTTCAGGTGCGGACCCCCTTTCCCTCCATAAGCCCCCTTTACACCAGACCGACAAACTCCTCAAAAGCAAACATCAAAACAAATGTGGAATGAGGCGCGACGCCGCCGACATTGGCTGGGCTCGGCACGCAGCATGGCCTTGAGCTAGCCATTTTTAAACTGCGCCGCCGCTAATTTATGCAAAGATCTGAACTAATTCTTTGGCAACTGTGAAGCGAGAATATTAACGCGATGTATTTCCTTGTCGATGATAATGCCGCGCTCCTAATTTGAGATGTGCGGTGTAGTCAAACATGAAATGGGAATTTGCCCCAAACCCTGTGTTTGTCAGGCCCGCGCGGCGTGGAGGAGCGGGAGCTTACACGCCGCGCCGTCCCACTCGCTCCATACAGGCGGAGGGGCTTTCCCACGTACGGGGGAACGTCACAGCCTGCACTACAGCACATTTACATTCTGTGTGTGGATTTAAAAACACATTTGCATAGTTGAGTTCGTAGTTATGGAAGAACACAGTGAGGGTCTTTCCCGCAGGAGGATGGGCCGGTCAGAGTCAAGCTAACGGAGGGGAAAAAGGAGGGAAAAAGACAAATCTGGCTCCGGTTCAAATGGACGGAGCGGACAGGAATAGTCCTGAGCCACTGTGAGAGCAGGACCGGCCCAAGCGCACCGGGAGTCTAGTTTCAGGCAGTGCAAAACATCTCCGCTCACTCAGTTTACGAGCTGTAATATGTGGAAGAAAAGGAGAGCCGGGCGAACAGCAGGAGGAGCAAAAGGACACATTCGAGCAAAACAGACCATAAAAGAGACGTGATTTATTCTGCATTTGAGGTCCCTGTGGTTTTACATCAGTCATGTTGGAGTTTGTGAAGAAAAACTGAAAAAGAAAAGTTGAAAATGACAAGTAGAGCTGAGTCCCTGTGTGATGTCATCAATACGCGACATTAAGTTGTTATTATTATCAGCCATTATTATTTTCCTTTAGTATTGTGAACCATATTTATATGGATTTTGGCGCTTGCTTGCGATAAGGTTGCTAGGTAACAGTTGCTGCTCACGTCCAAACAGGAAGTAAAACGTAAACTTCCCCAAACTGGTCAAACTGGGTGAAAATGGGCAATATTTTGGGTAAAATCTGAGTAAATATAACCATGTTCACCATGTTTTAGTGAAAAGTGACAAACTTTAAAGGTCCTGTATTATGAATGATTCATTTTGAAGTATTTTTGTTGGAGCTTTGGTTTCACAGTTTACAGTGAAAAAGTGAATCAGGTTCTGAAAAGATCAGAATGAGCTTGGAGAAAGTGTCTGAGTCCAAATGAACAAACGAAAAGGTTGAGGCGCACATCCTGGTGGGCCTGATGATGTCATAACGTGGAGCCAGGCGGATTGACTGGCAGACTGTAAACTCTAGACTTTTGGTGTGTATTTGATGAGGAGGAGTTGCACTTGGATGACTTCAGAACACCTTTACAGTGTTTCATCTTTTCGAGCGCTAAATACAAATGTACTGTGTTTGCATGAAAAAGAGTTCAAAACCTGGAGTGAACCATGCTGGAAAAGCAGAGGGATTTTAGCAACCCGGTGCTGCAGAGGGAGCCTCAGACCAGACTCTTCTGAGGTTCTGTTTGAGTCCTTCTCTGGACCCACAGGTAAAGAAGGGTCAGGCAGCTGAACGTTCTGGGTTTGGGGTTTTGGTGTGTCCTTTCTGATTGGTTGTGCCTGTCTGTGGCGGGCCCATGTGACGAGGAGCGCTTCCCCGTGACCAGTCCCAGCTGGGTGATTTGTGCCTAATTTCTTTTGATAGTCTCCCAATTTAACCTTGTAAAATGACATTAACGCAGCAACAGCGGAAACTTTTCAGATTCCCGTGATTTCAAAAGAACTCAAACAAGATTACGGAGGTGATTTATGAATTTATTTTGGTGATTGAATTGTAAAGGGCAACACAAGTCCCATTTGATGTGTCACAACACATTAGCGTTCATGAAGGGCTCACAAAACAAAGTCCTGCTCTTTAGAGGACAAGCCATTTAATAATGTGAGAAGAAATGCTCTGAGATCTGTGAAAAGGTTATGAATGGGGACACGGCGTTCCGAGAGGCCCGGCCGGACAGCGAGTGTAAGCAAACGCTCCGAGTGTTTAGAACGAGTCCAAACAGCGGCAGGTGAAGCGGACGGCCGTGCGCTGCTCAGAGGCACACGGGAAGGGTAAGACTGAAGCGCAGAAACATGCTCCAAGTGTCTCGCTCTGTGTCATGTGTCGTGGAGAACGGCTGGAGCGGGCGACCAGGACGGATCTCACTGAAGGCATCCTCAGCGACACACGGGAAGAAAATACACAAAAGGAATGAAAAGGAGACGAAAGAAGAGCAATTTGTTGTCTGTCCCTCTTTCCACACAACAAACATGACATTAGACATGTCCATTTAAATGCATTTATTAGTCACGAGCGTTATAAAGTAATAAAGTTATTGTTATAAAGTAATACTGTGAATGTTTTAATGGTGCCAAATGTCTGAATGTTGTTGACTTCATTTGTTTGGACTTGATACTTAGTTAGTACGTTCGTTTTTATGCATTTCATAAATGCAGTTGTACATGTACATTGTACTGAGGATACTTCAATATCATGAATTTTCAATACTTTAAATTGATCAGACATTGGATCAGATGGATCTCCAGAGCAACTGTTTTCAAGGGCTTTTTCTGTCAAATAAAAGTAAATATTGGTTGTTTATTACAGAAGAACCTACTGTATATTCCAATAATGTAAGCGAATTATTGAAATATAAAATAATACCATATTTGCAGGTTTCTGTCACATGTTTCACTGTTTTGGACGTTTGACACTGTTTATGTCAAAGCAAGAAGAAAGAATTCAGAGGTAAAATATCTGAGGGCACACCACCTGCTCGTCTCCATGGCGATGTTATTGCTGTTCCACAAATGCTCCACAGTGTGGCATTAAACCAGATTTATTAAAGTGCTTTTTCTGACTCAGAAAATGCACTCTTACTGATATATATCTCACATGTATGTCTTGAACTTGCCCTTGTGGCGTCATCTGCTTGTTTTCATTAATCTAGATTAGTTTAATGCCATACAGTGGAACATTCAAGGCAAAGAAACCCTTCATCTCCATGGAGACAAGTAGGCGGGTAATTATCTTGTTATTGTCCTTTATAGATGCACTTGAGCCCCTCTGCTTTGGCTTCTCATGTTTTAGAACTTAAAATTACACATTTAAGATGAAGTAATTCTGGCTTTTAGTAGCTTTTGGTAGAGTTCCTTCTACTGGCAGCAGAAAGAATTACAAAGGGCAGATAAACAAAGCTAGCTTGCCCCGACATGCTAATGCTAATGCGCGCGCAGTCATAATGAACTGGATTTGAGGCAGAAATGCTCAGAACGAGTCTGGTGATGATTTATGAACTTAAAAACTGCACAAAAGATCTCGGAGCTCTAACTATGACGTCACAAACTGAATGTGGATCCTGACGGTTTTTCTGAAGCTTCAAAAATATGGGACGGATGTGTACTGCATCCAAAATTACGACAGGAGACAATTACCAACTTGATGTTTTTCCAGTATTTCATGACCCACTTTTGGGATTAGTAGTGGGATAAGATCGGTTTTTGGTCTGGATTTTTTACGAGGTTTAAATACAAACTAACTTTTGCGTTGTGATCTATGAGAAATCTGCCAAGTAAGGCCGATCATCCTAAGTTGGCTCTGGAGAGAAGGCTCCTCTGCGAAAATCCAATCCTCAGTAAGTCTTCAACTAAAGTAATTACATTTTCTGCTATGCATTTCCTAGATGTACGAATATTCATTTCAATCCCATTAGCCTGCCTGTTCAGTTGTGCGGAGCCTCTCGAAGCACTTGACGTGGCGACATGTCGTTATGTGGGTGTCATAATGGGCAGTGTGGGCGTCAACTTATCGTCTATGTTTATGCTAAGAAGTAATCTAATATTTCCCAAGACCGAGCGATTGATTTCACATAAAAAGAAAGATGAAGTAGTTGTTTTATAAAATACATGCTTGTTGGAAAAACAAACTCAATTTAAACGAATACTCAATACCAAAATAGAGATCTTATTCGACTTGTTCATGTACAAATTTAGAGAAAGTTTTAAAAGCTCCAGAGGAAAGCACCGTTTCTAAATATCCATTAACCTAAAAGCTTGATAAGATTTAGATTTTTTCTTTATATTTCAGAAGCAACAAATAAAAATAACGATCCCTACTCACTATTCATTAGAATCCTAAAATTAGGGTACATGCTGCGGGTCAGGCGCGACACCACCGATTTGTGCACCCTGCTTACATACGACTGTAATTCACAATATCAAGGTTATACTTATTAGTTCAACCTCTGATATGGTATTGTGGGACTGCACTTTGTGTGAGATGGTGTCTCTCTCACAACGTATCTAACACGTATTACATGAACAGGAGACTTGAGTGATGCAGAAGTGATCAATGCTGATAATCGACGATGAGTATTGAGATTAAAATAACCACATATTTAAAAGGGTGAGGCAAAGTATTACACAAATGGGTAATGCTGCAGGCTTGGTCTCCATGAATGATTTCAAAATAAATAGTGTAGTGAGAACAGTAAATACGACTATAATGCCCACTCATATTACCCTCGAACACGCATGACTAATTGTGGGCTCAACACTCGACATGATCTGCGCGTAAGATGTTGCGCTGCTAGCAGACAATTGGTGACACGATTCATCATGCGGTTTCGACGCGACAAAGCATCGGATGGGTTGCATATATGTCTACACACTAATTCTGAAATATTAGACACCACGTGGCGTTTACATTATATAGAATATTCTAGTGAAGATGTGTGGGAGCTTTTCTAGTATTTGGAAGAGAACGAATATATAGTTTTTGTGAGTAGAGTTGATGTGATTTCTCCTCCTCTTCCATTTTAAGATTTTGATACTCGTGTTTTTTCGAGAGCTGATCCATTTGAGATTCATGGTTTCTCTGATTAGCGATCATATGGTAGTAACTCGTCCCTTCTTACAATATCAAGTAGTGGACTGCTGATGTAGCATTGGCGTCGCAGGCAGCTTTTTAGCCTTGTCGACTTTATAGCAACCCGCTTATTTATTGAGACTTCCTAGAGTTTTTACTTTTTTAGGGCCTGCTTCTGAGCTTCACTATTTTCGACCTGCTTTAGTCTCATAAGTTTAAGGCGTACTGTTGCTTGTTATACGATTCTTAAGTACCACTGTTCCTATTAGATCTTTTCGGATCTTACACCCAACTATTGTAAAGTGCTATTCTCCAAACTTCTCTTCTAGGGCATTGCGCTCTGTAATTGCATGTACGTCAGCTATTCCATTAACCATTCGTCCCGCTAGTAGTTCTCGGATGTGTATTTAATAAGAACCACTCACATTATCTTCCTAATTCTCACGTCTCACAATTCTAAAAGAGAGAACGGCTAGCTGTAAAGGATTCAGCGGACATTTATCAGGAACGCTCCGCGAATGCTAATATTCAACGTATTCACAAGAGACACACAGATACTTGGTATGAGTGCCTTCTGCTTATTGATTTTTGCGACCATCTACTATAGTGCCTCTCTCCTCTCAAGGAGTATTGTATAAGATCTCATGAGTACAATATTTTATATGTTATGTCTGAGTTCCATGTTTTGGTACTCACACATTTTAAATAGTTCCTCTATATTTACTATGCTTCCGAATCACTCTCAATAATTTACGAACAAAGCTCGGTACATATAAAATTAGAAACTCCGGAACAATTGCAGTTGAACTTAGTCAAGTTTTTATCAAGAATCTCCCTGCTAATTTAATGAACCTTTGATACGCGATCTCTAGTATTAGTATCTGTGATAGTCTCTTTACTCGCAGTTATCGTGACAATAATATATAGACCCGCTTTAGTCTCAATAATTGATAGTATCACCTCATGCTTGTCTCCATACTTCTTTTAGTTCTGACCTTGCTCTCTCCTCTCACTCCAATTATTATATATAAAATAGATACTCAGATACATTAATTAATGATACTACAAATTTAATAATTGAAATACTCCGTGAATAATAACTTAATTTCAGTGAAGCATTACATCAACCCAATGTATATAGTACCCTCCGCCATCCTATGCTGAGCTTCATTTTACGTATCATTCGTTGGCTTTACACTGACCGTTTGAGACTTTTCAACCAAAGTGTAGGAATAACTCCAGAATTAGTACTTGGACTAATCAAAAAACGATACCATTTATTTATCGCCTCTACCGATTTCTTATCTCTGATACAGGCTTCTGCTACTTGGATTCATCACTGTATGAAATTATAATAGTTTAATAATACTTTTTCTCGTGCTACAACTCAAATTCTATGTTTACAAGTCTCTATTTTGCTCTATAATACAAGATTCCTGAATTACAAATGTGCTTTCGATTGCAAATCACTCTAATCAACCTCGCTTTGAAGGGGTCGGGGCCGATGGTCACGGATCTAATGTCGGATTTCACCTATCCGCTGTGATGCTATCTTCTTCTTATCAAAAATCTGGTTTGTTAAAACAATAATGTAGAAAGAGAAAGTCGTGCATTGGAGCATTGGCTGACAGGCGCACCTTCTCTGAGCACACTTAGAAAAGGCATAATACTTAAAATGGCCAAAACGACGAAGTGCTGCGACCGGTGGCGCTACGAGATGAAGCTTTAAGATACAGTGCAACACAAATGCCGAACTCAAAGTTGACCAAGCCGCCGCCGCAGGTCCTTTGTGCTCTGCTGTAGTATGCTTCGAAGGTGTCGTAGCGAAGATCCCCAGTTCGTGACCATATCAGTTTACCTTACATTGTCCTATCCCTTCTCTTCTCTTCCCCCGATCTGTCATCGCATGTCCAGTCCATTGCCATGTCTACTTAGAGCGCCTTACGATGCACATCACCTGCACAAACCGCGCCAATCTTCCCTGAGTACATTATACGCTCGCTTGCCTTCCATCGTAAAGAGTGAGATATCAAACCAATTGTGAATTGACTTAATTTGTTAGAATACACGGTGACACTGTGTGCTCAAATGATAAGATGGTTGTTCGAGTGGTGGTGTCTTGGGCCAAATTTAAGTGTTTCAATGAAAACTGGTAATAGCGTCAAGGCAACAAGCGAGACTCAAGTGGATGCCAAGCAGAGTACGAACGGTAGGGCTCAACTCTTAAAGAGGTGCTCACAGTGACTTAGTTTGTATGCCAACATGGCAACTTCCTGTAGGTATTTAGGGCGGGGCCATAATGATAAATTTTCCATCTGCATCACTATTTATTTCAATATCAATCGAAAATTTTGAATACAGAATGAGTAATTCAACGAAACACAGAGAGTTATTAAACATTTAGTCAACAGGAGCTGGGTGTATCGATCCCTTCGTTTGCAGACAGTCCGTTCCTCTCATGTGTCTCGTTCTAATTCTGTTTATCACTATCACTCTCTTCTCTGTGTTATTTATCTACCACTATGAATAAAAGTCAGCATATATATATTTCTTTAGTGAGATGATAAATTGTATCTCGTCCATAAATAAGATTTGTAAATAACGAAAGATCTTTATTTGGAAGGCCACATGGCCCCCGCGCTTGACAGATTGAAGATACAGTCTAACCAAAATCTTGCGAATTAAATGAAGTCTATTTGCTTCTCGTTCCAAGGGATCACACTAGGTATTTTGTAGCACTTACGAGTTCGGAAATCTTCGTTTTTTGTCGATAGCTATCTACTTCCTACCTTCTCACTATTATTTATTAGGATCGTATTTTAATGACTCGAGACCGTCACACAGAGTCTCCATACCATTAACAACTTGCGTGTGTGGTTTACTTCCTCTTCTGTGTGCATTGCAATACGCTGATGCATTCAACAAAGATGTACTAACCGTGAGTCGATTTCGAGTTTAAGCCCCCTCCATAGCCCAAGTTAAGACTTGTTTGACTAAACATCGTAATCCGGTGCCCAGGGCAAAAAAAGACTTCCAGATAGATAAAATAAACTCTCCGTTATCATATCACTTATAAATTTCTCTTCTTAATACAGCTTATTGAACATTGTTCCCAATACCTTCGATATGCCTTAATCGTGCCTAGCGTCTACCTATATTATTTAGTTACATACTATAACATCAAATAATAGATGGTCCGGGAATTCTTCTGAGGTTTGTGCATTCGAGCTCAAGAGAACTGCAGTTGGCTTTCTTTTTCTATTTCTCAAAAAAGCTTTACCACAGCAAGGTTGCTGATTGGTGTTCTGGTTCTGTGTAAGATTGCAAATGTAATGAGCTCACGCGACAGCGCTCTCAGAGGAAACCTAGCTCCTGTTAGATACATAGTTGAGCTGGCGTGAACGCCGTGCCCTCTCAAAGTTATAGCTAAGCCAAATCTTTCTTGTTGGGTTCCTGCATTGGGTAAAGTACGCATCAGCCATTCACTTTCAACGCAATTTGACCAAGAGATAAAACAAGAAATATGTATACTAGTATCTCTGAGCACGCAATCTATTTGTCTCAAGTAAGCCATACATGGTGCCCACTGTTGTAAAATGAGTCCTGATGTATTTTATCAGGAAATGCTATGGTTTCTGCATGAGTGCTGCCCCAGTACTGACCTGGCTCGTATATCGCATTAGTCAGCGATCTCCCGCCAAGATGTTGAGTATTGTTCTCTTGCTCAACTATCATTTGTGTGAGCTGCTGGATCAATCGGTGTAACACTAATTCTTTGCTTACGCTCATGATTTGTGGAGTATAATGTAGCATGAAATAAATACCAGCAGGCAAGATTTGTCGAACTCGTAAGGAATCTACAAGGAGAAGACAACCGCAGAACGAGGTCCCACTGACCTGACGTACCTTCTACCAGTTTGTGTCAACCCGTTTCGTGCCTCTTTTCTTCTCTTCTGCATTCAGAGCAGACTTCGCCACGACCCCAAACAGTGGCAAGATTAGACCCACAAGCGAGCTGAGATGCAGAGAGCTGAGAACACTCTGGCATGCTATGTTGTACAAGGGTATCAAATATTACTGTGCGTCCAAAAAAGGATATCTAATGTCGGGTGTTAGCCGGAGTCTCCGTTTTGGCATCTATAAGTACTCTCGAGAATCAAGATCAAGTCTTATTTAGCTCTCGGTTTTCCTCTCTCCTGTCTCCGTAGACACGCTCTCTTAATGTTTACAGGTGCTCGGCAATACTAGGAGATATTGGTATCCTTTAGCTCGGTTACTTTTTGGGGACTAGAGATCCTGTCCATCTGCCTTAAAATTGCGAGTGGCCACAGCCTTCAAAGTGGAGAGTAGTTGAGTGCCTTTTCCATGAGTAGGTGGTTAGTCCCTTCTCAATAGTGGTCGCCCGGCAACACTTGATACTCACGGTGAGCAAGTGTGTTACTCCCCCTCGCTCACTCCTTGCCCCAACAGAGCGCCTACCACAGCAGCGAGTGCCGCTTGTGTTGATCGACAGTCAAGCCGTTCTGGAGCCACTCGTGCAGTGTATTATCTGAGCCCCAACTGCATAATCCACAACTCCATCTGTTTCACCATTAAGTCTTATCTGGGGAGACTAGCACATGTACCAAGGTGGACTAGTTTGCAGGAGATGACCTGGAGAGCCAGACCTCGAGTTTCGGCGTGGTATAGGCAAGACAGCAGAGACACAAGGGTAAGTACACTGTACCAGACTATGCTCTCACGTGCTACGAAGATTTAGTCCCTCATAACAAGCTAAAATGAAGCACAACGTAGCGAAGATTACAAAAGAACATTTAGGGGGGTTTATAGTCTCACTGTCAAATTTTAGATTCATGTCGGTTCCTACCTGAGAAAAAATTTAATAATCAAAATAAATTACTGGAGGTCAGCTTTGCGACTAATGCACACTTACGTTATGGATCAAACAACTTTATAGTGCCTCATATGTAATGATTGTAATCAATAGTGTTAGTCGGGGTCTTCCATATAGGTCCTTGTGTTGAAAACGGAGTCTCATGTGTTGTTTGTAAATCTCTGGTAATATCCTACTGTCACATTGACAAATCTGATCCTTATTTCTGAGGTTTGTTTTCCCAACTCAGCTGCTCTAAATTAGACCGTCGTTTTTGAGTATTAGTCGTCATTATTTATCTTAGCTGTGGCATTGTGACAGATTGGAGCAGATTGCATACAGGTGCCATATAAACGACAAAAGCTAGCTCTTTCGCTGTACATGCTAATTAAGAGTCATTCAAGCAAGTGTGAATCTACTACAACCAGATCTGCAGTGAATGATACTGATTATGGATCTTGAGCTTGATTGTGTCAATGTCATCATCCACGATTGACAAATATACGGAAGGTGATGGAAATAAGAGTGTTGTCTCATCGAAGGCACTCTCTCGAGGAGTAGGTGTCTCTCACTAAAACAGGATTCATTAACTAGGGTGATATGGCAAGCATATTACTATTATTTACATCTCCAGTATGTTTGTGGTACATTGTAATAGCTCATCTTGAAGAATTTAAATGAGCACGTTTATTATCCAACAGTGTAATAAGATGTACCCCTCTTGGGCATGCATCAGCGAGTGAACAACGAAAAATA
Source organism: Chaenogobius annularis (assembly GCA_015082035.1). NCBI lineage: Eukaryota > Metazoa > Chordata > Actinopteri > Gobiiformes > Gobiidae > Chaenogobius > Chaenogobius annularis. The sequence continues at coordinate 476,748 of BJKM01000397.1, forward strand.
TATGTTGAGTATAAAAAGTCTACTACAAATTAACTGGGCATATCCACTATTGTTATTCTGTGTGGACGCTGTTGCGTCCTGAAACAATAATATCAAAGCAAATATATCTATTTATGTAGTATCTGAGAAATGGTCCAACACGCTGGTGTTTGTAGTAGTTTTTGGCCAAACCATGAAGCTCTAGATAACACCACTTCTTTTAAAAATTTGGAAAATCATGACCCTACTACCGTGGAGACCAATTCAAAAGCGGGTGAGTACTATAAAGTCTACCATTTACTATTTATTATTATAATATAGAATGTATTAGCTCTTTTTTGGACTTTATTCCCAACTCTAAGTCCACTTTTTTCTATGCGACCTAATGTAACATATTATATTATGCTGCAATAACACAGCGAACAAAGGAACAGGAGGAAAAATACAGATAGACTGCCGCTCTGATATAAATATAAAGAAGTGGCATCTAGTTAAAGATGTAGAAAATAGGCCTTCACCTTTTGGTAATATGCTCGAGTCTATCTCCACAGTGCGGTACTATACTGAAGATTTCTGCAATGGAAAGACGGACTGCATAAGTCTGCCGGATGCTGGCTGCTTTGGTGGCTGAATAGCTGGAGGGCGGCTAGAATTGGATGAGGGCACGTGGATAGATGAGCGAAAGAACAGTTAGTGAAAAGTTTATTAGTTAGGAGAATGGTGAAGGTCTGTGCCACTCAATATCATTGGCAGTGGTTTATGAGGTAACTGTTGTGTATAAGGTTGTCTCTGGCACTCTCATTTCACATTTGTCTGATAATTAAACCTCAACTAATATATTTAAAGACATGTTTAACACATTTGTGTTGGATTGACAGTGAAAAACTGTGTATAAAATGTGTATATTTTATGTACATGTCGTTTTAACATTCGCTCCCTGTATTTGTTTTAATAAAAGTGTTAGTTCATTTGTATTTGTGTGTTTTGTCACAGCAGAACAATGCAGACAGGACGCGCGTGCAGGAGAAGAGCAGAGTGTAGCCCCTCTACAGGCCACTGCGGGTACTACACGCTCAGCAGGAGAGAGAGAGAGAGAGAGGGGGGGAGAGAGAGCGCGCGCGCGGAGGCAGAGCCAAGTGGACCAATAAATCTTCGTGAATCCAACAAGAGCAAAGAGGAGACTGCACTGCTCAGTGTTGCTTTAGTTGTACAATATTTATTCATCATTATTATACATTTACATGTATTAATAGTCTACGTTTTCAACGGGGCTTTTGAGAATGGGAAAAATAAAACTAATTAATTCAATAAAGGAAGAAAATGTGTGCTTTATTAAAATTATGATTTTTTTCTTATTATTATTTTATTGATAATTTTCTTCCTTGTGCCCTGAATAGTGTGATGCAATATGACGTGCATTTTCAAAAATGCAATGAAAAACAAAAGGAAAAATATTGTAACTTTTTTTTTAAATGCCAAAAAGAATGAAGCAAAATAATAACCACTTTTTCTTGGGGATAAAAAAATATGTAATACAAAAACAATTAAACAGAGAACATGGGAGCGTTCTAAAACAAATAAAAAATACATCTGAGAGATTTTTAGTGGTGTCCTGTTGTGGATACGAAAACAGGATAGTAAGATAAATAATAATCTGACATGGATTTGTCAAAAAATAGAGTCTGTGTGGTCTAGTATGTGTGTAAGGTCGTGTAGAACAGTATGAATGACAGAAAAGTCAATTACCGAGTTTTTAAAAAGTATAGATTCGCGTATAACTAGGTTCAGAAAAAAGGCAGGTTGTGAGGCAGGTTGATTGGGTCAGGGTAAGAAACTGTGTCTTGTTGAATAAGCTGGTTGTTGGGGCTGGATGGATGCGGCAGCTTGTATTGAGTGACAGAAGATTAGATCTGGGAAGACTAGCGGTAGTGATGTAGAATCAGAGCTATGACGAGTTATGAGACAAAAACAGTTGATCGGGACCTGCAGTCTTCGGTGGGCGTCTAGGTTGCTCGGATCCTGCTTGGGATATCATAGCAGAATTTTGGCACTCACAGGTTTAGGCGAACCAATATCCAGAAAACTTGAACCCCGGGGCGCCACAGGTAGACGACGCAGCAGTCTGTAGCGTCGGCCACCCTGTTGGGTGCGGGGCGAGGGTTGCACAGGTGAGTCTCCAGCGTGCCTGCTCCGGTGACGGGCCCAACAGGACAGCGTGACCATTTATCAGGCCGAAGCGCATGGTGCACACTTGTGACCACAACCGTGAAGCGTTCCCGTTCAGAGATACCATGGTCACTATGTCTCATGAGCACTAGGTAGCGATTAGGTCATCTGTGTTTTCATGTTTTTCATGCACTGCATGCCCATCCATCGTTAAATCACTGTGTTGTAGCTGTCTATTCTCACCAGACTCTCTGTGTAAACAAGAGTAAGATCTTCTAGTCGCGTGCAGTCGGAACGTGCTCCCCTCACTCGCTGTAATGGTGTTTAAAGTGACTACAACGGTTAGAGATCTTGGCAATTACACACTCTAGATATGTAAATAAGTCACATTATGTTTCTGACAAAATTTGATCTATCGTCAAGGTTTTTAAGTGTGAGTTCTAGTTGAGCACCATACCCTGCGGGACCGAACAGAATTCGTTAACATATCGTGCAAATCCTGTAAAATATTAAGAAAGCACCAAAAAACACGTGTCTCAATAATATAGAAGAGATCAGAATCAGAAATTTAAATTGAGTCTGTTTAATTATTATTTTTTGAAATAATTAGTATTCGGGTGTATTTTGAGGAGACGAATGGTAGTTCAGACGATATTTGTCTCACAAAGCGAAATGGACTAGTCTGTCTGCGACCTAAAAAAATGTGTCTTAGTAACCTGTCTTGTAATCAGTCGTATGGCATTCCTACTCTATCTAAACATGCGACTTAATTGGGATTTAGTGACCCCATTGGAGACATTGAGTGTGAAGAAATGATCACCAGTTGTACGTCTTAGTAAATGTATTTCGTTATAAATAAACAATTTATCCACAACTAAACAAACTTTGGACAAATATTGAGCTCCATAATAAAATCCTCGTATATGTAAGCTTCCAGTTGATTATTAACATTCACATATAAAATGTATGTGTAAGATTTTTGAAGGTTTCAAATCTAAGAATGTTTGTAATATATTAAGAATTCATTGATATTACTAAAGTGATCGATGAGACCTATCTGAAAATGTACAATTGTGCTATCTGGAAAGTAAGGACATAGGATTTATCATGAACTGCTTATAAATGAAGGCACCTTGTCGTTTTACTCGATAGCAAACAGTCTCAACAAACACACCGTCGCTTACTGAAAATTGTCTGTAAATTTTATTTGATTCTTATCAGCTTGTTATGTAGTGTTGATCTACGGTTCTTGGTCAGAATTTTCTCGAGTTTATAAACTATGATCACTCACGTGCACTTTGAATACATCAATCAACACTAAGATGTGTCAGAGTCCGGATTTGTTCAGATGCCCGTCACTTTAAACACCAGACATATCATAACAATACAAGGTGGTTTTTGATTGCGAGGCCCGCCCGAATGCAAATGTAGCGCTGAAGGAGCGACCGCGGACGCACTGGAAGCTTAGAAAAATGGAACTCCGGGTCAAAAGATGAGTACAGAAAAATGGTCCCGGGACACGCGGAACACTGGTGTGGGGAAAAGTGAGAGAAAACAACACCCGCAGTATTCTTAGGAGAATATCCAACTGACAAAGACAACGCTACGAGCACACTGTAGAAGAGGGCAAAGAGCACAATCTCGTAAGTGCCTGTGTGGGCTCCCTTTAAGATAGGACGTTCCATCTTATGCTGGCCTAAATGATGTCAACTGGCCCATTCATAATGGCCGTTTACAGTTGAGAGCACTGCTTCTATTTATAGAAGGTCACTACCTCTTAGAAGCACCCGGCATTGTGTGAAACAGGTGTGCGTGAGAGACCGCTATGACGATCGCCTCTCTCTAACACATCAGTGTGTGGTAGCGATCGCTTCCAACTTGTGATCACGTAGTGAGCACTGTTACCATAGTCGCTCGCGATTCGTCGCGAGATGAACCAAAGGACTCTCAAGGTTGATTGATGAATAGATAGGGCTAGCTCTATGTCCACGAGTCGATCAAGGTTCACGAGTCTCTCCGTGGAACTTTGCATACTAACCTCGCTTCTGTGTCAGCCCAAATACTCCGCTCAGGATAACGTCACTCGAGAAACTCAGCAGACTATTCACTAGATCTACATGTATACGGGTGCCTTGAGTTGCTTTAGCCTAACGGGCAGTGGTTGATTCACCCATTGTCGGTCCCTTTGTGAGACAGCGGACTGGAGAAGCACACGCTGGATCTCACAGGGACGAGAGACGTTCAGCACCGCCCACCACAGCATGGTGCCTTCCAAGGATAAAACGACGCATTAGTGGAGTGATCTTGTGCTGTCCGGGTCTCTCACGCCATCTGCTTAGCCTCACCGTGCCTACTGCTGACGCTGACTCCCTCTCATTCTCACGGAACAGATGTAGCCACAGTCTCAGTGAAGCGGTGGGGGCGCCTGGCGGGGCTGCCAGTCTCGCGTACCACGTTCCCGGGTTCGTACGAGCCAACTTGGCCACCAGATGCTAGGAAGGATATGTAGGGCGGAGGCTGAGCTAGATGCATCAGGGGCAGTGAGCGCCACAAAGTGTGGGGCATCAGGCTACGCAATGATCGTTCTATCCTCAGTAGCCTCTCACAAGTCATCGTGTCCTGCATCCGGTACGTGGCCGTGGTGCTCCTCTTTCACTGACGTGTGTGTACCAATTAGCACACATCTAAATATAAGCCCTTTGCTGGCAACTATAGCTGATGCATGAGATAGGGCCTTTGTGGGGCGGTACTAAGATAGTAAACTCGACGACTTAGTAGAGAGATGTAGTAGCCTTCATGTCGTTGTTGCTATATTAGGTCAGTTAGATATGTGTCGGGACACGCGCTACTCCTCCAATCTTGCTCACTGTTCATCTATGTTCTATGACATCGATTCGTAGTTGCTCATTTGGGTGACAAACTATACAATTCTACACATACCAGTGCCAGATATCAGTAATCGGAAACGGGGTCCGGGAGTAGAAAACAAGCTTGTCTTTTCATCATCAGGATAGAGTGACATTGGCGCAGTCATTAGAGATCAGCACATCTAGTTTTACACCAGAGCAGACTAGTAGGCCACGCAGAGAACTTTACTCGAAGGCAGCTATGTATACAGGTATCGTCTTTGGTACTTGTTCAATCCACTCATAGGACTGTAGAATATAAGTAAGATCTCCCTGACTGTTGCTTAAAAAGTGTTGTTACGACATGGAAGGCACGGCAGCTGTATAGTCAAAAGCATTATCAGTGACATAAGCTACTCAGCACGTTAAATCGTTCTATGTCACTACTTCACAAGTACGTGTCGGTACTATTCTAGTGTTACACTCCATAGGTACTTCCTGCGAACAGTAAGTAATGACATGAGTGAAAGACCTGAGAACTCGTTTTAGGTGCTGTATCGCACTATATCTAATGGATACTAATAGCTTATTCCATCATGCCATCGCACTATGGTCAGATATTCAGATGAAATGGCACTAAGCTGGTCCTATTGACCTAGTGCATATAGAAGCATATGCACTCTGTCTTGGTCTTGGACAAAGCACTACACTTTTATCATCATGTATTAACTTTTATAGACCAGAATTACCTACCATAGTCCGAAGCTGTGATGATTCCAGGACCGCGGTATAACTACAAAGCAGATGACCTCTATAAAAGCCTCTGACGGAATATTTATCTAAGGACGTATAACATGTCAGGCCTACTTACCTCTCAAACATTGATGAGCATCTATATATGCTAATAGAACTATCAGATCATGAATGTAAATGCGGGATTATAAATGACAACCATTCTAGCATATAAAATATAATCTAGATACCATCGGGGACTGTGGAAAGGATTTCACCATATCTGAATCATCAACTCATCACTTACATGTCAATTGAGCCATGTTTGTGACATTGAGGTCAATCAGAAACTCGAAAATCAGGAAACGGACACAAATGGACAGTGTTTTTGCCGATAGGACATGCAATCTGAGGAGGACATCTGTAAACAACGGATCTGAGTTAGCATTTACTGAGCTGTTGAGGGCAACATATGAACATGAGAATAGGATCATCAAACAATGAGTAGCAATAAAGTATGCACAAACATGAAAGAAGGGCGATACTGACAAAACAAATAGATTTATGAATTTTACGAATGTACACACAACATGTGAGAAAATCGACTTAAACATGGAGACACTGGATACACTTGACGGAGAACAGTATCAAACTATCAGCGAAGTTACAGTGGTCGAGACATAAACAGTGAAAAAGAGACACAAACACTGTAGGAGGACTAACCACATGGCGAGACACAATTAATGGATCTATGATTAGGGAGTCACAAATTGCAATGAGGAGGATCATCAAAGACTGGAACGTACGAAATCATGGGTTAGGCCAGCAAGCAACGAGATAGTACTGTTCTGATTGCGGCACTGCACTGAGGGAACATAAGCAAGCTGATCCTCGCAGATGATGGTGTCAGTTCTACACGGCACATCATTGAGTGGACACTAAATCACCTCTCTCTTTCAGGCATCGAACCAGATAGCTAGTGTGACGAGCTGAGCACGACCACAAGCCATAGAGGAAAACAGAGACGGTAACCGACCAACACATTGTTGGGTAGGACGCCTCATGTAACCATGAGAGAAGGAGGAACAGCTGAAATCGGATCGTGCTTACGAGGACAAACTAACATTGAGGAGAACACAAAACATTGACACAAACTTATGGAAGCACAAACATGTGAGGACACCAAACATGAGGAGGAGACAAAAATAGAGGAGACAACAAATTCACTCGGATCGTGGGACCTGCAGACAGTACGCTGTTGACGGACACTACATACCATGGTGCGGTGCGATGCGCCGAACTGAGATGCATGATAGCGACGTAATCACATGCGATGGACCCTCTCACATCATCCGCGTGGAGCGTAGCGACATAGGTCTTATTTGGAACCAGAACTCACCAAACCTCAGATGGAAGGACGACAAACATGAGCGTAGGAACACAAAACATTAGAGGATAGGCAAACATGTCGGACCGAGACAACCTCACACATGGCCAGGTACAGCGACACTATGTAGTGAGGCATATTCAACCTCTATCCTGATGTGCGAGCTACCATCGAGAACATGTGCTTCAAGGACACACACTGTCACTATCATGACTTGAATGGACTATCCAATCACTAGCTGGAGCACTCCACAATGATCCTGACTATTGTGCTAACGACTACAACTATTACAACTGATAACGAGGACACAAACATGAGGAGGACACAAACATGTGGAGGACACTAACATGAAGAGGACACAAACATGTGGAGGACACTAACATGAGGAGAACACAAACATGTGGAGGACACAAACTTATGGAGACACAAACATGGACACACAAACATGAGGAGAGACAAACATAAGGAGATCACAAACATGGCAGGGCACACACATGTGAGGACATGGAGGACACAAACATGTGGAGGACACAAACTTAGGAAGACACAAACATGGAGGACACAAACATGAGGAGGACACAAACATAAGGAGGACACAAACAAACACAAACATGGAGGACACACACATGTGGAGGACACAAACATGTAGAGGACACAAACATGGACACAAACATGGACACAAACATGAGGACAAACAACACACATGGAGACACAAACATGTGAGGAGGACACACACATGAGGAGGACACAAACATGTGAGGAACACACAAAAATGTCGGACACAAACATGCGAAAGAAGCTGCTCTGGTCTGATCTGACCAAAACTGAAATTGATGGTCGAAAAGCAAAAGACTATGTGCAAAGCAACCCCCTAGGCCTGCAGCTGTAACTGCAGAGAAAGTTCCATAAAGTACTGACTCAGGCCTGAATACTTTTGCACGCTGCACTTTTCAGTTTTGTTCATCTTGAAGTCATCTTTAATTTTCCTTTCCCTTCACAATGGTCTGTCGTTGTTGTTGTTGTTGTTGTTGTTGTCGTTGTGTTTCTCTGTCAGAAGAACGCCAATAAAATGTATTTGAGTTTGTGGTCGTGATGTTTAAAAGTTCAGAGTATGAATACTTTTGCCACTGTGTACAGGCTGTACTCAGAGTGTGAGACGCTTCAGGACATAAAAGGTTACTCTAAACCAGAAGTACAGCAACACAAAAGTTGAACGTGTTCCTTAATATAAACAAAACCTAAAATTGCACAAGTCAGATGCCCCGGGAGAACGCTGTTTATTCATTATTATGTCAGCGGACTGCACTTCATACAGGAGAAATATTCTGCTTTATCCTGTATAACCATTTTTAGATGATGTCATTTCACTTTTCTCTGTGTAAAACAAACTGATGAAAATGAATGTGCAGGTCTGTGTGATGGCTCTGGTGCTGGAGTGGACCTGACACGGCAGAACGGAGGCGTCATTAGAGGCGGTGCGGCGCGCTCCTGCGGCTGACACCAAATCAATGGCGCTTTTCCGCGTTATCAATTAAAGACGTGTAATTACAAGCGTGGAGAATTGCCTTTCACAAACAGAGACAAGACGCCGGACCCTTCCCCGCCACTGCTGACCCCAGCCGCCCCCCCGGCCGCCGCCCCCAGCCGCAGAGCTGTATGGATTTTAAAGCAAACACCTGAGCGAAAGAACAACACTGCCAAACATGAACCGTATCATGTGTCAACCTTTTCCACCAAATTGTGTGTGTCTGAGGAGGTTAATCTCATTTACATGGAAACGGGGAACATAATAACTTGATTTAAATAAAGGCCATATTGCTTTAAGTCTTTTCCTGTATGGAGAAGACAATTCTAATTCTATTTTTCGAGTTTCAATCTAGTTTTCCTGTATTTAAGAAAAAAATTGTTTTTATTATTTTTGCACTATTGGGCCTGATTTAAATGTTGTATTAATGCTTTAGTCGTTTCTGCTTGTTGACACTATTTGTTGTGACACTCCTCACGCAATTCTGTGTACAGTTATCAAATTGAAATGTCTTGTGTAGTTTACCCTAATGTAGAAAAAAATATATATTACACGTTTTTCATCATGAAAAATAAATAAATCAAATGTTGTCTCATTTGGTTTTTTTTTAAACTTAAATAAATCAGGCTTGATTAGATCAACAAAATCTTGTCCAAGTCCGAGATGGTAAAGTTTGTGTTGGTGCACGTTTAAGTTACTATGTCCCATATCAATCTATGAATACAAGTGGATGGTATGACATAATAAAACATCTTTGGGGGCAGATTGGACAATGTTCTTGTTTCCAGGTGAAAGTTCTTGGTAAATTGCAGCAGATTTGACATGCCTCGACTGTGAAGCCGACCTGCACTTTTCTTTACTTTACTTTTGCTTTAATTTTTGCTTGAAATATAAACCAATTTAAATTCAAGTAAATAGACATTTCTTTTCCTAAACTGAGTTCCATTTTGCAGTGCTGTGTAGCATATACAACCCTGACAACATATTTGGTCCTGCGCCAAAGAGCAGAATGTATTGACCATGGCCCCTCACAGCAGCTGGGTCGGGTGCATTAGGCGCAGACACAACCTTCAGCACCTGGAAGCACGTTGGAAAGCAGGGTCGCGGTGTGTACAGAGCAGATGGATGCTCCAGAACGATTATCAGCACATTACCTGAGTCTGTCAACACACCAGGACAATACTGAGAGCTCGTAAAGCCATCAGCGCTAGCAGCGGCGAGCGAGCGAGAGAATCACAACAGCTGCAGGTTAACACAAGCATTCTTCTACAGGAGTCCAGGGAGACGGGGGGAACAATTAGAAAACAAGATACAGCATCATATGAGACAATTAAAACGGCTCAAAAGGCAGCTCGGGTAACAAGCTTAGACTATTATCAATAAAAACATGCATTTAACCATGCAGGGAGGCGTTGTTTCCTGTTTGGTCCCTTCCTCCAGAACAATACATGTGTTTGTTTCTGCTACAACTCAACTCGGTCCCCTCTCTGACGCAGCAGCATGAATATCAGCCTCCTCAGCTACTCGAGTTCATTCAAAACAACCTTTCCAAACAACAACTACTTTGGGTCACTTTAGCCTTGTTGTTATCACGTGGGAAAACGTGGCTTGTATGTCGCTAACCTGCAAACTCGATGGACTACGGAGAAAATGGAAAAGGAGTGATTTCTTTATTTGATTGTGATGAATAAATATTGGACTTAGATCAACAAAGCACTGCAAATTATCTTCACCATTAACATCTAACTTGACTGACAACGATGTACTGTATCAGGGACATAAAACCCTACAATGGAAAGAATAGATGGATACCTTTGGAATGTACTTCTGGCAGCAGGAAAAAAAGACTATCGCAGATTTAGACTGAACCAACTAGCAAAAACTGGGCTTACCTAAAGATTGGCATTCTTAAATGGGTCACAATTGATTTGAAACTGCATAAAGTGAAATGGAACATAAATGGAACGGATATGCCAAACGATATGCGTCTTGTTTTATTTCCACTCTGTGTCTTGTTCTTTTTGTTTTGGTATCTGTCTCTCTTTGTAAAATACAATATATATTCTAATTGTATTATTCTCAGAGCAAGGCAGCCTCATAAACAGATTAATGAAACGTGCATAAATAAAGCAAAATATAACTTCATAGAGTAAACAGTTTCAGTGCAGTTAGCTACTCCCTTCAGATGGATATAAGACAATGATTTAGAACTTTGCCAGATGAACCGAAGAAGCGACTTGGATGAGCAGAAAAATTTGCCTTTTGTCCAGTTGACAGAATTCTCTTCTTCCGTGGAACCTACAGTGCCTTGACGATGGAGAATTATACAGACAACTCCTGGTATGTTTTGAAGGGGCCACGCTACAATGTGGTTTGAAGCTCAAAAGGTCAGTTTCATAGGTTTCCATAGATTATTTTCATGAGGTACAATCAAAACCATGAAAATGGAAACACATTCAAAATGTCCCAGATATTCCTTTTCCCCGTCACATTTGGACACCTCACTCAACTCTGTCGGTCTGAAACAACATGGAGCCGTGCCAAATACAGCGCCTGCTCTGAGCCTGGCACCTGTTCACCCTGTGTCCCCTTTGCTCCCAAAAGCCACCCCTTTCTCTCACGGTGTTACCCAACCCGGAGCAGCCTACCTCACATGAAACACTCGGGTCAAATGTCCACATGCAGCACTTTGAAGCTTATCAATGGAGTTTCACGGGACTTAAATGCAGAGGTCAACTCTCCTCTGGGCAGGGATGCGTACGGTCCCCCCCACACTTCACTCCAATACAGAGAAGGATTGTGTAAGGCAGGAGATTAGGGACAATTCTTAAATTTAGAGATATCAATTTGAAACGTTTTCTGTCATTTACTTACCTAAATGTGGGATTAAAATGTATAAAGTTGGTTGTTTTTGTCATATGATCATTTCAAATGAAAATAAGTCATGACAAATGAAAAAAACATTTCCCTATTTGGGACAAATACATCTGAAAATGGTTGGAGTCTTATTAGATACATAAGTATATACGGAGCATATTTTGGATCTCTTATTTAGTATTTGAGTAAAATCGATCAGACTAAAAATGGGCATATTTTAATTCTCTTTTTGGAGTTAAAACTTTGATAAATCAGGCTTGGAAATAAATATTAACAAATCCTTCATTAAGATCTGTCTAAATGTTGTCAAGTACAGGTTTGTAAAGTTTGGTGTGTGTAGGTTCTACTTTAAGTTGTGATCTTTATGTCCACACAGGAGGAAATGAGTTTTGCCTGTAGCATCTCGCCCGTACTGTTAGAAGACCTGGACATTGACATGCATGGGTCTAGTTCTGTTTGCTCACAGCAGTAACCAGTTCTCCTCTGTCAGTCTCCCTCCTTCGTGCTCAGGTTTCCTCATGGGGGTGTTCTTCATGTCCCCCCTGCCTCCTTAACTTCAGCAGCACAACTGTAACAACAACGCTGTCCGAACCAAGAGATTCTAGACAACTGACCCCAGCTCTGGAGAGAGAAGGAATGACACATTTGTTAGGGAGAATATAGCTCTCTGTAACTAGACACTGATGGTGCTGATAAAGAGGAGTGGCTGATGATTCTCGAGCATCAAAGCAGTCTGTCCTAGCTGAATACGCGGCAGGCTATAGAGCCCCTGTTCCCACGTGACTTTGCGGAGGCCACCTTATTGGTTGGTGAGAGATAGTGGTAATGAAGGCAGCGGGCTTTTGAAGTTTAGATGTGCATTCTTAAAAACTCATCAGATTAAACACTCTTTTACAAAGTTTAGATTGTGTATTATAAAGCGCTGTAAATACAACATTTATTGATAGTGAAAGTTAAAATGATGCGATCTTGATAAAATAGTTAAAACATGTGCTATAATCATTATAGCCTGACTAATGTAAAGCATGTCAGAGGATAATTTGCTCATGTCAATGTAATAAACACTCATCGGCTTAATATAAGTTTGAGATCATTTTTCTCCAATCCACATTTAAAATCAGTCAATTATGCAAACATTGTTTTTGAAAAGCATTTGGGACCGTTTCTCTTTAAACTAAACTAGTCTCTCATAGAGTCTTTACTTGTTTTACATGATGGAAACGGTCAGTGTTACATAACCTCTTTTTTATTCCACCGTAAAACTGCCCAAGTATATGTTACGGAGCCTGACCTCCTGCAGAGCCTTGTCCTCCTAAATCCTAATGGACAGATAAAGCAGTGCGTCGTGGCGGTTGATGGCAGATTTTATTGGTCCATAAGCAGGTATTGACTCTCCTGTCCGCTCCCATCACGTCTCAGGTAGAAGCGCTCCACAACATTTCCCAGAGGTGCACTTGTGTCCAGCTTCGGTCACTGATAGAAATGTACTGCAAATGTACGACAATTCAGTGATGTTACTTTCTTCGATTGGAGTTGCGAAGGGTAGTGCAACGGAGAACAAGATGCTCTGTGATGTGCAACGTTCCAATTTATATCATTAAGGATGTGACACAATGGCAGAATAGCCACATTTTGACTGGTTCACTTTGGAGCGGATTTGGTCCGAAAGTGTCCGCGGTCTTAGTAAACTTGGATCCGTTTAAGTGGTCTTCCAGAGTGGTCTAGCTCCCTTTTCGGCTCCCAGAGTGAGATGATTGGACAGGAAGAGAGCAGACAAGACTCAGGTGAAAACGAAAAGAACAGACGTGAACACGCGCTGTCGAGGTTTTGCAGAGAAGTGAAATAAATGTCTTGTCTTGGCACATGTGCCCAGTTTAAACGATTGTGAAGACAGTTCTGAACAGACGGAAGGCTGACACTGTGAGGGAGCTCTCGCTGGTGTGAGAGCAGAGAACATCTGGATGGACCTGAGGGTTAGAACAACTGGAACAGGCTCTCTAAACACTGAGCAGTCGGGTGCAGCATCCAGGAGAACCAAACAGACAAGGAACATCAACTGTAAAAGGAATGAACTAGAAATAGAAAATTGTTTTATTGGAAGTTATAATTGCATGAATTTGAAGGTGCACCTTCAGGATTTGCTAATGAAGCTCCAGCTTACCTATCCAGGGGTTTCAGAATGATGAGATGTTAAGACCGTTGCCAAGGGGATTAACCCTTTAAAACTAAATATATCTTTTCAATCACAAAGTTTAACAGAAAAGAGACACATTGACAAACATTGCCAGCAAACTACGGGTAATTCTTGGATTTCAGCTTCCTGTTTTATGCAATATTTTAAGGACTTTTAAGCATTCAAAGATAATATATTTGTTTTAAGTAGTTAAATCCCGGTTTTTAGGTACAAGACCCTTTATTTTGGTCACCCAAGCCCTTCTCCTCTGTCCAGCTCTGCATCTATTGTCCCTCCAAGATCAGATCATGTTTGAGGCTGCCCCCTCTGACAATGCGCTGCAGTATAATTTACACTGAGGGAACTGGGCCTTTGTGTTCACAGGTACAATATTTACAATTAGCTTTCCATTCTCAGGTCGAGCCTCCAGGAGAATAATACAAACTGCATTGTGGCTCGGGCGTTGTATTAAACTCAAATGAGAGGTCTGATGTGATGGAGCCGAGCGCGAGCAGCAGTTACAATGCCAGGAAACGTCTCTCAAGCCTCAACGCCACAACACAGACACAGAGCTGAATGGACGCCACGACGGCCAGCTTTCTTCAACTGACAGTCCCAGCACGAAGGGGTCAGTCTGGGAAAAGCAGGGTCAGAAAGGGCTCTTCTGACGAGAACGTTTAGAATTTATCTTCAGGGAGAAGTATAGTTCATGCTTCTGCAAAGTTAGGGAAAGTTACTGGGCAGGTAGACGTGGAAGGTTTTGGTGACTGGCAACGTGTGTGTGTTTAGTGAGAACGTCATCGGAACTCAGAGGAGTAAAAAAGTGTTTAACTCACATATAAAACATCAAATATTGTGACGATAATGTGCTGTAGTTAGCTTACCTTCATTTTAGCCTTGTGTGAATGCAAATTTAAGAACATCCTTCTTTGGCCAAAAGCTGTAATCAGTCAGTTCTGCCCATTTATGTGCCACGATGCGCATGGCAGGTTGAGCGGTCATTGAGTTACGTACATGCTTTACAACAAGTCCTCCGTAGGCAGTTTAGCCAAACGCACCGCCTGCTGATGTGGAAAGGTATTGCTTAGTTTGTACATTTTTGTCGCTGTGGTTAGAAAGAAGCCTTAAGACAGGGGAAACCCCAGGAGCAGTGAGGAGACAGAGAAACTGCGAGTGTTTAAGTTGATTTAATGTGTGGTGAAGGCAATTTGAGCATTAGAATGGTCGTAAAAAGTTTGGTCAAGGTGTATGGACTGAGAAAACATGGATTTCTACAAGATGATCTACACCAGAGTAGCACTGTCAAGTGGGAGGCAGACTAAAATATGCATTACATTCCAATTAGGCAACTAATCTGACGCAGTGGGCGGCCGCAGGACAGAACATCCAGAACAGTCCCAAATCTTGAGCTCGGTTCATGGTCAAGAGTGTGTAGCTGGAGGAATGCAACTCAAACCTGGAAAAGTGCAAGAAACGTTTTGGGAATGTTGAAACTTCAGAAATAAATGTCTAAACCAAAAGATAAATTGGGCACGTGGGGTATATTTTTATTCCAGAAAGGTCCGTGCCCGTGCTCTCTGTTCAAGGCCCTCGTTGAGTCTGAGCCCGCGGTCTCTGACGGACGCACAGGCCGTGCCCAGAGGGTGTCCGCAGAAGAGAACCAGGGGCCGGAGCGCACACGGAGCACGAGCCGCTTCGGGACCCGGGATCAAGTGAATCCCTCCGGACGTGGGAATAGGCCGCACTGTTTTGTACGAAGAACGCTGAGATGCAAACCCTGTTGTTACTAAAAGTATTCATGCTCAGCGCTAAAACACCGTCTCCTTTGGACAAAATGTATATAGTGCAGAAATGATTGGCCGCTTGTTTAGGCTATAATTTTTATTTTCTGGTTTCTCTCTGCAAACAGAGCAGAGTCGTATTCAACTTTTTTAAGAAGCAAAATTAGACCATTTTATAGGCCGACTTATAATTTTACCGATGTGACTGACAGCAAAAATGTGTTTATCTAAAATGTGCCAAGTCAGAGGAAATAAGGACCTAATACAAAACTATTAACTATTAAACTATCAAGATAACTATTTGGGTTAAATTGATAGATAATAAACCTTTATTTTTGGTTTTTTCCAGTCATAAAAAAAAAATCTAATTTATGACCTCCTTGTAACTAAAAGAGTTGAAGTTTAGATATCCATCAACAATTGTGTTCAGTCTCAATCAGATAAAAATCGGATTTAAAAAAAGGTCATGGAAAGTCATGGAACACCAAAGATAAAATTGGTGCGACCTCTGACCTGGAAATAACCCAGCAGACATGGAGAGAACATGCAGAAACAGAACCTGGAACCTTCTTGCGGTAAGACCATCTCGTCGACCTCGTCTCATTAGGAACAGGGGAGCAAGAGTCAAATATTTACGGAGGTGTAATCCTGAGGTGGTATCCGTTTCAGGCCCTTGTGGAGCAGATGTGGTACGGAGCACGTTTTGGGCCCCGGCCGGTGCTTTGGTCCGTCTGTTGTTGAGACAGGTTGTCAAACAGCGAGAGAAGGCCCACGTAAATGAGAACGTTCCAGAAGGGGCTCGTTTCTGCAGTGTGTCCAGGATCGCTCGTCACCTACCGCTGTGTTTGGAGTGAGATGTGCGTCGCCCGAGGGCTTCCTGAAAACCACCCAGGGTTCAAAGAGATGGACAGAAAAGAGGGCGGGGAAGGAGACGAGCGCCATTAGTGTGCGGGATTGTACTGTAAATGTGAGCCCCCAAAGGTTATTGCTCAACATTTTCCTGACAATATATATATCAAAATATCCAGGAACATGGCAATGCTTACAAAATACCTGGATTTGCCCTCTGCATTTGACCCATTTTAAGTGTGCGTCTTCAGGTTCCGAGCGAGGTCAAGAGTCCCGGGCCGGAGGGAGAAGAGCACCAGACTTCACACTGCGTTGACTATATAACTGTGTACTTCAGTTAATACTTCACACTTTCATTAGCCTCAACAAAACATGAACAAAGACTTCAACAATCTATTCATGACAAATGATAAGAACTGGATGCCCTTCCTTTCAGGATCAGTGTCCATTCTTGAAACGATAGAGATACTTGATCTTTGTAAACATCTTCATAAAGTGCTTTTTGTGGTCAGCGGTGGTGAAACGTCCCACGGTGAAAAGGTGGGTTGGAGAACAAACGACCGCTTTGGCTTGGAGGGAGCAGAAGGAGGTGATGGACGTGAGGATGGACGCTGACAGAGGAGCAGTGACGGGAGACTGGCTGACGTGTCGCTCACAATCATCCCTTCGCGGCTTTGGGATCCGGGGTTTTTCCTGGAGCAAAAGTGGGAATGGGAGGTTGTCCAAGTGGTACCTGAACAGATGAAAGTGTCTGCGTATGCGTGAGGCAAGGCAAGGCCAGTTTATTTGTAGAGCACAATTCGTACACAAGGCAATTCAAAGTGCTTCACAACAGGAAAAATAAATACATTTAAATGCATTAAAATCACAAAGACATGACAGAAATCACAAAATCTTAATTTAAAAGTGCCATTTTCAGGCTCCGTCAAATAGTTCAAGACATAAGTGAGAAGAGTGCAAAGAAAAGCATTTCAGTCATATGCACAGCCAAACAAAACAGTTTTTAGTTTAGATTTGAACACTGCCAGAGTAGCGGCCTGTCTCACATCCTCAGGAAGACTGTTCCAGATTTTAGCTGTATAAAAGTGAAACGCAGATTCCCCATGTTTAGTCCTGACTCTGGGCACCAGCAGGAGGCCGGTCCCTGAGGTCCTCAGAGTCCGAGATGGTTCATATGGCACTAACATGTCCGAGATGTACTTTGGTGCTAGGCCATGGAGAGACTTGTATACAAGCAGAGCTGCTTTGAAGTCTATTCTCTGAGCCACAGGGGGCAGTGCAGAGACCTGAGCACAGGACTAATGTGATCGTACTTCCTGGTTCTAGTCAGGACCCGGCAGCAGCGTTCTGGATGGATGTACTGCAGCTGTTTTACAGCTCGTTTGGAGAGGCCAGTGAGCAGGCCGTTACAGTAGTCTAATCTACTAGAGACAAACGCATGGATAAGTCTCTCCAGGTCTGGTTTAGAGACTATACTTTTGATTTTGGCAATGTTTTTTAGATGGTAAAAAAGCTGCTGATGTTGATTGATCTGACGTGGCTGTTAAAATTCAAATCTGAGTCTATTATTACTCAAGTCTGAGTCCAGACCTCCAGTGAGGAGGTCTGGGAGGTCTCATTGGTGAGGGAGAATGTGAAACTGAACCATCTGACGAGACAGGGCTGTGGTTCCAAATGTACCAAATTTGAGTCAACCATGCCTGACGTTAGCTTGACTATATTTTCATTATTTAAATAGAACAGAGAAGATTTCTATAAATAAATACAGAAATACTCCGGTACCTGTAACATTATGTTTCACAGCCCGTCTCTCTGCACTGAGCTGTTAACTCAGGTTTAAAGCTTGAGTTTTCGCCAACGTTAGGCTCATATTTAACGCAGAACAAGAGCGCGATTTATCCATATTCAAGATTAAACCTAAAATGAACTTGTTGTGCGTTACCGTGTGCTGCTGTTTGGCCTGGGGCTGCTCCTCGGTACACTCTGTTAAGATAAATTAAAACACATGTTCTCGGATACCTTTTAAATTTAGCAATTAGCATGCAAAGGGCCCGTCTGTCCTTTCTTTCAAGTGAAAGGTAAAGCGGACGCATTAGGATCACCAGGGGACAGAGGAGGACCAGGCTAACAGCTGCAGACAGGTTCCACACTAAGATCTGAGAGTGCGCCACACTTTCATCTGCTTTATTAGAGCTCTCATTCAAACGTAACATGAGCAGACCTTGTGTTTGACGAACGTTTCAACTGCGGAAAGATGCTTTGAATTTAGAGTGAGGGCAATTATAGACAAGCCTGTTGGAAATGCAATGTGAACAGCTAAAAAGAGCTTCCGTGTGGGCGTCATAATGGTTTGTTTGAATGTATCTTTATGATAAATAAATAATGATTCACCAATCGTGTATGTCGTTTCATTTAAAGGTGCAGTATGTCACTTTTTCTGTGTGAGAGGTCGCTTGTGTCCTCTACCTGGAAAGTATGGCATTAGATGTATCTATTGAGTTCAACCACAAAAGAAGCATTCTTATTGTGATCAGGCGCTCCACAGATCTGACCTGTAACTTAGCCTAGTGGTGTCACCTGCTTGTCTCCATGGTGATAGATAGTTTATAGTGAGGAACAGTCTAGGCAAAGCAATAACACTTTCGATCAGCAGGTGACGAACACTAAATTGTGCACCTTTAAACTACATCCTGAACATAAATAAAAAATATTTTTTCCCTTTTTAAAATAAAATAAAATCACAGTAAATATTGTCCGACACACGCACCCCAGGTCAGAGAGGTCCATTTTCTTTTATTGCTTTAAAGGATTTTTTGGCCTTGAGGCTTTATTAGACAGGACAGCCCAGTGTGACATGGGGATGAGAGAAGGGAGGACTTGCAGTAAACTGTCAGAGACACTACGTGTTTTTTTCCATTTTTCGAATATCAGTTATAGTTTGGGTCCAGTCGTCGATTGTTGGTGATGTTTGTGTCCTCCATTTTTTCGTAACGGCCTTTTTACCTGCCGATTGGAGTTTGCTTCAAAAGCATCCATTTATTGTGTCCATGGAAGAAGTTTTGAGGCCCGAATACATAGTTCTGGAATCTAAAAACAGTCTGCAGCGCTTTATTGATCTCAGGAACAGGACCGTCCAAGAACACATGGTATTGGTGGGCCTCCTGCCACAGTTTCTCCAACATTAACATTTCCTTGTGAATAATGGGCCCTACAGGTGTTATAAAAAATGTGTTAGATTTTGCCAACAGAATTTAGATTGATTTATTCCACTCCACTTATTTTTTTGAAAACAAAGAAGAATTGTACACAGGGCCCCGAGAAGAACCGGCCTACTGACTTCTAGGATATTTAATGTCATCACCCGTACCACCAGGCGACGTTGACTCTCAGAATCTCTAAATAAGTTTCTTTATTCTCATCTATTTTAAACCACTGAAGAGGCTAAATGTTCTCGACTCTCTTCCAGCAGCTTGTCTTATGAAATTCTCAGTACCTGCTCCGTTATGCAGAATCCGTTGAATCCCTCGGAGGTTCCCGTCGCCCTTTATCGCGAGTACTGCAGCTGTGGACCTGATTGTAAGTGTTTCGCCGTGATGTGTTCACCTTTGTGCTGTGGGATCTTCAAATATAGAACCAGAGCCAAAGAGACAGTGAAGCAGAACAAACCTCTCCTTCTGTAGGCGTTAGTCTGGGGTTCAGTCCGATTACCTTTGATAGGTCTTTACCAGTGGTGAAAGAAGTACTCTGGGACAGGCCTGAAAAAACACAAAAAGGCAGTAAAAGTATGCCATAAAAAAGTCTATTTAAGTAAAAACATGGAGGTACCTGTGGAAAAATGTTTCACACAGATTTTGAGAACTATTAAAGCATCAAATGAATGAGCTTGATAAAGTATTGAACTCCTTTTTGTTATTATTTCTAAGTATATTTTTGTCAAAACTTTACCTCAAAATGAATGAGGTTTGTGTGAATGAATGAATGAATCAGGCTGTCATTTTCATTTGCCATCGTAAGAGGTCGAGAGAAACCGCAGCTGTTTAGCCACAGTTAGTTTCAAACGCTCCTTCTTTTGTTCCGGCGCTGCTGCTCTGACATGTGCCGCTGTGTACCGGCGCTGACCGGCGCTGACCGGCCACGCCTCAACCTCTGTTTATTCCACTCGAGCTACGTCACTGGCTAGGCAGGGAACGCACGCTCGCGCTGACACTACGTCACAGGTCGGGCGGGGGAGGCGGATGGCTCTTCGCGAGGGTGGGGGCGCCTGCACTTCCGGGTGTGTGTGGGTCAGAGATATGGGTGATATTTTATAACTATTATGTTCTGGGTGTTGCACAACACTTATTATTATCAACGATACCCTCAGGGTCGACTATGAAACGGGAAAAAAAGTATCATATAGGATCTTTAAGTACAGCACTTTTACTTTTGGACTTTCCTCGACGGATCTTTACACTTTGAAGACTCTTACTGTCAGACCTGTATGTTAGTGTCGTTCCTCCACATGTTTAACCCAATCTGTTTCAAACAATCACTTAAGAATAAAAATAAAAATGAAAATAAAAATTAAGTTTAGTCCTGGTGGTAGAAAACAGGAAACGCTCAAATGAAAATGAGATGAAAAGTTTGCAAATCACTGCATTTGGACAATAAAGGCTACTTTTTCGTCTCATACAGTGGTTTTCCAGTAAGGGTTCCTCTGTGTTTTAAAGGCCTCACACCTTTCAAAAAATTCATAATTTCAAAGCCCAAACTGCTTAAGCAGGAACTTCAAAGCCAGTATTGTTAGTAGCATTATTTAAACTAAATATAAAATTATATAAATAAGACGTATTGTGCACTTTTCTGCTAAGTAGAAGCACATGAAATTACATTTTGCTCATTGTAAATCCTAATGTTTATCTTAGACTAATAATATAAATACAGAACTGATTTGCTTCTGCTTGCCAGAAATGTCAAGATTACATTTTATTGTCATTTTCATGCACACACAAAACAAGCTACTGTTCCACAGAAGCCCTCAAAGTCAGTATAAAAATGCTGACTTTTTTAAACCCTATGTGTAATGACCTGGAGTCTGATCTTTTCTAAGTATGAAGTATGTGGGCGTGATGGGTGCAAACAAACACATTCAGAACAAAATGACTCAAACATGCTTGAATGAATCTAAATACCACTCTGAGTAAGCTAATGATAAGGAAAAATGGTTATAACGTAAACCTCATTTTCTCAATTTCGCACATTATGTCTCTTTTAAAAAGACAAACGAAAGGTTTCTAAATGTAAATGATGCAGTTGAATAACTCTTGGTTGTATTATTAGCGTTGGTCTCTCCAGGCTGCAGTCCTTGTAGTGGGGAGCAGGTGATGTGCAGCTGGAGCTATGACCATAAATATGCGCTCTGTATTAACACGCAGCGGTTGAAGAGGGCCCAGTCTGTGCGTGGCGTGGCTGAGAGCGTGTACCGTCACCTGGGGCGGACAGCTGATGGCTCGTGCATAAGTCATGAGCTCCAGATCACTCCACTGTTTATGGAGATACATAAATAATACACACCGTCTGCACAGCCCAATGGGAAGCTGTGATTCTGCAGGATAGAACAGGTCAAACTAGAGCGTTCAGTCCACATCTGGCATTCTGGAAAGATTCAAATTCAGATACAGAATCTACTGTTTGATGCGTGGGATAGAATATGTCATAGTCTTCATGTCATTTGTCTATGTTTTGCTCTGTGCACAACGCTGTTCCAATCACTCCCTGTTTTCTCGTGACCCTTCCTTATTACACACAGTTATGTTAAAATAAAAGAACATTTAAGTAGAGAACTGCAGACAGTGAGTTACATGTGAATGGTCACACACATCCTACAGAATAGTGAATACTACGTCTATTATTTGTTAGTCTTTAGACACGGCATCGTTTGAGTGTCCGCGCGTTTCCTTACGCCGGACACTATTAAGCTGTCGCACCATTTCAAGTGCTGTCCAAATGTCCAGCAGCTGAAAAAGTAGTGCACTCAAAACAACCATAACGCCCATAATGCACCCTGAAATGTAGAGTCCTACGCAGGTCAATTTAGACCACAATGCAATGCGAGAGTTGGAGTCTAAAACTGAACACAACACGACTGAATGAAAGCAGAGAAGAGCGGTTTAAACAGAGCCCCGTCGACCTGTGATTATGAATAAACCATAAAAACCTTACACTGTAAAGTCACAACGTTAGTCATGATTATGAATAAACTCCTTTTAAATAAAAGGTTAGGCTGTAAAGTTGCTGTCTGTTTGAGATCGATGTTAAATACAACTTGTATAATTAATCATACTCCGGACGGATTTGATTGATATTTAGCAGACTTTTTCCACCCAGATGCCAGAGTTCCGTAGCATTCACCAATAGTTTACGGTCAGGAGTTTTGTAGGTTCATCAGGGAGTCAGGTGTAGCCTATTCCTCAAGAACTACTCTCACAAGTTCCTTTCCTTGTTTGTGTTTTGTAGCCACTGGAGCAATATTATGGTCTTGGAATAGATCTAAATAGAAGTCTATGACCTTCTAGTCCAGACAGGAGAAGGTAGTCATGTTCTGTCTCTCGTTCTAATGGAAAAAAGGCACAGACGAGCTGTTCTCATTCCGCAGCACAGATGGCTGGAGCAGACAGGTTCAAGCACATTGTCCTGCTCCTCTGTCAGGGTGCGGCGCATGCATCGGCTCATGGTTCATACATAAATCAGCAGCGCGGTGGTCCAGGTCCCTCCCATGGCACCTCTCCGCTCCGATCTGGACCCCAGCCCTCCCATTACCAGCCATCGGCGCTAAGCAAATATGATACCGCCAGCACTTTGTGTCACACGTCCTTACATTCAACAGCGGTCGCATGGAAGCCGAGGGAGGGAAACCTTTTCGGGCCATCTGTGCGCTAAAAAGGTGGAGGCATCTCATGGGAGGAGGCGGGAGTGAGGATGTAAGCCATTACAACAGCAGCACACGCCGGATCAAATATTTACTTCTTACCTGTGTACTGCAAATGCCAACTCACACTGAGATGTATTAAAGATGATGTTTTTGACAAGAGCCGGCAGCCTTTAGGGACAGGCTCAGAGGAAGGAAGGAGCCTGAAACAAAACGACAGGGACCAACAGGGACTTTGATCACTTTTATAGTCGGTGGGTTGAGGAAAATGTGAAAGAACTGCAGAGTACACAGTGTTATATGTTTTATGTTGCTTTGATTTTTATGCCTTACAGTCTTGGAGAAATGTCTCATTTGAATAATTTGCCATTTTGGAGTGTTCTTGGTCAACTTCTACACCAGACAGGAAAGCAAAACAGAGATTATTTGTCACATAATTCCCTTTTTTTTTAATAAAAGGTGTGTTTGGTGGTGTGTCCAGGGCCCATAATCACATGAATGTCACATCAAATGCAGGGCGTTGCTGCAAACGTCTTGCAATATTTTAGTTGTCTGTTACAAAATATAAAATGACAAACTCTATTCCAAATTGCATTGTTTTGGGACTGTGTTAAAGATGCCCTATGTAACCTTTGTGATTGAATAAAAACGCCTGAATAAATAAAAGATACATACATTTAATGCCATACTGTGGAGCATCTCACACAAAACAGTAATATCCCCATGGAAACAAGCTGGTGGAGCCCCCCGAACAGAAAAGTGACATTTGTACAGTATAGTGCTACTTACATTACCGTGGTATCACGACGCCATTATAACATCCTCTCAAACTTAGTCCAAATTGGCTAATCAAGTACAAATATTCTGAAGCCTTTTGATTGGTTGCAGTTTGTCTGTTTTGCCACTTGACAACATGACTGAACCAGACTGTGCACAGGGCTTCCACTCCACAGGTTCATTAGCCCTTTCCTCTGCTCACTCGCTGTGATCCTGTCTGCTCCTCCCAACATTTGATCAGATATTCACTAAACTTCTCACATGAGCCTTATCGAAATGTGGGTCATCTTTGAACCTGCCCGGGTGATCGCTTTAGGCCAGACAAACAGTTAAAGAGGAATTTATGAATATAGATACAGAATCATTTCTTTGGTTTGTTAGGAGTGCGTGTGGACGTAGCCTACATCGGTCTGACACTATGTACATACAGGGTCATGCATTATTGAAGAGAAGCGCGAGGCAGAGGAAAACATTTACATTCTCGCATAAATTCAACACTACTTTGGTTAAACAACGTAACTACAGTGGACTCTGGCTTGAACTTTGTTTTTAAATGGGGAATAAATGACTTGAACGAAACAAATGAGTGAGGTGAGAGAAGATTTCTCCCCCTGAACCTATTCAGGGATGAGGCGGTTCGGCTGCGGTGGGAGAGATTGGCCAAGCTACCTTTATCTTATTCATTTATTAACCTTGAACCAGCTTAAGGCATGCCATTCACAGTGATGTGTAAGTGGACCACAACCTGTCACAAATTTGAATGCACCGTGATAAACAGTTCGTCAAGACTGAAAGCATTTGCTTTGACATGAAGAACTTCACAATAATCCAACGAAGGATGCTACCTAGAAGTTTGCGGGAAGCGAGCTAGAAGAGTGAAGCAGAATTTGTTTTGATAATAAAATCCTAACTTTATCTTTATTTATTTTTTTGAATTTAAAAAAATTAAATGAGTCTTAAAAGGGAGCTCTTTGTCTAGTTCAAGGGCGAAGGTGCATAAAATTAGAAACTAAATCGAGGGGGTTGATGGGATTTCATCTGGTAACACACATCCATGTGACAAAATCATGGCTTTGCTTTTGTCTGGATTCCACACTATCTTCAGGGAGTTCATATAAATGGAAAATAGAATTGGGCCTTAGATAGAGCCCTGAGGCACTCATTTGGACAACTCAAAACTTGTGACCGATTTGACCAATAATTGGCTAACTAGGTTTGGGAAGAGATACCAAATGATTGGGATCATGGTATGTGACATGAAGGCCGGTCAGGGCAGACTGGGTGAAAAAGAACTTTTTTTCTGCTCAAATCAGAGTGTTGCTGTGCTGATGTGACCCAGAATATGAAGCTCAATGGAAAAAGAGTGTAATGTGATGCCTGAGGTTCCTGTACAGGCCTTACTGGCAGATGACAAACGGTTGAGTCAAGTGGAGGAAATTGAGAATCCCTGAGTAAAATATGTGCTTACGACCTGGAAAGAGCTAATCAAAAACAAAAGAAGGATGGCTCATCTAACGACACATACCTGAGATTTAAAGTCTGGATTACAAAATGTATATTTTTTTCACCGCACTGTAAAAGAAAACCAAATGAAAAGCTGTGATATGTTGAAGGAATCGTTTGGTTTTAAGAAACAGGACTGTTATGGATATTTAAAAGTAAGTAGTTATTATAACCAAGACATTAAACAAAGCAATGACCACCATAACCCTCTGACTGAAATCTTGGGTCACAGGGAGAAACATGCAAATGGGTTGGCCTGAGAGTCGAACCTGCAACCAACGTGTGAGTGGCTTACTCTGTGCAAGAGTGCAAACCATTCTGCAACCGTGCCGCTGGTTGCCAGGAGGCCCACCATTACCATGTGTTTTGGGACTGTCCCATTGCTCGGAAAAATTGGACTGAGATCAATAAAGCGCTTCAGACTGTTTTTGACATCGCCATCACACTGGAGTGTAGAACTATGTATTTTGGCCTCAAAACTCCTGCCATGGACACAATAAATGGGTATCTATGGAGCGTACTCTTGGCAGTAGGGAAAAAGACCCTCACAAAAAATGGATGACCCAAAATGCAAAGCCGATTAAGGACTGGGGCCAATTTATAATGGACATTTGCAAAATGGAAAAAATTACATTCGGGTTCAATTTGAAAATGGACAAATTTGAAAGACTTAAAAATGATTGATATTTGCGGCTTCGTTTAAGGACAAAGATCAACTCCAAAAGCTTCGGTTCAGTCTCATTCCCTGCCGCTATGGCGTCCTCTACAAATTTAGTCACGTGGGTGAAAGAGCTCTATAGCTTTAATACCGTAGGCTTAATACCATACGGTGGGATATTCCAAATAACATCTCCATGGCGACAACATGTGACGGATCCTCCAAAAGAAAAATAAGACAGTATAGTGTTTAATACTGTCTGTTTCCACTGGTCGTGTGTTGAAAGGTTTCTCTGGCTCCCACCTCTTATCATGCCCTGTAATGTGCTGTGACAGAGACAAACCGGCAGAGCAGTTCTCCTGGCGGCCGCTCTCGTGTGGAGCTGCACAAGGGCGTCCAGGTTCTGTGAATGCCTCCTCTGGGACCCGCAGATGAATGTGAACGCGCTCCAAGCATGTGGGATTATTTAGACTGCTCCTGTTCGCTAATAAGCATTGGGCATCACGCCTCAGTCTCCCCCCAGCTCTCCATTCTCCTCTATAAGCTAACAAACGCTGGAACTCTTTCAAACTCTCAACATACATTTAAATAATATCTCACGTGCTAAGCAAAACAAAAGGTTGAAAAGATAGCGACTTATGTGGTGAGCAGACAGTGCTGTGCTCATGTAACTTTGCTGGCAAATGTATTTAACTGTTCTAAACAGAAGATACATATGATACGTTTTAGGCAATCACTTTGTAAGAACATATTCAAACGTATGTACAGAATTTATCATTTACTGTTTTAATTTTAATTTTTACAGTGCTTTCCAGCTTTATTCCACAAACAAGGAAAAACATGCATTCTTACTGTAAGTGGGCTCGCCTCTCCACAGATAAGACCTGTAACTTGGCCAGGTGGTGCGACCTGATGTTTTTCATGGAGACAGACATATTTCACCCCATACAATGGAACATTCCTGGAAAGGCAATAACATCGACAAGGAGAGAACCAAGACGCTGCAAATGGTCGGTCCTGAAGATAAACCCATATGACGGGTCCTTAAAGAGGACCTCGATCAAAATCCCAGAAAGGAACCTTTGACAGACCAACCTGAGATCCTGCTGATAGAATACGGATAAGTGTGTGAGTCAGGCTGGATCTGAGGTGCAGCTGACATAGAGCTGTAGGTTCAGGCAGTGAGTCAGGCCCGGAGCGCGGCGCTTTCATCTCCCTAATGCTCCTAACACAAACGTCTACCTGCCCGCCATCCGTTAAACCTCCATCCCTGCACATTTAGCCACGCTCATAAATACGGCATTACGCTAGCAGCAGGGTGTTTTATGCGCTCCCTATGGTCTGGCTTTTGTTTTAATGAAGCCATTTGCAACTTATGAGCAAAAAAAGTGGCATATTAGATGGGGCCAGATCAGTCAGAGCTATTCCCTCTCGGTGTTTAATACATGTGCGGAATGAAATGAGGCTGCGTGGTCCATAGGCAGGAGCAGGAGAGAAGGGAGGAAGCGTGCTAAAACTGCAGCTGATTTAAAGCGGTGAGGAGCGGGGAACATCGTTGACTTAATCACATTGTTCACTGGTGTCACGGCGTCTGCACGGAGCTGTCGGTGAGCCTACATTAGAGGGTGCAAACAGGACAGCCTGCCAGGGGATTTTTTTATTTTTTTTTACACAGAATAAAATCACAGTTCAGGGTTAGTTATAAACATAAATGCATTAAATGTTCCGGGCGAAGGCCAAACGAAAGAATTACAATTCTGAGAGAAGAATCTGATGATATAAATTATGATCGAAGCACATTGCAAACATTCTGTATTCTTATGATGCGAGAGTGACAATAAACGCATATTTCAGTTTATGAGTTGATGACATTTAAAGTACACATGACTATACATTAAGGCCAACGCACAACAAAGCTTGACGCGCGTCATTCACACACGGAACTCTACACGGCGCGGCTCTTAAAAAGGCTTTAAAACAACTCGGGGGCGCTTTAAATAGGAGTTTAATGTGCAAATTACTGCCAAAAATGAGAGACAGAGTGAAAGGCTGTGTGAGGACAGAAAAGACGGTGGTTTGAGCAGGCCATTAATAACTTAAGTGAGAGATGGGAGTTTTCTATGCACAGGAGAGGAGCAGGAGAGGAGCAGGGGAGGAGCAGGAGAGGAGGAGCTGGAGAGGAGGAGCAGGAGAGGAGGAGCAGGACAGACAAGAGGAGCAGGAGAGGAGCAGGGAGAGAGCGGAGAGGAGCAGGAGAGGAGCAGGGGAGGAGGAGCAGGGGAGGAGGGAGCAGGAGAGGAGCAGGAGAGGAGGAGCAGGAGAGGAGGCAGGGGAGGAGGAGGAGCAGGAATAGGAGCACAGGAGAGGAGCAGGAGGAGGAGCGCAGGAGAGGAGGAGCAGGAGAGGAGCAGGAGGAGCAGCAGAGAGGAGCAGGAGAGGAGCAGGAGAGGAGCAGGAGGAGAGGAGGCAGGAGAGGAGCAGGAGAGAGGAGCAGGAGAGGAGCAGGGAGGAGCAGAGAGGAGCAGGAGAGGAGCAGAGAGAGGAGGAGCAGGAGAGGAGCAGGGGAGGAGCAGGAGAGGAGGAGCAGGAGAGGAGCAGGAGAGAGCAGGAGAGGAGGAGCAGGAGAGGGCAGGAGAGGAGCAGGAGAGGAGCAGGAGAGGAGCAGGGGAGGAGCAGGAAGAGGAGCAGAGAGGAGAGGGAGAGGAAACGGAGGAAGCAGGAGAGAGCAGGAGAGGAGGAGCAGGAGAGGAGCCAGCGAGAGGAGCAGGAGAGGAGCAGGAGAGGAACAGGAGAGGAGCAGGAGAGGAGGAGCAGGAGAGGAGGAGCAGGAGAGGAGCATGTGTTTCCAGCGCTGCATCCGAGAGTTCCAATCGTGGCGCATCAAAACGAATTGCAACGCCTTTTTTGCCTCATGAAAGCGTCCCAGTGTGCATGTCACTAACCCGAGTAGGTTTAAAAATGTTCATGATGTCACTTCCTGTTTGGACATGAGTATTACACAATAGTATAATGTGAAAAAGAAGAAGACGTCTTTATTTTGTGAAATGATGGTTTAAACGTGTAATGTCGCTTATTCAGACAGAGGGGTTCAGCTTATGAACTCAGCTCTCCTTCATGTCATTTTGTACTCTTATTTTCCAACTTTTTTTTGCAAATTGCAACTGCTTAACAATTACCACAGGAACTAGCCAACCTAACTAACTAACCTAACTAGCTGTCACGCCAACTCAGTAGAGGGCCAAAATGGCAAGGTTTTATTGCTTTAGACATCTTTAGACAGATGAAATAGATTACTACATTCGATGTATGTACTGCTGAAGTACTTGGAGTAGAGCCACTGCTCTTGTTTATTATAACTATTGTGTAAATTAGATGACCTTTGATCCTTGTTTACGGTGCAGTTGCTAGGTAACAGTCCTCACATTACCTCTACATGTGTCACATCTGCTGTCGAATCAGGAAATAAAATGAGAACTGTCACCAAGACTCCAACTTTGGGAACCGTAAATATAATAATTACGTCTATGTGAAATGTCGTATGCAGTGTGACGTTCTTCAAAGAGCCAAAGAGTCTTTATGGCCTGTCTCTAGACATTGCCCCACATCAAAACCTCCTTCACCACTATCACGAAGAACCCAGGAGGGAATATCCAGCAAAAAAACCGAAACGGTTCATATTTATGGATTTTGAATTTCTATTGATTTAAACTTTGTGTATTATATTGCGACAAACCATCAATCCAATAAATAGATCAAACAAAAGGACGTGAGCACAGCGGAGGTCAGTTCAGAACGATTCCTGACTGAAACGAACTCTATCTCCGAGTGAGTGTTTTGTAGCTGAGCGTCTGCTGTGAAACTTCTCCTCTGTATCAGTGTCAGCGTGACAAATGCAGCACATTTTTCTGTTCAGACGACACATTTATGACTGCGCTGATGATAGACATCAAAGTGGAAGAGAAACAAAAGTGCTTTCAAAGTGTAATGGGAGCTCAAAGTTCTCTTTTCTCCTCTTTGTGTGGAATGAGTCTTATCATGACAAACACGCCACGTCCACACTTTCAGATCTGCACATCTTAAGGGCTTTCTTATTATGTATTATGCTAAAGATGCATATAACAAATGCAAATTTATGGAGCAGCGGAGTGTCACCTCACTTTAAGGAAGGCGTCCAAATAGTGGTGCGTCTCTCACTGTGGCTCATCAAAGTTGTGGCGCAGCTTTGAACGGCGGGACGCTAAGATGTGCCAGCTTTTGTTTCCCACTAATATCCCTGGAAAATCTGGTTAGAATGGGCCCACGGAGCACGGAGCAGCGAAGCAGAGATTCCACACTGTTTTCACAGCTGTCTGTCGCAGGACGCTGGTGAAGGTGGTGCATATGTGTGTGTATGGAAGGGGTGTGTGCGTGTGTGTGTGTGCGTGTGTGTGTGTGTAAAGATGAGAAATGGGGAGCAGAAAGGATAAACCAATAGAATGAGCGAACTGACAGTGTTTGAAAAGTAATAGTGTATTATCTGTCGGAGCAGCTGGAAGCACTCTCCGCGTCTTCAGAGCGGCTCTTCTCTTTGTGATACCAAAACTGTAAAGTAGTCACGCGCCAACGCCGACTACACGAGCGGTAATACTCCAACATGTGACAGCCACACTAAGAATAATGGCTTTCTGATAAATGTAGCTCAATTATAGCCATATTCAGGGTAAGTTATAGCCGCCACTGCATGCGGCTCATGGGATCGTGGTCATGAGATTGCACCTGAAAATGACGGGACGCTAAGAACCACGATCGAGATTTGATGGGTTTTTGCCGTCAAATCTTTCAACATAACACAATGAGAAAACACTGTAAACTTGAACTGTTAATATGATTATAATTCTACAACATTACTTTTTTCTGATGGATTGGACTTGAGCATCTAATAATGAGGAATGGTTGCACGGATAAAATGGTTGGTGGAGAGGAGGAGATGGAGAGGCTGACGGCTCTACTGCTGAGAAGATGGAGTAGAAGACAAATAAAGGACGGAAGGGTAAAAATAACAGCTTGAGAGATTATGGGCTGACTCTGACGGAAAGGTGACGCATGAGAGGAATGAAGAAGATTTACAATCGGAATGGTCGAATTCTGCTTTGTTTGTCCGAACTCTGCCCTGTGTAGACCCCGAAGACCCCGACCATGAGCCTCCTTTGGGCCCAACAAGGAGAGGCTGAGGATTTCGCTGCTGCAAAGATGGAGTGGAGCAAGGTTGCCAGGCTTCAGCAGCCAAACCATGCAAAAGCATCTGAAAAACCACCAAAACCCACGGAATGTCCGCCGCGGCTGTATTTTGTGAAAGCAGCACTCTCAAACTCAAATCAAATCTTTGAATATGAGGATTTGTCACTGAAATACTTTCATTAGGTTTATTCCTAAATGAATACATTTTACATGAAGAATTGTTCAGGGCCAATTCAAACGATAGTTTTGACCCGCGGCAGCTCTCGAAAAGCTGCCCAATTCCCAAAACCGCATACCTGGCAACACAGGAGGGTTGCGGTAAGGGAGATGTAAATGACAAGCATAAAGGAACATGTTGGGCATTCTTGTGGCTTTTAAACAAATGTTTTTTTTCATCTTGGAATTAGTAATTATGTAAATGTAAATATATATATATATATATATATATATATATATATATATATATATATATATATTATATATTACATTTGGAATGTTTTGTTTTTTTCAATACCAAAATATCAGTTTCCAGTGCAGTAGTATGGCGCTGGGAGTCATGGACATAATTAGTAGATGTGGCGTTCAATGCTCTTTTTATCGATCACTTAGCAACTCAGCTAGTCCTAGGACCCAGAGCCAGCCCCTATAGCCGTTAGCATTAGCCTGCAAAAAACGCAAGCTACGAATAATCAAGAGAGGGTCAGCTGGAACCAACCCATCGACCACATCGACCGAGATCTGAAAGCCACGTTAAGTCACGGTGGAGAGTGAAACCTTTTGAGGTTTTATTTCATATAATACTTTGTGTGTAACTCAGTGGCATCAGAGCTAAAGGCTAACTGACATGAGATATCTCATGTGAATCTGGTAAGAATCTAGAGACACTAAACATCCTCTTTTACATGTTCCTGCTGAAGAATCTGTTAGATACTTGGCTTCACCACTCAGTATGTGAAGGAGCGCTCAATCTGAATTGAGTTTGTAGCAACGGGCAGAGATAGAGAATTGTGCGGCTATGATTGTCTACGGTTGGAGTGTCCTCTGTTGTCAATAGTTGGAATGAAGCCATTAGGCAACGTGACTGCTAGGCTAATTGAGCCATGCGTTTGTAGTAGACACAATTTGACCTCAGAGAGTGCTTAAAACAAGTCTGGAGATGGATAATGAATGACCTGTTGCATAACAACCCGGGGATAATTGTTGTTATTTCTTATCGCTTAGAGAAGACAGACTTGTAAAAGGATCAATAAAATAAGAGTGAATGAAGCAAAATGCAACTTACTTTTTCAATGTGTCCTTGCAGAAGTGATTGGTCGCGAGGCAAAGGGAGCATGTTGTAATTGTTTGGTAGCGATGGAAAGAACAGAAGTAAGGTACAACGAGGAAACACACTCTTCTACACGACTGTTTGAATTTTGCAGCGTAGACCTCAACCTTGACCCTCCCTTGCACTGGACTTCAACACCACTCCAACATGGCGGACTCTCAGATTAATATTAGTGAGTCCATTCAGCGTGGGACAGTTATGGTTGGACGCAGCGGCGCACAGATGCTCCCAGGTAATGTCCCTCTCAGGCTGGTGCGATTACAGCCTGGGCAAGAGCCAAGCCCAGCAGCTGTCCTTCCAACAACAGCCAATAAACTCTCTGCTCATCCACAATCATAAACCATCATCAACAATCATAAAGTCTCGTATTGTGAATGAGGCCAATGTCAGAGTGTCCAGAGCACCAACCCCAAGGTCAATGGGAGCGCCATTAAAGTCAATAATGTGTGTGAATGAAACACGAGAAGAAGAATACAACTACAAGTCTTGGGTTTGATTTCAGGACGGCATGGGCTCTTTCTGTGTGGAATGAATCTATCCTCCCAATATCCTGGCGACTGTGATAAGACAATTTAATTTAGTTTTTGACCTAATTAATTTTAGTATCAGTCAGTTTCAATTTAACAGAATTGGTTTTATATATATATATATATATATATATATATATATATATATATATATATATATATATATATATATATATATATATATATATATATATATATAAAATGGTAAATTGTATTGCATTGCTTTGTATTTGTGCTTTGTATTTGATACTCTGGGATTGAATAGTGGATCTTGTCTCCACGTTTGTCCTTTTAATCATTTATGTTTGTTTTTTATTATTCCACGAAAATATCAATAGGAGTCAGATGAAAAATACTGGTATGAAAAATCGACTTTCAGGTTGATACTCCCGACCAAGAACCTCATTCTAAAGCTGGAGTTTGGTTCCTGGGCATTGCACCTTCACCCACTGCTCCTGGAAGAAGGGTCCAGTGAGATCACATTTTCTTACAGGACAAAAAAAGTTCTCTTAACTTTGCCTCAGAAACTTAAGAAGAATGCTTATTGGTTAATGGTTCTTTTCTGTCTTTTTTTTTTTAGAACATTTAGCGTGAGTTGAAAATCTTTTGGCAGGTCAGATGTTTTGCCTGTCCTCACTAGTCCAGCCAGGGTCCGCGTCATGTCTCATTGTGTTTGGACGACCCTCAGAAATACAGAAATATGGAATGACACATGCAGCGGTCTTCTCTGCCATTTCACTAATTCTTTCCTGGCTCTGACCTGACTCAGAGCAGCTGCCCGCCCCAGTGCCACGAGGGCAGGTCGGGCCGTACCTCACACTTTTCTCACAATGTGCCTCTGAGCGTGGTCGTAGGACAAGCATGGTCCAGACAATCAGACCATGGAAACGTCTCGATCCTGTGGATCAGGTGGTCTCGTCAGTCTCATGTTTGTCTTGGGACTTGGGCCTTAGTTCGCATTCAAGTTGTAAAACAAAACATCGTCCATCAGATGGAAGGATTGTCCTGAGCCACCACGAATCTACATGCAATCTTGCTCCACAGATCTGACCTGTAACTTGTCTGGAGGTGCCACTTGCTCTTCTCCATGGAGAGACGTTTAGGTAAAGAAGTAATTAAACATACTTTTGATTACCTTTGGCATCTCCATCTACTGGTAGCAGAGGGAATTATCAAGGGCAACTAAACAAAAGCTAGACAGAGAAGTTGTAATGAACGTGATTTACTGGGAGAAATGCTCTCAACGTGTTTGCCAATTATTTATGGATTTAAAAACAGCACAAAAGCCTTTGTAATTTGAAACTGAGCATTTTTGTGAGGCTCAAGGGCCAAAGGAACTCGTTAAAAGGATTAATGAAACATGCGTGATAATGGAGACAACTCCAGTTTTGGAGAGGGACCCTTCATGTTTAAAAGCTCCAAAAAAGTACATTTTGCATGACCCTTTGAGCAGGTGGCGGACTCTCCAGCAAAGGGTTTCATCGTGAGGTTGGGACCACTGGACCACCATTTAGTCCTAGTCTCTTCTTTGGATAGTCGTACATGTCTCTGTCTAGGATCGTCCTGGGACTGGGACCAGGGCCGAATATGAGGTGACATCTGAGGCAGTTGTTGCATTTCTTCATAAATGATTTAGACTGTCGCCCTGGAGACACACCTTGACGTCGTGAAATCGTGCCCCAGATCGAGCTCTGTCCGGGGGGGTGTGGACAAATGGACGGGCCCCAGTCCCCTCGGCCCTCGGGTTTCCATTATCTTGGGCCCCGTAATGAAGCGGTGTCAGGATGCAGAGTGCCATAGACCTGACTGTGGGGAGTGTAGGTGCAGTTAGCGTCCTCCGAGGGCCTAATGCGAGTTTAATGACGGCGCAGGACGATGACACGTACAGGAGGTGAAGGTGACGCCCCGTGATGTCTGGCTCTGCTCCCTGGACCTCGCTGCTCTGTTTGATAAACGCCATTCATGTTCAACCCACTGTGCCCTTTACAATTGTATCTGTGCTTGAACCTCTGCTGTCACTCGGATGAATACATCTGTAACATACCAAAATAATGGTTGAAATAGGAATGAGGAGGATACATTTCTATTCAAATCTATTGCTTTATCTTTAAAAATATAGTTATTGCACATTTTAATTTGCATGCGAAAGTTAGATAAGGGTAATTGTTTTTAGAAACCCTGTGGGGCAAAATCATTACAATTAATACAAGCTAAAACTGTTATATGTCATTTCCGTTGGCTCGCACGAGTTACATTTTGTGCAATACGTTGTGCAATATGTTTTTTACTCTCATTTCATGTGATTATCTTCGTTTAAGTGGAATATGACATCGTGTATTGTCCTTGCCTACCAAAATGACAAGAAACATACATTTCATTCAAGCAGTTTGAACTTTTGAAGATTGTTTTCACCATAAACTGGATGTTTTTTGAATCCTTCTAGAAAAGTCCCCATGGTTGAGATGATTGTACAAGGAAGACGCATGAGCTGCAGTTGATATTTCTGATGGCGCACACATTAGCGGCGAGGCCTTCTCCGTCAGTTATTCAGTGATGTACTTCCCCTGCGCATTCTTTTGGATTACTCAACAAACAGTCGATAGAGTCGAGACAATGTACGAGGTGGAATGGTGAAATCCCCTGCTCGGACATGTTCCCCAGACAGATTCCCCACCAAGCCGCGATCCATGCATTACAACCTCTAAGTGCATATTCGCTCATTGAACGCCAGTGTCTTCATGACGGCGTAATGGTCTCCGGATGCTCCAAACACATTCATTTTCAGACAAAAGTCCCTTCATAGTTGCGGGGGGAGAGTAGACCTGACGTTCGCAACAACACTTTACCGCAAATCTGATTAATGCTTAAACCAATTACAACTTCCCCCAATTAGAGACCATTACCAGGTTAAGAGCTCCTATTTATCTTGCTGATTTACCCTCTTCATGAAGTATCTATGGATGTTTGCGGCGCATATATCGATCGCCATCTTAGTTTGGAAGGATTCAAGCAAACACCCTGACGGAAATGCTCATTGCTCGCGAGTGACGTTGCAATCAAAGTTATATAGCAATAAAGAATGAGGAGGTAGCCATCTTCCCGGACCATAATGCCCTGCGTCGTAATTACCGTGATGTGGAATAACAGCATTAGGCAAAGAAAGACATGCATTCATAGAGTTGTAATCCAATCAAATCCAGTTTAGGGATAAAGGGACGCTCATTCAGACGGATGGGGGACAGGGGCGACCTCGGAGGGACACTTAAAGGCTACAGGGCAGAGGTCAGTGTCATAACTAACACATTTCAGTGCAATTTCATTTTGGATTATAACCAACTAGCTGGTATCCAGCATGTAGAATATTAAGGCGAGACACTGCAGGTTGCTAGGAAACATTCTCACAATGTTGTTTTTTTCCATTTTTAAATAAGGTATTTTATGTGGAAAAAATGCCAAAATTGCTCACACATCATTCTTGCTTATTTAGTTTTTGAGTAAACTATATTTTCCTAAAAATTCAAACGTCAATGTAAAACGGAAATAAATCAGGCTTTGAATTAGACATCAACAAATACTTCTGTGCGATCGTCTGTAAAATCTTTCTCAGTACAGAAAGTTCTTTCTCAGTACAGTAAGTACAGTTACTGTGCAACAAAAGTTGCAAGAGTTCTCTAGCGTTACCAATAATATACGTCATCATCCTTTGCTGAAAACCCTGTTACATCATCAGTAAAATGTCAATCAATAAACAGCAAAAGAAGAGTGTTTTACTGAGCATTATTTGTGTTTTAAGTTTACATCTTACCCAGCCGCACCAGCACGTAGGCCCGCCCTGAAGCAATAGTGTTGTTTTAGACTAAGAGCGCAAACATTCATTCAGAAACACAGATCAATAGCATTATTTCCCAATCTTGCATAAGCCGTTGCTAATTGCTAACATGAAACCTCTTCTTATTCTGATTCTGCTCCTTGTAACTCCAACGACCCCTGCACAGTAGTGACCAGGGCAGTGGACACAACAGAGTCCGTAAACACTCCATCAGACCGGACCATCAGAGCGTCTCCCAACGTCTCCCATCCATCAGCGGGGCAACATCAACCATTTGTTTCATGGAAGCAGCGGGGCACAAAGGTCGAGGGTCGCAGGGGTCACTTTGGGGCCCTGTACTCTGATGCCATCTACCTGCGTGTGCTCCTGCTCCGAGCGGAGGGGGAGGGAAGGCTTGTCGTCATTACCCGCAGCGTGGTGTACTGATGATAATGGCCTCACGCAGGAGTCCGGCCCACATCGGTTATTTCGGTCTTAATTCAGCCATTAACGTTTCATTAAAGAGTGCCGTGGAGCTGGTGCTGCCGCGCTCCACCGGCTGCCGTGGCTGATGGATGCAGCGAGCACTGCGGGCGAGAGGGGCCGAGGTGCAGGCGCACGCACACGAGCATGTGCACGGACTCACCTACCAATTTAGACTCGGCAACAGAACGTGAACGTCTGAATCTGAAGTGGCCGAGTCTGTTTCCCTGTGGACCACACTTTACAGCTCCAGTTTTTATGCATGCAAACCTGGTTTTCCCCACGTGAATCTACTTTTTCTGGTGGACAAGTGGGTGATGGATCGTAAAGGTAAATGGGTGTTTTTGAAAGGAGTCACAGTAAAGAAACTGGTGCTACAATGCCAAAAACAGGCGTTTTCAAAAACTGGAATTTAAATCAATTTTACATCCGCAAAATTTCAAATTGCGAATCTGGAATATATTTAATGAACTCCTTATTTTTATGTGTGCCTTCTTTTGCTATAGTTTATTTATATTTTAGTGTTACTATTCAGTTTCCAGTTGCAACTATCACAAAAGCAGGTTCCTAGTTTGTGAATTTTGTTGACTGACAAAGGAAATACAACTTTTCCTGATTCTGGACATGAAGAATAGAAAAGTAGAAGTAGCAGTAGCAGTAGTAGTAGTAGTAGTAGTAGTAGTAGTAGTAGTAGTAGCAGTAGTAGTAGTCGTAGTAGTAGTAGTAGTAGCAGTAGTAGGAGGAGGAAAAGAAGGCGGAGGAGGAGTAGTTCAGAATCAGAATCAGAAAAATGTTATTGCCAATGGACAAAATTCACAGACATAGGAACTTCCTTTGGTGATTCGGTGCAACACACAACGATGAACACTGATAAAAACAACATATAGAGATATATCGAGTTAATTGGCCTGTGTAAAATTAAGAGTTATACAAAACCTGTGGACAACATTGCTTATCATAATGTTTCATTTTGATTTTCGAATGTATTTTATTTCCTCATTTTAAAAAAACAAAATAAGAATGGCTTTTAGTAATGATTTCATGAACTGTCCAGACTTTTAATCAGTGACATTTAACACACAAAAGAATCACACTTCTTCCTCTGCTCAAACCCCACGTTTTCCTGACAGAGGCGGTGGTCTCCACAACCCAAACTTACTGACCATCAGACATGACTAAATCTCCACCTCTCGATCGTTAGATTAATTGCCCAGCGCAATAATCTACTGTAATTGTGCTGATATTTTGGTTCTCATAAATACAGCGGGATAATGAACCTTGCCACTAATAAAACTAGACTTTTCTTTACTTTTTTTTTCAGCAAAAGCAGGATTTCTGATTCAGACCAGGAAATCGACATTCTAGAATCTAAAAAAAACAACTTGAAACTCAAGTTCAAAAAATCAGTTTCTAGCCACACCTGAACTTCCCCTCCGCACGCGCACACACACACACGGGCACACACACACACACACACACACACGCCGCTTTCTTGTGCGCGTATGCTAATCTTTTTCCACTCCCGCGGCTGAGGTACGGGCTGGTAATGAACAGGCAGCCTCCAACAAGTCCGACACAATATTCTAATTAGACATGTATGTTTATTTAATGCGTCCTGGGCAAATTAGTTGTATAAAATTATGACTAATTAAGAGCAGCATTAATGGCGGAGTGCAGTAGCAGCCTCCACAAAGACAGGCATAGGTAATCACGCTATCTATGTCACTCATTAAGGTTTTGATCATCTTGACATGACATATGATAATGCCTTGGCTCATTTACATGCTCAGGCTGTTGCATATTTTACATTGATTTGGAAGAAGGAGTTAATCATATTTGGAATACATATTTATCCACCGTAGCACAGATGCAGG
This sequence comes from Chaenogobius annularis, assembly GCA_015082035.1. Lineage (NCBI taxonomy): Eukaryota > Metazoa > Chordata > Actinopteri > Gobiiformes > Gobiidae > Chaenogobius > Chaenogobius annularis. The sequence continues at coordinate 516,144 of BJKM01000397.1, forward strand.
CGTCAAAACTGTCTGCATTAAATTACTCCATTTTTAAAATAAATGCAGATTTTAGCAGATACATTTTGGATGGATTTCTTTTTTTTTTTACTTTGGGAATTTAGTGTTTTGACATGTAGTGCTTGCTGTGTTTACATGTGAAAAATAAATAAATAAATCAGATAACAGGGAGGAATTTTTGTATTTGAATGTGATGTGTTTACGTGCATGTGAGAAATGGGAAGATGAAAAATCGTTTCGTGGAGGTATTCTTGTGTTGTTCGTCACTTTCTGCACAGAGCTGGCCAGATGTTCCGGTCAGAAAAGCAGCATTCAAACATTTGTTGTGTCTCATATTTTTAACTACACACGTGAAATATCACATATATGTTCGATGAATCTGGAAGTAATGCAAGTATGTGGAGGCCTCTAAAATAAGTGTGTGTTTTCATGGTATTTCAAGGATACGAAATTGGCGCTTGTGGCTCTGGTGGTTGTCCATACGGTTGGCTCTGTGAATGCACTGTACGAGTGATCGTCAACCACATTCCTGTCAGTCAGCCTCAGGGCAGCTGTGGCTTCAAAAGCAGCATCTCGTAGTGCTTTGCTAAAGCACCATGTCAACCCAGGCCATTACAATCATTAGCACTTCAAAAGGTGCACTATGTGGCTTTTCTGGCAGGGTGCTTGTCTCCATGGAGATGTTAGTGCTTTACAGGTCTAATCTGTGCAGAGGCGTGCCCACTCACAGAAAAGCCGGTGTGTCCAGTGCGCGGCACAGGTCTCACAGTGAGACGGGAATCTGACCAAACTTAGAACCGTCGAGACGAGCTTCAGAAGTGTGTCTGATGTCCTCCAAGTGAGACCTCCATTAGCTATCATACATGTGACCATTCAATAACTCAAACAGGTGACTAACAGTAAATACAAACATGTGACCATCAGTAAACACAAACATGTGACCATCAGTAAATACAAACATGTGACCAGAAGTAAAGAAACATGACCAACAGTAAATACAAACATGTGACCATCAGTAAATATAAACATGTGACCAGAAGTAAACACAAACATGTGACCATCACTAAAAACAAACATGTGACCAACAGTAAATACAAACATGTGACCAGAAGTAAAGAAACATGACCAACAGTAAATACAAACATGTGACCACCAATAAATACAAACATGTGACCAAAGTAAACACAAACATGTGACCATCAGTAAATGCAAACATGTGACCAACAGTAAAGAAACATGACCACCAGTAAATACAAACATGTGACCATCAGTAAATACAAACATGTGATCAGAAGTAAAGAAACATGACCAACAGTAAATACAAACATGTGACCAACAATAAACACAAACATGTGACACCACGGTTAAGAATCAATACATTTTTGGCAATACAAATATTGCAATTAAAAAATACAGAATGGTTCAGATTAATGCCATACCGTGGAACATTCCTGCACTGCACCTGAATGTTCAGTTTACAACTCTTTTATTAGTAAGTTTGAACAGAGCGCAAAACATTTGTGTATCGATGGCAAAAGGACATGTTTGTTTGTGTGAGTGGCTCCGTAGGTAGGACCGAGTGGCTCCGTATGTAGGCTGGGTGGCTCCGTATGTAGGCTGGGTGGCGCCGTATGTAGGCCGGGTGGCTCCGTATGTAGGCCAAGTAGCTCCGTATGTAGGCCAAGTAGCTCCGTATGTAGGCCAAGTAGCTCCGAAAGGTAGGCCGAGTGGCTCCCTAGGTAGGACCGAGTGTCTCCGTAGGTAGGCCGAGTGGCTCCGTAGGTAGGCCGAGTGGCTCCGTAGGTAGGCCGAGTGGCTCCGTAGGCAGGCTGAGACCACACTGGAGCACTGATGGATGTCCTGGTGTATGGCGTATGCAAATGCTGTACGAGAGCAGTGGATAATCGACACTTAGCTGTAGCATATGGTTCACCCGACTGCCAAGGTACAAGGACTCAAAACACGGAGGTAAGCGCCCGGTACGGACCAAACCAATGACTGTGGACGAGTTTGGGAGCGGAGTAACAAGCTCAGGGAAATGTGTTTCAATGACAATTAGAAAAAAAGAAAAAAACAGAACAAATAGGCAGAGGCTTCTCTGTCCTGCGTTGGTCAGTGTGACATTCAGTGTATCAGCGAAACTGCACATGTTCTGACCACTGGGGGGAGTAGTGAACACAGCAGTGGAAGCTCAACATTTTGAAAATAAATAAAATAAAACTTTTCCAACAAGCGTGATTCATCTGTTTTCTTGTTACTCTTTTCCTTCTTTTTTGGAAAAAAGAATCGATACTTGATCCAATTTTAATGATTGATTGCAAAATACTAGTTTCTTTCATATAGTATTAGCTTGTGGTCTTCTGTTTCTGATATAGATCAAGGTCAATAATAATCCAAATGAAGGGTGATAATGACTAAAAGTACAATTCCTGACATTTTTTGCAGACATGAAGTTTGTTTTTACAAATTTGAATCAGGTTTTAGAGTTAAACCTGATCGTTACAGGGCAGCCACTCGAGCCATATGGAATGTCATATGGACGGCTACCTCAAAGACCCAATCTCCAACCTGGAAAGTTTGAAATTATGTTTATGCCTTTGACTCCATCGGATTTCCTGTCTCCTGATGATCTCAGCTGCCGTGGTAGGAAGCCTTCATCTCTGTTGGATTATTATTCCAATCATTACCAACGTCTGAGGCCGGCCAACAACCAGTCCATCACCGGCGTGGAGCCTTCCAGGACTAACAGAAAAGGTAGCGTCCCGTCGTCCTCCACAGATGATCAGCTCAATGGGTTTCAGATGGACGGGATATGGGGGCTTTGTTCTTCCAGGTGGTCAGACCTTGAAAAGAATGCTAGCTAACATACCAAATGCAGGTGGCGCAAGCTAACGCACCAAAAAGGGTCAGGTTTAAGACCGAATGAACTGTTCCTAAACCTGACCCTAACACCTAACCTGATTGTGAAAAATATATAGCAAAAAAATAAACCTTTTCTAGCATAGCAACCAAGTGTTTTGTGTGGACAAACTGGGCGGGGCAGACGGAGAAGAAAAACCCTTTAAAAGCATGTTTAGTGTCATGTTTATTTCGATTCGTTGTCTGAATTTTGGATCATTTTTAACTTCTTTTTGACTGATGACGGGATCAAGCGTTAAATATTTCAATACCTTCATCAAAACGAGCAAACATTAAAAAACTACAAAGCTAGATTAGACTTGTATTTTATGAGTGGATTTAAAGGTGTACTATGTAACATTTCTGGTGGAGGTTAAGACCACCAGGCCAAGTTACAGGTCTGAGCTCTAGTTTAGTGGTTAGTTATTTGCAAAAACAAAGTAACATCACCACGGAGACAAGCAGGTGGCAGACGCTCACTAGAAAAGTTACGCAGGGCACCTTTAATGTTGGCAAATTGCTTTGATTGCAAGAAAATAAGAAAAGCCTTCCCGAACATGTATGCAATTTTGGAATACAAAATGTTTAGTTGCTAAATGTCCAGAAAGGTTTGAAATCTTTGAAGTGCTTTCGGGAAGACAAGAAGTCGGGAAAGGAAAGCGGGATGGCAAGCACATGTTTCTCCTCCTCTGCAGACGGAGAGGTGGACCGCAGAGGCACGGCAAAGGTGGAACACTTTACAGAACTTTGATGAAGTCGCCAAGTCTTTGATAAGATTTCAAACAGGAAATCATGAGCAAACCCAGGTGGTCCGAAAGGGTCTGTTTACAGCATGGATGAAGACCAAAGTACTGGAAGGTTTCTACTTACGCGATTCAACAAGAAATGATACAATTAGCGAGAACAAGCTAACGATCAGCGAAGTACAAATAACGCTGCCCGAAGACGTGATGAGATGTTCCCAGAAGAACTTATAAAACATCATTTTTCTGCTGGTTGTCAGTCAGTGAACAATTTCTACTTCTTTTTTTTTTTTTACAAAAATAAATTTCAACATTTGAAAATTTGAATTTGAACATGTTTTTTGATCGTATAACTTCCAAATAACTGTCCCATCCACTGTGTGAAATCCCACACAAGAGTATTCAAATGTTTTAAACTGTATATTAAGTTTATGTGCATAAATCCATGAGTGCAAGTCAAGTATTGTGAAGAAAAAAAAGTATTTTGAATTTGCCGATCTTGCTTCATCAATAAATGATCCATGCCCATTATCATTTGTGCTCAGAAAAACTGCTCTTCATCAGTTTGAGGATGAATCGGCCCGATGATTCATTCCTGAATAACCCTGACATCCCTAACGTTGACATGGTGTTATAGAATAGCGGGGTACATTTGTGCAAAAGCATGTATTCTTACTGTGATCAGGGTCACCTCTCCACAGATCTGACCTGTAACTCTGCTTGTCTCCACAGAAAAGTTTAACTGTGAAACATTCTGGACAAAGCCTTTGACAAACAAGTGCGTATCGACCAGAGAAAAGTGAAATCCTGCATTTTCACCAGACCAAAGCTTTTGAAATATGATCCTCTTTATTAAAAGTGTAAAAGGATAGGACTTTCCAGTTTTAATTATGAACCACGGCTTTAAGAACCCCGTATACTGTAACTACCCTGCCTTTGTCAGAGCTTCTAGCCTCATGTTTTGTCTCAGAAGTATCAGAATATCTTCACAAATGAGGTTAAGGAGAAACAGGCCTCCACATTATCTGAACCAGCTCGCCGTAATCAGCCGCGTTCTTGGGCCGCTTCATTTCATCTTAAAAGTTTGTTTGAAGCCCATCTTCTGTTGTATTTTTAATGGACACGTTTTAAGGCCGGGTTTTCCCTGCAGGGACAATATACACTAAGTCAAGAGCGGCTCTCAAAAGGTGCTTAGTTAGTCCTGGCTTCCAGTTCAAATCCGGAGGAACTCATTTACATAGAACCGGGAACTATTCGTATCAGTGGCGGTGTCACACTTAAACGTCACTGTCACCACAAATTAGCCGAGACGTGTCAATGTCGACCGAATGTTCAGATTTGACATGAAATATGGATGAGAACGGCTTCAAAGAGTGATGAAGAAATGTAGTTTGAGGCAACACAAACACTGCCAAAGTGAAATATTAATGTTTCTGAAGATGTTTATAGGTTTATTGGTACATTTGATGTTATAGGAGTCACATTTAATAATATGTGAGTCCAATTAAAATGTCCTTGTCCAAGGAAAATATTTATCCTGGAGGCCAAGACAGTTGCAGCAAAAGCAGGACAAAAGGAGGGAGGAGAGAGTGCATTTACTGTACAGTAATGGCATAGGAGGTGTCTGGGTGCCAGGGAAACGTGTAAGATTTATTTCGTTTTTAGTAGTATTGGTTCAATGGTTGTACTTTTGTTTGCTCCATAGTTCTAATCCACAGCGTTATATTTGAAACCGTTTCAATCACAATATGAATCTAAATCGACTGTAATTACAACTTCGACAGGTTTAAGAAGACGGAAAAAGATTAAAATATTGTTAAAAGCACTTACAATGTTGTGTAGGAAGTTTCCTTCAAAAATCCGGGTAGAACAGAGCTCGCAGTGACATGGTTTTTCATTGGCTGTAGAAAATGCGTAAAGGGAATCGTGCACAAACATATCTTAATAAATGAACAAGTCAGTTAAACTTATCTATCGCCATGGAGACGAGCAGGTCATGTAACAAGTCAGATCTCTGGACAGGCGCTATCACACAACTTTATAATAACTGCATCTTAATAAAGCATAAATAGTTGATTTCTTGATTCAGTTCTGTTTAGCTGTTTATGAGGGTTTTATCAGCTTTTTCTTTTTGAAGTACCTTTTGTGGTGATATTTATGTTTTTACGTGTACATTTCGGTGTAATGCCTCATTCCTAGCATCTGGACTGTCCAGATGCTACAACTGCATCTACATTTGAGTAACATTTCTGATAACACTTGTCTCCATGGAGATGCTATTTCTTTCTCTGGAATGTTCGTGTTCTGGAAATTACAAATTGTGCTCTACAGATAAACCTGCTCGGCTTTAAGGATGATTCAGGCTCAAATTCATTAAGATCTTAACTCCTAACTTAACCCTTTAATTAAGATGTTGTTCATTGTCAGTTTGTTCTTGCTTTATTAAGTTTGTTAAAAGTGGATTAAAACATCTCCTATGAAACTAACTGGACCAGATGTTACTGTTGTAAAAACGTGACCATCAGAACACTTCCATGTTAATGTCCCTTCATTATTCACCGTGACGAGTTGAAAGAGGTTTTTCACAACTCTCCCAGAGTTTTGTCGTCACGGTAACGCTAACAACATCCAGCATGCTAACAGAGAATAAAACCATCTATAATGAGCCCACAGAGGCACAGAGCGCACAGCGGTGTCATTTTCACCCAAACAGATCTGGTACACATCCGGTACCGCCCCTTTAAAGTGCACGTGACAATTATGACTCTGTTTGGTGGGATAGAACAGGCTGTAAATATATTTCATCATTTTACATCAGTCAAGCTGCAGTTTGTGGAGAAAAATGGAAAGATAAAAGTGGAAAAAGGAAGTAGAGGAGAGCGGAGTTCTGAGACAAAATCCCTCTGTGATGTCATCAAACAGGGACAATGTACTCTCGACACTTTATATAATCATTTAACAAAATGAGTTTCAGGTTTGTCAAATCATAACTATTGTGTATTTTGGCCCTTGTTTACAATACGGTTGCTAGGTAACAGTTATGGAATTCCACATCTGCTGGTGGGAAAAATAGGAAACAAAATGTGTGTAATCTAAAATATAATCGCTGCCGCCGGCCACAGCGTCGTGAGTTCCAATCCCGGCTCTGACAGTTTGCCGCATGCCCTCCCTTCTCTCTCGTCCCCGTTTCAGGCGAATACTGTCCCGTCTGATAAAGCCGACGGGCCAAAGAAGCATTACGCTGAGCACCTTTCAAACACGCGGGGCCCGGTGACAGTGAAGGGGCCGTTGTTGTGGACGGCGTTTCTCCGGGCGACGCGGCCCCGACAGCGCCGAGCTCGCCGTCTTCCCAAAGGCGGTTAAAAAAAAAACGGCATCGTGTGCGATCGCAGCTCAAGTTCGTGCCCTAATGGTTCGGTTGGAGACAAGTGTAACTTATTTCATCGAGGCGGGTGTCACATGCCGCGGCGGCTTTGAAGTGCTAAATTAACGACCAGCGAGAACAGTAGCCATTCTGCCGACAATGACCTCTTTTCTAATGGCAGAGAGAGTCATCTGTCGGCCCCATCTAATTACGGGGATCCAGCCGTTTGAAAAGTGTCTTAAGGCTGTTTAGGAATAAAAGGGACATTTAAATGCAGAGAAAATTACAGATCTTTCAAAATACTTTCCGCGGACACATTGCTCCGCCGCCGCACGCAGACCCATTTTTTTTCCTCGTGTCGTTAATTCTTCTGCTTTGAGAGGCCCCAGACGGCGTTCTTCTGCAGAATCTGCTCCCTCTCCTCGCGCTCTCTGGCGGTAAACAGGATTCGGCTCAACTTTGCCCCGACTCCAGAGAAAAAGCACATTCAGTCCAGACAATGTGCGTCTTGTTCCGTCTGCGTTGACCCTGTCGGCATCAGTCCGCCTGCATCTGAATATCACATTACTGTGCTGGGGAGGACATCTATTTCTGTAGTCATTTACATAATAATGCAAAGGGAAACAGAACATACTAACCTAAAAATATGTACGTGATATCGCATACAACAGTTCTGCGTTTTACACTTTTGAACTCTCACTAATCTTAGGAACAAACAGTGAACATCATTTAGTGGATTTCTGTAGCAGCAGCATTAGAGTGGATTTAAACAGATAAATACTGATAAAAGTGATGCTTCTGTATTTAAATATATTCAACATGCTCACCAAGACTATTGATTATAAAAATGTATCGCAGTGATGACCGTTTTAGTGGTGAATCGTTTCCCCTATTGTTCCTTTACAGTACATTTTCAACCACCAAACTCTGATTATATGAATTTCAGACGGTGCAGCAGCTCCTTGGGAATTAGTACCTTTAGTTTGATACAGACAGCATCTTTCATTGGCCAATCGGTTTGTCAATCACCAGGACCCAGACAGCCCTAGGGAATATGTGTAGACCCAGTTCACAACAAGTTTTCAAGGTCATTTTGAGCAATAAAACCATCTGTAATTGAATAAATGTTAGACAGAGTAGTTAATGTCATACCGTGGAACATGTCTGGGTCCAGGTGGGTTCCACTGTAAAGAATATAGACCTCTGGCAACCGGATAAGCCACAATCAAGCCACGTTTCCACGGGAGCGGGGCAGTGCGGTGCGGTGGGGTGCGGTGGGGTTTCCGTCCCGTGTGAGGTGTAACTAGCAAAGCACGTTAGCATCAGCTGTTTCCTGTTTATCGCCGCACTCGCTTTGTCAAGACACAAAATATGACGTTTCCAGGTCAGAATGAAACGTAGCTTTAGCTTAGCTCATTCCTTCAGATGGCTGTTTAAGGCCGTGACCACCAGAACCTTGTTGGAAGTGAACAAAAAAACCTGAGGAGCAGCGTGTCGGTGCCACTTGAGACGAAGCTGACGTTAAATGCCAAAACCAAGAACATGAACATGAACATGAACTTGTCTACTCAACTACTTCATTAAGGTAAAGAGTATTAGTCAAGTAGTTACTGTGCCTGAAGTATTCTTAATTAGCTTTAAGTGTAGTTAGTATGAAGTGTTCCCAAAGTTTCCTCTAAATGAGGCAGATTTCTTCTTGTCTAAAGTCGTGTCTCATTTGTTCAACTTTGGGCGAGTTTCCAGACAGAGGTTAACCTGAACATATTGTATTGGGAGCCGAGCCCATTTTTCTCAACTTTGCTTTTCCTAATTATTATTTGATTGCTCATTAGGCCACGTTCAGCGCACATGCATCTGCTCCACAAACCAGCGGCGCTTTTTAATTACAGCGCGGTGCCCAAGTTCAGTTGACTGCAGTCGGGAGAAGGGCTGGGGGAGAAGGCGAGGCAGGGCTCCCAGCACACGTCCACCTCAGCCAGGGGGGACTCCAGGGGTCAGGACTTCAGCTGGACCTTCTGCACAGTGTGTCTGATGCATGTGTCTGAAGAGCTTTTTTTCTCATTGCACTTGAAATACGCAAACAAACAAACTTGGCTTGAAATGAATCCTCTTCGTTCAAACTTGCCAGAAATATGACTGAATTTAGAATAATATTTAAACACCTCCTGCTCAAAGAAGGAACTATTGGAACTGTGAGACATTTAACCTGTATACATGTGTCAGTTCTTGTGTATTATAGTATTTAAACTCTAACAATGTTGGCGGGAAATTGAATTGTAATACTTTTGACAAGTTCTGCGATTCAATTCGAGATTTATGTTTAAAAAGTAGGATTATGTTCATTTGTGAAAAGGCTGGAATATGAAATCCTACAATCATGCAAGAATCCCATGAATGTTTGTGTCAAAATAAAAGTACAGAATTCTTTGTTCTTTGCAGAGGACATTCTATGAAATAATTGCAGCCTTTGCGATTTGATAAACGCGGCAACTGAAACGGCAATTTCCATTTGATTGCGGTGCATTGTGCAGTTTTAGTGACGGAAAGACTGGAAGAAATCAGACTGCCCCGGGGCACCTGTGGCGACAGATAGAACTTACAATTACTGAGTGACTGCCGTGTTAAGATCGTTTAGTGTCTTGAGAAATGAGGTCAAAGTGCTGCATTGCATGACTCGAGTAAAAGCGCAGTTACACCTGGTTCAAGTATTACCCCAGTACAAGTAAAAGTAGCTCAGTCAAAGTATTACTGCAGTGAAAGTGCAGAAGTATTCACTGTAGAAATGACCTAAGTAGAGAGAATCCTACGGCTTTGAACGGGACAAACGACGGGAAAAACAGCAAAAGTACTTTGTCCTTGGAGCTGTTTTCAGACATGTCGCGAAGTAGAAATGATTGTATCAGTCTCTCAAATGTAGTGGATTCAAAGTATTAAGTACGAAACTAAAATACGTCTCAAGTAAAGTACAGCTCCTCAAAAAGTGTTCTTCTGCTTGAAAGGCGCTGTAAAAGTGCATCAGCGTCGCCTCCTGCTCCTAGCTTTAGGTCCATCTTAAGTCCATGTCCAAGAGTCCTACTTCAGTCCTGTTCCCCCTCACCGGGGCTACGTTTAAATCCCTCGGAAACCTCTTTATATGAATAATTAACATTCATTAGTCTTCCCTGCGTATGCTCCGTACATATGCATTCCAAACACATTGATTAACACTGAGGCATCGTTATGGCAGGGCCTTGATGTGAAGTTAGCTGGGTGTAGTGAGCGCGGCGCGGGGGTGGGTGGGGCGCGCGCGGGGCTGGGGGGGCGTGGGTGCCGTGTTTGATTGGAGCTGCTGCGGGCGTGTCCCTGTGGATCCTGGCCTCTGTATGATGTGCGGATGAAGGCTCGTTCCCCCCCGTCGTAATGACTCTACAGCCAGCTTTTCGAGGGCCGCTCATGACAATCCCATTTTCTGTGTAATTTCATGCTTGTCTTCTTGAATGAAGATATTGGCTGCTCTGAAGCATGGGGTCAGAGTCTCGCGCTCCGGTTCTAGATTGTTCCGGAGTATGTTTCCCTTCACTTGATGAAAAGTAATTCATCATTTACAGCGACGAGTTCTGCCACAGCCCCCCTCTTCCTCTTCCCCCCCATCTCTCACTCCTGCTCCTTTACTTTCTTTACCTCGGCGGCGGTGCGGTGGCGGGAGTCCCCAGTGAGAGCCGATAGGTTGAGTGCGGGGGTAGGTCAGGCGCGGCGAGCACAGGTTAGCCCCCGCTAGGCTAACGCTGTGATGGATTTTGTCACCTCGCGGAGCTCTGGAAGTCACATCCTGTCAAAGCCGTCCCGGCTCCTCGGAATGGCCGCGCCGGCTCTGGAACCCATTGGGGCATGTGAGCTCAAAATTGATTTTTGGCCTCGACGGTGTTTTGCTCCTTGCTCTCCTCCGCTGCTCGCCAGGTTCCTCCGGGGAAGACTTTGACAGCAGCCCCTCGGCCAATCAGAATCAGTTGCCGTGTTACGGAGAAATACCTATAGGGGAACTTTTGTGTCTGGAGGGGGCAGAGGGGGCAGAGGGGGCAGAGGGGGCTGACGTGCTGGAGACATGGGAAGGTTCAGACTATGGGGACAAGTGCTGGAGACATGGGAAGGTTCAGACTATGGGGACAAGAGGGGGACATGAGGGGGGGCGGTTGCCAGGAGACAGAAGGCTTTTTACACCTTTTCTCGCACCACATTCGCTAAGTCCGAGGATTACTTTGACAAGTCTATATGTGTTTTTCTGCTCTTTATTTATGAACAACAACAAGGCAGGGCTGTCAAATATTTTACTCGACAAATCTCCCACAGGCCTAGGTAGAGCACTACGGATCTTTGTTTTATCATATTAATTCTAAAGTGCAGCTGTCTTCCTCTCGCACTGGCCACATTTACATGACCAGAACAAATTACATGAAATATTCGAATAACCCAATAATTAGCTCTGATTGAAGAGAAATCAAAGCAAAAACATCTGGTGACACGTGACAGTTAATCAATGGATTTTAGAGTAATTGCTGTGTTTGGAAGACAACGTATAATTCCTTTTAAAATAACTCTTTCAACCATTTTCTCTTTAATTTTTGCCTTTGCCAATAAGTTTTTGTTTTTGTCAAGGTCCTTTATTCAACCTTATGACAAAACCTGACTTTGACAACAGTCAACCTTTCTTAACACGTGAACTGGAGCATTCTTTTTCGAGACTTTTCTTCTTTTGGGTGGACAGTTGTAAAGCGAGGTCTTGCCCCGGAGCGGGCAGAGCCCAGGTGCCACACAGAGGAGAGCTGTGGGCGCTGGAACATTGGTCACGGCCAAACCGGCTGAGCATGGACGACAGAGCGACCTCAGGGGGTAAAAGACCCCCACTAAACTACATGCCTCGAATCCAGAATGCACAACTTCTCCAATACTTTACGGCGATGGACGTGATGGAGCGGTGGCTTCGGGAGCAGTCGTGGCCGTCCGTGTCAGACTGCAGTGCTTAAAAAAGAAAGGAAACAAAGAACAAACTCACAGGAGACGGAAAACATGAGGGAGTTCTGCAAGTTTGGTTTTGTTCTAAATGATAGATGACCAAGATGACCACGGAACCACGGAACAAACCTGATGGCACGGTTCTGTCCGAGTTTGGCTCGAAGCACAACTGAATTGAGTCATTGGAGCAATTAGTCATGAAACAATAAGATTTGCTCAGTCATCTCTTGATCAGTAGTAGTTTTAATTTCATTTTAAATTAATTAGATTAGAGACAATGCAAAAAATGTCACGTGCCAGGTTTAGCAAACATGCTAGCTTCCGCCTGCAGTCCCGAGACTGGTTTATGTTACAATTAATTAACCTTTTTGAGGCCAGGGACCCCTTATTGGAAAGAAAATCTCCCATGGATCTCCCATCATTCTCCACTATGGCATCACAAACAAGTGCATAAGCGCCAATCAAATTTGGATGAAAGATTCATTTATCATAATTCTTATGTTGTTGGTGTATTTGATTCTATCATGTTATTCTGTATGTTTGGGATTGAAGAAGTTGCAGTTTTTATAGTAATGATAAATGTTATAAAAGTTTACCAGAAATGTAAAATATGTTTGAAAATTGCCATTTATTGTTTTTACAAAATGTTCATGTTCTCTTTTGCGTTGCAATGTTCTCATGCTTGAAATATTATATCTTAGCAGTTCCTTCATCGAAATAAACCATAGCAAAAGGCTTATGTGTAACTAACTGGCAAAATACCTGGCCTGAGCAGTGTTTAAATAAGATACTGGCGTCACTAATGCTGTGAAATCATCCCGCCGTTCACCACCACACCGACCTGTCCAACATGGCGCCGTGGCAGGTCACATATCCGACACGCTCCACCTTTACCTTGAACCGATGCGATTATTATAAGAACCCTCCCTCCCCAGTTTGGAATGGGATCACGACTAAATGATGGTGAAATGAGTTCCATGTGTGAATGTTGAATCCCCGGCGACCTTTCAGGTGTCCAGTGCAAGCCTGAATCTTTACTCCAGCGCTGCTTTATCTGTAACCGGTCCTCATCGCTCCAGTATTTAGGCCCAAATGTGTGCTGTGAATGTGAGGAGGGCGGTCAGGGTGGTTCAGGTGAAGTTTCCGTCCTTCTTATGCTGTTAGAGCCACAGCCGTGTCCGAGAGCTCTGTAAGCCGCAGACTGAAGTGACAGCAGCAGCGAGGTACTTAGGAGGTGGTCTAATCGCATATGGCGTGAGCTGGAGAGGCACGAGAGAGAGTCCATCACATGAAGCCTGACTACACTCAAACTAACTGCCAAAACTACTAACTGTTCAAAAGAGAAGTCCATGGGGTTTAGGCCACCAACATTTAGATTAGTTGACAAATGCGAGACAGCAGAAAGGAGAAGGTGTGGAGTGATTCGTGAACTGGGAATCAGCCTTTTACTAAATGTGTTGAGTCTCTTTCAGTCGACAAATCCATTGGCACGTCTTTAGTCGACTGGCCTTTTCTTTAGTCGACCACACTCGTACTGTGTTCAACTTGTTCCGGAAGTGGCCACAGGCGGCGCTATTAATTGTGTCCCTCCTCCCGGTTGTGTGGCTTTGCAGAGGGCTGCCGATCTCGACAGGAAATCATTTCTATACAGACTACAACGCCGTTTTCAACCCGCCCAGACAAATGGTGCGTTGACTTGTTGGTGCACCTGAAAAGAAAAAAGAAAATCACAAATCAACCTACTGAAGGTAACATTTTAGAGGCAACGCTTTTGTCTAATTCTTTATAGAAATGATTGGCGAAACTGATCTGTAGCAGTCAGAAGTAAAAGTAGGCGTATACTAAAATAAATCCTAAACTGAATACTAAAGAGGAAAATCTCAAAAACTGGAAAATTCCTTTTTTTTAAAAGAACATATACAAACAAAAACATACAACATACTGCAAAGCCAAAAAGTAGCAGTTCTTTTAGCCGAGCCCACAGTTCTTTCTGTGTCACCCTTTTCTTTGTTGTAGTTTATGTTCCTCAACATAAGGGCACTGCCCAAAACAGTGGAGTCTGGACTTCACTTCACCGGGCTCACGGCAGATGAATTCTCACGCCGTTCGGTTTGAGCCGCTGTGGATCCGACCAATCACAGCGCAGCATTCTAGTTTAGGCAGAAGGACAAAGGACCAGGTTAGAATTCACTGGCCTATAGTAAAAATAACATCCATAATTAAATACAAAACAAGTGCCTTAAAGCAACACTATGTAACTTTCTGAAGGTGCCATGGAAATAGAAAGTTAAAGTCAGACTTTTAAACATTCTTGATGGAGAATTTATGCCATACTGTGGAATATGACAGCAGGAAACAAGAAGGAGGCCATGTAGGAGTGAGGTTTGTGGAGAGGCAAGCTTTTTTCTGAAAAGTTACGTTCATGTTATGTGAATAAAACATGACATGATTAGTATTATTGATGAAATCAGACATGGTTTGTTCCTTTGTGACATTTTGATAATGCCACTCTCTTTGGTAGAAAGCACTTATGTGTTCTAGAGTCTGTATCGTCCAGATAATGATTTCACTCATCAAAATGAGTAGTGGTCAGATTCTAGATTGTGATTATGTCATACTCCCACACGGGGGGTTTATTGATTATGTTGTACTTTACCACGAAATGTCCAAAATGTCAATTCACAAATGTTTGGCCGGGTCAGTTCGATAAGTGACTCGACTCTTCCTGTATTAGAACAGAAATCTGCACGACATCCACATTCCCTTTACCTGCCCCACAGTGTAGTATTATTGGCCTATAGAATGTCACCTGAACTCCAGTAACGCGACTCCGAGGATGTTTTTTCCATTAGTCACGATTAGACGGTTCTTTGTTGCCGGCCCACAAACCACTCAGAACAACAAGCGTATCAGAGTGGCTTCATGTTCGGTTTTTGGTGCCCATGCATCATTCCAGCAGGTCCTCTTATTGTCCGCAGGAGTAAGGAGTGGGTGGGGCGGGGGGTTGATTGTCTGGGAGGTGGGAATGGGTGCGGGGTTGGCAGGGGGGCTGGATGACGCGGCCCACGATAAGCCAGGCCTCGTGGGATGACACTGAACTATCCCTGAGCCACTGATGGAACCTGATATAGCTTTAATTGGGGTGGTCCCACTCTCCCCCCTTCTGGTATACACCCCCGACTCGACTCCGCCGCTTGTCACTTGCACCCATGCTCACTGTGGGCGGGAGGCGGGGGCACGGAAAGAACAAGATCTCCCCACAAAACACAGATAACGGAAAAATGTAATAGTTCCACATTTTCCAGCGCCCTTTCATCAGTATTCAAAAATGAGTTTTTAATGCAATGAGTAGCTCCAATCATGTTAAGGTCTGCATGATTCCGATAGTATCATAATTACAATTAGATTACATTACCGCAATCAGAAAAAGGGGGTCGTTAAGAGAAGGAATATAAATTGCTTTAGTTTTACAAGTACTGAGCAAGCAGAAACTGGAATTAATCTCCACTTGAACATCTCGGCCCCTCAGAACTGCAGCGCTCGTCGCTTTATTCCGGCCCATCAATACAAATTAAGAGAAAAGTATGATTTCTCCGAACATTTGAAGTTTGGGAGCGCACGCTGCAGTTTTCTCACAGTGAAGACTGTATATTGCTCTTGAAGACATTTGAAAACGTCATATCGGCGTGGAGGAAGAAGCGTGGCGCGTGGATGATCACAGCCTCCGTATCTGTAATTGGATGGGTTTTTGAAAGTGAAGTGTGCCCCAGAGTGACTGCAGGGTTTCAGCCCTCTACAGGCAGGACATGAAGTGCACCAGAGACTATACAAGATGTTTACCCCGATCCACGGTCAAGACGGAACCCTTCCAACGAGTACTTTCAAATGATTGTGGAGATGAGTGGAGCTATTGATGAGTCTTTTTTTGCATCAAACATGCTAGTCATTAGCTTGGCTATGTTTTCTTTATTTAAATAGCCAGAAACGGTTCAAATGTTTTCTGTCAGTAGCCTTGGTTTGTCAATTAAGTGAAATAGAGTTTTTTTGTTCCGATAAAGAGAGGTAAAACCTGCCCTGAGCATCAAACACATTAAATATCAAACTAAAGTCAGTTGACCTCGATATTTCTCTGCACTGATCTGTTTGCTCAGGTTTATTAACTCAATCGAGTGCAGTTTAATTATGCTGAGCTCATGTTTAACTTAAAATAAACATGTTTAAAGAGGAACAGCTATTGATAGCATTATAGATGTAGTTTGTCCTGGTACAAGTTTCTGTAGTTAGAGAGTTTGAGCGGAAGCATCTGGGCAAGCGCCGATTAAATTGTGACGCAAATTAGACGCAAAGAAAAGAGCTTGACCCCAAATACACAGAATGATTAAACAATGTCTTTAATTTCACCCTGAGGTCAAACATTTACAAAGCATCAATACCTTGTCCAACTAGGATCTAGTTTCAGTACTAGTTTTTGTATCGAGTAGTATCTGGATAGGAATGTTTTGTCATAGTAAGGAATTTACTGGAATTTACTTTTCCGTCTCCTCTACTCGCAAAAGTGCCAACAGTCCAAACTAACAAACCAAATGTTCTTTAAAGTCTGCAAACCTTTGTCAATTTGGCCCTTTAAACCAATCACTGACAGAGTTAAACAAGGAGAATTCCCGTCCTTCAGTGCTGTCCGGAAACGTCCTCTTTGTCCTCTACTGTCCACAACTGGGATTATCTCAAACTGCCCCACTCAGATGTAGCTGCCACTCTGTTTGAATGTCTGAAGTTTGCAAATCCTCCGTTTGCTAATGAATTAAGTCTTATTGTACAGTTTCTGATGACAATCCACAAACGCTTCACTGAGGAGTCCGACAAAAAACGTGTTTACGGCCAGTTCTGCTCCTCCGTAGATTAAAATGATCTCCTTACTCATATCTTCACTTTTTTTAAGTCCGCCACCCATTTGCCAAATATCAATTACCTCTTTTCCCGCGCCTATTTATTGCCTTCTTAGGGTGCAGAGATTAATGCTCACTTCTAAATTACCACGCGCACTGCAATTTATCAACGGCCAGAACAATCCGGCAGATTCCCCGGCGCTAAGTGGCGGAATATTCATGAAACGCAAGTCATTTGGATGATAAAAAAAGGAATTTCTCACTGGCGTTCATTTACTTTGTGGGGTGTTTGTGTCATTGTTTCGTGCGACGGACACTCACGGGAGGACAGGCTTCATTGTGGAGGCAAATCCTTCTTAATTTAGCTGAAACATGGAGTTATATTTCTGTGCGTGAAACAGAGCGATACACTAGACCGGTACAATGCGATGAATTGATAGTCGTGCTTTGTGTTTTGTTTGTGAAGCCGCGACTTCAGTAATGAGCTGGTAAACAGTGCTTTGAAAGGGACTATTTTTTTCTAAATGGGTGCACGAGGGCCGCTGGAGCTTGTGGTTATAAGTGTGTGCGTGTGTGACTTGGTGGACACAATGGCACAATGCATGACGGATCAAAGTAATTAAAGTTGCAATCACTCACCTTCCTGTGTGTCGTCGGTGCGAGCTCGGGCCGCGGGGATTGGGTTCGCAGAGACATGGGTTGGAAGCGCTGGACATATTTTAATAATAATAATAATAATAATATGTAATGCTTCGGAAGTTCAGGCTCCAGCGAGCAGAGACAGATGGAGGCAATAAGACAGGCCAGTCACTCACACTGAATCGTTGGAGTGAACAAAAATGATCTATAACTCAAACAAAATATGAAAAACACGACTCTAATACAACAAAAAAGTATTTGGTTGGAAAACTACTCAAGAACTCCGAGGGAAAGTCGTATTACTGTTTTGATGGACACATACATGTCATTTCAGTGAGAACATTCCTTCAGTCCAGCTCCAAAGCGGGAGCAGAACCATCAGCCTCCTCCAAAACTAAATAGCATAATAAACTCTTTTGTTCATGTTTGTTTACTGCGTCTCTCCTGGTTGAATGGACGACAATCTTGTCAACTTGGAAGCAAAGGATATTTCCTATTTCTGACATGTCCATTGTCGTGCCAAGCTGTGTGGAGGCTGAAAACGTCCCAGTTCACGCACGGCCAGCAGACTCACCGGACACGTCACCCACTGAGCTTGTGTGCTCTGATGTTGGCGTGTACGACAGCGTGTTTTAGTTCATGCCAATATCCAGCAACTTCAGTGGCCATTTTGGTCACACCAAACTCTGACAGGATTTTTGACCCCCCCGAGACCCCCCAATGAAACAAAACTAAACATTTCAGAGTGTCCTTTTATTGTGGCCAGCCTAAGGCACACCTGTGCAATATTCATGCAGTCTGATCAGCATCTGGATAGGCCACGTCTGTGAGATGAGGTGGATTATAAATATTAGTAATTGTAATTGACATTTACATTTAGTAAGACATTTTGACAAATGTGTGAACAATACTTGATTTATGGTCATTGGTCACCACACAGCTTTTTTCTTAGTGAAATTAACCTTAACAAGCTCGAAACTGTCCACGTACCTGCTATCTATGATCCAGGATTAGTATTTTTTGTTCAGAATGGATAGACATTTTGTAAAATGACCGTTCACCTTCACCTTCTAACCTTTGAAAATCGGTTAGATAGCTCATTTTGGTTCTGAAGTCTGATCGGATTGCCAACGATTACCATGCTATGTCTGGGCCGGGATTGGCGCGAATCAGGCAGCTTCCAACTTTGCCTCTTCCTCCGTCAGACTCCAAACTTCCCTCCCTCCTTGCCTCCTCTCCTCCATAATTCCCCACAATGCGTCTTTGTCAACGCGTTCTAGAACAGGTCTACGGCTAACCCCCCAATCCCAATCCCTCTTTTCCTTCCCTCTCGCTCTCTCCCTGACGAAACTTAAACGTGCCAGTTGCTGTTCGGAGACGTGATTAGCTTGTCACACTGTTAAACTGCCGTAGTAATAATCCCATCCTTCAGGCTTTACTTCCTCTCCAGGTATTAACTTCGACGCAAAGTAATCCCGGGCGTTTTTGGAGATGTTGAATATTGCATGCGGTTGGCTGCTAGGTGCGCCTTGCCGACAGCGCCGCACCAGGTTCAGCCTAATCCGCGCACTCAATCTGTCGCGGGATCCAGGCGGCTGCAGACGTGGCTGCAGACGTGGCTGACAGCCGCCGTGTGTCCCGATACAGAGGGGAACATGTGTAGTGCGGTGTGTTAGCAAGGGTACGTGGTGGCACAGTGGGTTCAGCTACCTTACCGCCTTATGACAACGGGGTCTCAAATTTAAGTCCGTGATGTTTCTTGGTCTGGGTGGGTGTCATCTGGGTGATGTTGCTTCTCCCATCAACTAAAATCATACTCCAGACCATGAACCTAGCACAAGAGCTGAGTTGAAGGGTGGGTCAAATGCAGAGGACACATTTGGGGACAAAACCTTACTTGAAACATATGCAGTAGCACTCTGCAAAAAAAAGATCTATTGATAATGAAAATGATTTAGCATGGACACATATTATGTACAATTTACTTTTTGGATATTTCAACAGTGATATGACCCATAACCCCTGTTGTTCCCCTCATCAAAAACATATCTAAAACTGTATTTTGCTTCTTGCCTGTTTCTTTAATCCTGTTTGTGAGAACCCAAACATCATTTTTGCCCTGATTGTTTCTTCACAGGTGAAAATAAGGACTTTTCCTGCATTTTTTAAGTCCATAAACCATCACCAGACTCGCTGTGGATCTGTGTTCAAAACAAACCCATTGTCTCTAGTATCAGAGCAGTCACGTTGCCCAAGGGCTTAATCTATTTATTCTGTCAGTGTTCCTCCCCACTGCAAACAGAGTTCTAGTTTGTAAAGTGTGCTTCCCAAATGTGGACAACATATTCATTTAGAAAATGTGAAATTAAAATTCCAACCCTGCACCCATAGCACTGTTGGCAGATTCTTCAGGCACATTGTAGGGCCACGAGCGCCACCTTGAGGGACACACAAGTAATTTTATACAGTGTGGTTCATTTGTGAAAGGGCCCCAGATTCCTTTGTTAAAAAAAAATAAAAAAAATAAAAATCCAATGACAAACATTTAAGGTCCTTTATTACTGAAATAGGCACTATTCAGTTTACTATCCTGTTAGAGGGCGACTTACTTAACCCACTGTGCCAAAGCTGCCCCCAAATATTCTTTTCAATAAACAGAGAGCATTCAGTTTTTTACTCCGCTATCTTTGGGATCCATGCAGTAAATGTGTCAGAATATAAGAGCGGTTATGTGCAGAGGAATCTCCCGCGCACATAAAGCGCACCCCCGGGGTCTTCTCTGTATTATTTTTCAATTTTCCATATTGAAATGACACGTTTGATACCATCTCGGGTGCTTGTTCCTGACTTTATCACTCTAACTGCTCTTGCTGCAGGGGAGATGCGAGCCTCGATAGGGTCAGAGTTCATGTGACTTCATGAATCACAATCGTATCCATAATAATTACAAATATTTCATTACGCAGCGCGGCTCAAACGGGAACAGCGCCTCTTTATCTCGCTGCCTGCAGGGACAGATGAGATGGTGAAAGTCGAACGAATGCATCAAGTGTTTCAACAGTTGCCTTTCTGTGACATTGGATTGAATTTTGAATGCTAGACTAAATTGTGGAGAAGTTTGGTGAAGTTTGTTAGTTTGAGTTTAGATCCAAATGGTTTACTTTTAATATATGATTACCATTTCCAGAAAAAAGTGATGCTTTTGGATAAAACCGTAATATTTGCTGTAGATAATTCATAATAAATTCTGCCAATTGTGATGGAAGTCGAAATACAACAACAACAACTATTGTAAATCTACTTCGTTTTGCTTTTTACTGTACATGCAACAAGAACAACCCATCTCCTTTGGGGGCCTGGTCGTGGGGGCGGGGACTCCCAGAC
Organism: Chaenogobius annularis; assembly: GCA_015082035.1. NCBI lineage: Eukaryota > Metazoa > Chordata > Actinopteri > Gobiiformes > Gobiidae > Chaenogobius > Chaenogobius annularis. The sequence continues at coordinate 537,047 of BJKM01000397.1, forward strand.
TTCTCTCACCCCAGACTCTTCCTCCAGCTCCTCCAGGGGGATCCCGAGGCGTTCCCAGGCCAGACGAGAGACATAGCCCCTCCAGCGTGTCCTGGCTCTACCCCGGAGCCACCTCAGCTGGAGGAGCAGCGGCTCTACTCTGAGCTCCTCCCATGTGAGCGCCCAGCCACCCTGAGGAGGAAACTCATTTCGACCGCTTGTATGCGTATAACCTTGTCCTTTGGGTCATCACCCAAAGCTCACCATGTAAAATGTTGATCTACTTATGTTAAAGTTCAATTCTAAGTACGTGAAACTAGCATAAGGTGTTTTTATGTGTTTCAAGGTATTTTAGCAATAAAAACACATGTAATATACACCTTTTAGATTGTTTACACTGGAGTAATATTGGACCTTTAGGACTTTGATTTATGCTGTTAAAAATAGAAATCCCATCATTTTATCCCACTTAAACCATAACACAAAATTTGACATTGCTCGTGGGGCCGGAGACAAAAATAGCGCCACTATAGTTACTATTCATACAACGCTGTAAAATACCCGTCATAAAAAACACATAAATACATCATCAAAGAGCCTGTGTTTGCTAGCGCTGCAGACAAAGCCCCCTTCACAAAGCCCCCTTCACAGTCTGGCCCGTTTGGTGTCTTGCTCAGAGGTCACTGGCCCGTGGCGTTGGACTGATAATTAGCCCTGTGCAAGTGGGTCACGCTCGTCACTGCCCTGGTCACATGGCTGGGGCTGTGTGCACAATGGGACCCTCAGTGCTGGGGGAACTCCTGGCCTCGTCTCCCCGGCTCGAAGTGTTCGCCACGCCGTCACAAACGTACGGGTCGCAACCTCCGCCGCCACTCTTGTGCTGTTTAAGTGGAACGGACACTGCAGTGGTCACACAGGGGTTAATGCTGGACGCACGCATTCTTGTACTTTCATAAGGGTTAAAGGTTAAAGGACACATATCATGTATTATTTGTACAGTTATTGTCCTTTTAACATGCTCTTACGTGCCTTTACTTGGGAATGCTCGTGTTTAGAACTAAAATGAATATATTGCACATTACTTAAGATGTTTCCTCATAAGGGTTGGTGTTAGCACTCCATCTACTGGCAGCAGAGGGAATCATCATGGGGAAATAAACAAACACTAGCTTGCCTCATCATGCTAATATAAGCATGCGATTGTAATGAACGCATTTTGAGGCATAAATGTTCAGAACAAGTCTGTTGATGATTTATGGACTTGAAGGACACATATTATGCAACATGTTTTAAGCATGGTTAAAAACCAAACAAAAACGGCTTTTTTCCCCCCCGAAAATTCCCTCTGCTATCAGTTCTGCAGTTTTAAAAAGGAAGTTAATGGACCTGTTTCTATTACTGAGCCGTTTTCGCTCGATACACTTTTTCACAGTTTACAATGAACAAACTGGAAAATGATGATCTACTTCTGTTATAGTTCAATATTAAGAACCTGAAAATGTATATAAATGTGGAACTACGGTTTTCAGATACAGCTATTCATGGCAACCACGTTATTTACGCTGATAGATTAATCACCCAATGACTTTCCAAACACGTGACCACCTAAAATCGGCACAAAAGTGGCTCTTCTTGTCACTTTCAGGCAGAAGAAGTGGAATGTAGTGCCAGGTGGTGCGCAGCGCTGGGGGTTAAGCGAATGCGTTTTTTGCATCAGTGAGCAATGTCCAACCACTCCATCCCCCCAAGAATAAAAACACTTCTGCTTCATTTATGCTTAAAAATATAGTATTATTGTATTCCTATTATGTAAACATTGGAAACACTTGCTCTGTCGTTTGACGTTTCTCTAAAAGGCTGTTACAAAAAGAGCAAGAGAGGAAATTATGCCGCCAATTTATCTTCAACAATACACGGTTGGATTATGCCCAGAAACCATGAGTTATTCAATTTGCACCTGGAGAGGCTTAGCACGGCGGTCGTGGTGTTCGGCTGTGTGCAGGAGGGGAGGGGGCTTACACCTGCTGGAGGGAATTAGGCCCAGGTCTTAATAATCGTTTAAACCAGTCTGACAAATGAGATAAAAGCCACACTGAGGATCCTCTGCTCCGACTCCGCCTTAACCCCGTGTGAGACCGCCCCCAAGTACCTGCAGCATTCTCCACGTGCACGTTTAGACCCCTTAAACCCCATGTCATCAGAAGGTTCAAAACTCCGGAATGGAGGCGGCTGGAGGCAAAAAGATGTGCAATCTACATAATAATGTGACGTCTGTTAGTTTGTTACGGGAGAATTGTATTTGAGCTTCACAGAAAGTATAAAGTATGTACAATATCTATAGATAAAAGTCTGTTGTGGGTTTGTCAAGTAAAACCCCAAAAATACAGATTTTACCTTCATCAAAAATGATAAGAGTCACCATAATCGCTTATTAAATAAGCAAATAATGTAAATACCGTTGTAACTGACATTCGAGGCTCTGATGTCACTCACATGTGTCTGAGGGGTTTTCATTTGCTGAAACAACCTGGATTTTTCATATTTTGTGATCCCCAGAGGTCAATGCCAGTTTCTCTTACTTCACTTTTGCTTCCAGTCGCCTCCATTCTGGAATTTCGAACGTCGAAGAGCTTCTAAAAGGTTGTATACTCCAAACATGCCAACCACATTTTGTAAATCAGTTTTACTGACTTTTCATGATACTTTCTTGATTACTTACTGACTAGTCACGCCTACTTGACTTCATGTAAGTGAATGTATGACTTGAATGAAAGGTGCACAATGTCACTTTTCTTATGGAGTGTGTACCACCTGCTTGTCTCTATGGAGATGTGATCACTTTGTCTGGAATGTTCCACAGTATTGAATTCAACTCGTCTAGCTTGCAATACATTTGTTTTCATTGCTAAAAAAACGAACTTAGCACAGTGGCGTTGACATATCCAAGGGTGTCAGAATGTTGCCATAGCGATTAACAGTTTACAAGACAAATATGATTATTTGTATTGTTCTCAGCCTTTAAACCTACTCTTGAGGGTCTTTAGTTTCTATCTCATGTTTTAGAGCTAAAAAAAAATGGATCTGTGCAGTTTTGGCGCCATCTAGAGATCTTAAGATAAACAGAGCCATGATTTCCATCTGGCCTCTCACTTGCCGGTCACAGCACACAGTTGTTCTGATCGTGATTGGACAGAAAAAGTCTCAGAGCGAGTCTGGAGATGAATTGTGGAGTTAAAAACAGCAGAAGATTCTCGGAGCCGCGTCACAGATGGAGACAACGTCAGTTATAGAGTGTTTTTGAGGCTCGGAGAGAGAACACTTTCTCACAAGGATTCATCAACTGTGAATGAAGCTAAATGTTACTCTACGTGTGTTTGTGATGAGGAACGATGTGAGAAAAGGGTTAGAAGAGAGAAAGAAAGGACATTTAACAGAATATGTGTCCTTTAAAACAAATATCTTTTGAATGGGAAGAAATCCTCAAAATGTGTAGCAGGAAGGCGTTTCCGTGGAGACAAGCAGATGGCGCAGTGGTTAGCTCTCTCTTCTCTCTGCAACAAGGTCTCGCCCATAGAGTTTGCATGTTCTGCCTGTGCTCCCATAGGACAGTCTTGGTTAAGTAAAGGTCAGAAAATAAATAAAGCAAATCATAACACATAAGATGAAAGTAATGTTTAATTTGAAAGTAAAATACACTTTCTGTCAAAGTAATTCAACTAAACAGCATTCAGAAATCATACTTGTGCTTTTGGAATCTCACATTTGGATGCTCTCCCCTCCCTCCTCTGGACATAATGAGATACTGTTGCCTTGGGGCAGACTGCTTAAAGAAGTGGCTGCAAGTCTCAGGCTTCAAAATGTTGATTAAATGTGCTGTGCCAGATTGTCTTGTAAACGTGGTCCAAATTCATTCTTAAATTCATTCACAATTTCAGAATCCTGGGCTTTTGCCGTCACACCTCTGCTAACAACAACTAGCATGCTAACAGCGCGCTTCCTGGTTTACGGACGATAAATGTGCTTTATAAGTAGATGCACACAACGGCATCATTTTGACCCAAAGAGCAGCTTTTACAGTTTACCTGCAGTGGGAAAAGACACATTTTACTTTATTACATTTAAATCCCACGTTCAACCCAAACCCAAGTGAAGTAAATGACAAAATAATGAAAGTTAGATTGTTTTTCCTTTTTTTTGAATCTTAATGTGAAAAGACTTAATTAGAAGAGCCTGAGGAGGATGTTTCTCTGCTCAGTAAAAGCAGGTGAGCGCCACACTACACAATAACCATAACTCATCTCATATTGTTTGAGAGCAGCTCCGACAGCGCAGAGGGAGGGGTCGGGGAGGGCTGCTGCAGAGACGCTAACTTCCCACTGAGAGAATTTCTCCAGGTCGAATGCAAAACGCTCCCGACTAATCACCCGCGCCGTGGAAGCAGCAGCTGCGGCCCGCGCTCCGATTATCATTCTCATAGACCTCTTACCGAGCTTTTAGCTAAATGAAAAATCTGCTCCATAGCCTAGGGAGCCGGCAGCGCAGATAAGAACACAGTGTTTACCGAGAGCAGCGCCGGTGAAAAGTGAACAGGTTTTTTCTTGTTCACATGCTAGGAAACAAATCATTATGTTCAAATCTGCACAAAAAATAGACGGGAGACGTGAGAAGATCAATGCGTTTACACGACTCATTTGTGACAAAGTTCTTGTGGGCTCATTAATTTAATGTTCCTCTACCTTCTGTCCTGAGGGCAGCTCACAATGTGCTCTGCTATTGTTCCCTGCTCCTCCTCGTAGTATTTGGGCAGCACTCACACACAGTTAGAGGAGGTCTTATGGATCATATGTGAAGGTTCAGCAGTGATCAGAGCTGAACACACCACAGGGATCACTGGCTTAGGTAAAGGAAGCTCTGCTCAAATAATCCCACTATGAAAATGAGCAGACTGAAGACATAAATGCTCAAGTGTTCAACGTGAAGAGGGGGTAGAAAAGAGAAGAGAGCGCTACGTAAAGTGCACCTATAATAGATAAGAGCATGTCCTAAAGAGTGTCCGACTGCATGGATAATCCACCAGCACAAAACAGCTCCACCTTTGGACCCAACTCAATGAAATAATGAGTTGTGAACAGGCGGAGGTCAGACTCGAGTGTGGTAATCTTCAGTGTTCTCCCCCACACCCCGTCCCACCCCCGTCACCCCAACCTGAGGGTAATGGATCTCTATTAGCACTCTATTATGGACATCTGTAACCACGGAGCAGTGCGCCAAAGCTCGCTAACAAGGGCAGTGAATGTGGCAGTCACCGGGCCGCTCCCCCTGGACCCCCTCATTTCAGAGTGATCAGGACCAGTGTTCTCCCGGACACACTGAAGGGGGGGCTCCGTGTATGTGAGGAGGGGTCTGCTCTTGACCCTCCCCTGGCGGCTGAACACCAGCCTTTATCAAATAACCCTTAAAGGAGACCAAGCCAACGTTAGTGTCAGAAAAGAAAGGGCCTTTCTGTGAGCGAGTTCAAAGTGATTAGTGTGATTAGAGCGGTGCTGAGGCATTAGATACGGCCCGTGTCAGGCAGAGTTTGATCTTGACACGGGGAAGTGCCTGGGGCATGGGGAGGGGCCTATCTGACGACTAAATGCCCCACTCGGAGGGCGCCGCTTTGCTCGGTCTGCAGTGCCCGCTGACATTCGGTTTGGATAAACACAAATAGTAGCTTTAGCATAAGTCCGTCCCGGCGCTCCCTGACTCCCTGACCGTAAGAAGACTGTCAGACAATGTGCATTTCCCAGGGCATCAGGGCCTAATCCAGCTGGCATCGCAGCCCCTCTTGTAAACTAATCTGTGCATTAGCGTGCTGGCTGTGCGGCGCTCTGAACCTGTCGGTGTCTGAGATAACAGCAGCAGGCTGAGCTCTATTCTTCTGCCTTATCACTGTACCTGTCTGCGAGACCTACGGCAGATTAAGGCCAGCAGGACTTTGGATCACACTCACAGTCAAGAAGCTTAGGCTTTCTCACTGCAATCTTCTCAACAATGGGAATATTTATGTAAGAATAGCTGACAGCAGATTTTTCTGCTGCTCTATTTGGACCTATCAAAGTCAGAGCACAGACTCGGAGTTTGACAAGCCCCTAGACGCTCCTCTGTGACTGACACAAATCCCGCCCAGTCACATGGCAGATTCAGAGGTGAGTAAAGCTGTGGCACAGACACTTACACCACACACACTGCTGGGCCGCCAAAGTTTGGGGAAATTATTTTATGGATTTGGATAAGTTATATGCAGCTGAATTCGGTCTGGCCATTTTCACCAGGCAAAGTTCAGTTTCCCTTCTGTCGAGCAGAAGAGCTTTTACATATGGTTTGCCGGATGGTCACTAAAAAGAGGAGAATAAAACATTGCCTTTTAGAGAAGTGACTCCCACACATCACTCCTGTAATAATCCATACTGCTGTCCGCATCTTAAACACAAACCCCGACCCCCCCACCAGACCAGCCCACAGCAGCCCACAGCAGCCCACCGAGGAGCCGTGCCTGCCAGGTTTGGCGCGCTGCCATCAGCCGCTCAGCTGGAGGTGAAGAAAAGAACACGTTTAGTGCCTCAAAGCCAGGGGACTGCTTTTGGACCAGCTTCAAATTCTCTCCAAAACTGGGAGCGCTGGACGGTGTGTGCACGGGGTCACACAGCTCTGAGCGCAGACCACACAGCGCTCTACAAGGCATTGGAAACTCCATCTGGAATGTTCCACAGTGTTTGGGGCTTGGTCATCACTTTTTATTTAATCGTGTCAACATAGCAGCTGGAGGGCAATGGTCAATATTCTAAAAAGTACTCTCTAAACTTTATTATTTATTTTTTTTAAACTTTTTTAATGTTATGTTTCACTATTATTAATTTATATTTTTATTGTCGTTGTTGCTGTTTTATTATACATTGTTATTAGGATTGTGTCAGAAAAATCACTGCATCCATTTTACGTAATTAATTCTTTCAAATAAATCATAAATTGAAACTCTAAAAAAATAAAAAAGGAAAAATAAATTTAAAAAAGTTGTATAAATACAGAAAGTGGAGCATTTTGTATTTATAGAGAAATACAATGGAGAGAAGAAGATTGTGGTGAAGAGTGAAAAAGAGGCTGACGGTTCTGCTGCTGAGGAGGACGGTTACTGGAGGAAAGAGGAGAAAGAGGCTGCATTATTTCTAAGACAAGCGAGATGTTCGGCTGAGAGGCAAACGTATCGGGTTCTGTTAATACAGTCTTCCAAGTTTAATTTACGCCTCATCTTCTTCACTATATCTCAATGTCATGAATGCCACTTCAATTAGCACAATCACTTCACATTCCCAATTGAAACGCTCGCCGCAAAATGGCCATTAATCTGTGGCGAGCTGGAATAGGCCACTGCCGGAGGAGACGTCACCAAAAGTTCATTTGAAGTGTGCGGTAACGAACTAAACCTCGACGATACCTGGAGGCATCCGCGGATCCATCTTCAGCTCTCCGCTCTCCTCTCGTGTTCTTTCTTCTTTAACTGCAATCAGACGAAACAAGGGGCCGTGCAAATTACGCGTGAGAATCCGCGGACGCTCATTTGCATACCGGTGAGACGTACGCGCAGCTTGAGTGGTAGCGGCTCCAGGTTCGCCCCGGCCTCGGAACAGGACTCAAAAGACCACTAATTGGATGACCATCTTATTATCCCTTTGTTGGTTGCAATTCCCTGATTAGCATTTTGGAATATTTTAAATTATAATCCAGGAATTAGAGGATTTTACCCTTGCTTTTTTTCCCTGCGACCTCCCCCTCTTTCCAATTAGGCCCGGCGCTAAGCAGCAGGATGAGAGCGCAGAGGGCCAGGTACAAAGTGAGTGCTGTGCGGGCACAGAGCAGAGAGAAAGACCATCCAAACCTGCTAAATAATGCTACATGGAGGTTTGTTCTTCTTCTGGTTGAATAGTTTTGACGGAAATATATTAGTGTTGGATTCTTTAATTAGACATTTTCATATTGTTTGGTAATAACTCTAAAATGAACGAAATACAAAGATGAAAAAATGCACATTAGAAGACATTTTCCTCTGGGGACATTTAAGAGTGTTTTAAAGGCGCCGTTTCTTAAAAACGTGAAAAACAGAACTAATTCAATTTCAAATATTTGTCCAGAGTTTTCCTCACTTTTCTAACACTTTCCAAACGTTCTAATTATTCACAGCGATGAGATTAGCATTGTTTTTCCGTCACGGGTCATGCTACAACAGCGCATTTCCTGGTTTGCGGACGATAAAAGCGCTCTGGATGCAGACAGCACACAGCGGTTTCGTTTTGATCCTAAGAGCTGCTTTTATAGTATATATCTGTACTGAACACATCTAAAAGGAGAAACATCATGGGAAAGGAGGACCTGAACGAAGCAGAAGGTCAGGTGTCTTTGGATGGGTTAAAGGTCGGAGAGGTCAGATACAATCATTTTGGGAGAAATAAATTGAACAGTAGATAGAACCTGAGAAAATGTTTGGTCCGAAAGGCCAAGGTTGTCAAAAATGTACTTATTAAACTTCAGCATTATTACCCAGGGCTTATTTAAAGATGCACTACATCACTTTTCTGGTCAGGTGTCTGCCACCTGCTTTTCTCCTTGGAGATGTTATGACATTTAATGTATAGGTCTTGGATTTCATTATGTTACAGATTATTGCAAAAAAAAACTTGAAAAACAAGACGACTTTTGATTTTTGTATAAAAATGGATTTCTCCATCTAATCTATTTCCATCCCCAACCATCTGTTTGATGAGTGGAATAAAACAATCTCAAGATCGGTTTGGCAAAAAAGCTCATGCTATCGGTGTCTTGTTTTGTTACTTGTTTTATTGTTGTTTGTATTAAAAAAAGAAAAACATGCATTCTTCCTTGTGTTCTGTTTCATGTGTGACATCCATAAAGCTCCAGCAATCAACAGGGGGGGGGTGAGAGCCTAGTGGCCTGTGTCGTCCACGCCTCCTTCACTTAATTGGAAACTGAGTGTTGAGTCAGCATCAGGCGCTACACACAAACACGCACACCCGCACATGCACACACGCATAGGCACGCACACACGCACACACTCGTGCACACGCTGGACTGAGGGGCCGTTGAAGGGAATCTGAATCAGCCGGTTCACATTACGTAAGAGGCACAGGACATGAGTCAGCGTGGGACTACAGCTCAACCGGGGAGAGGGAGGGGTCCGTTTTGTATTTCCATTTTATTTTTAGATTTGTATTTTTACTTTTCTGCCCTGAATTCTTTATTTGACAGAACAGTTGCCGAGCATGAAAGGGGGAGAGAGTGAGGGGAGAGACATTTGGCACAGACAGAAGTCCAAAGTCTTATTATTTCAGTCCAGTCCTCGATTGTTGGTTTCATTTGTGCCATGCATTTATTTGTTATGGCCTTTTTCCTGCAACCAGGAGTATTTTTCCAAATGTACACATTTATTTTGTATTCATGGCAGGAGTTTTGAGGCCCAGGTACTAGTTCTGAAGCCAGGTGAAATGTCAATACTAAAAAGAGTCTGCACTGCTTTGTTAATCTCAGTCCAATGTTTCAGTAAGACATTGCCAATTTACTTTTGTAACGCCCAAAAATCACAGCAGCAATCAGTTCAATCTGGGATGGAGCAAAGATAACATGCCATGGTAAAACTCTTTTTTAAATTGAATTATTATTATTTTTAAAGTTTAGTTAGTTAGTTTTTAAATATGTAAAGAAAAGAAAATACACAGAGAACTAAAGAAATAAATAAGGCAAACATCCAACAAAGCTACTGAGTCACTAAATGTCCAAAGTCTAGTCCAAAGGTTTTCATATTTGTCCATTTTCAATTAAGTACTGAATGTGATTCCTTTCTATGGCGTCCTAATTTTTTAAATTACCTACATCGTCCAGTCCTTTCAGATTGTATGTCTTAACGGCCTTATTCTCTCTTGCATTGAACAACTACGTTCCAAAAGTTATTGTTCGCGCATCTTATGTTCTGATATTGACGTAAGGCTGGACGATTAGTTCAGTAGAGGTGGAGGCCGGGACGAGAGCCTGGAATGTTCTAATAGTATGTCCGCCCCAGCCACGAGATCGAGCCCAAGTACGAGGATCAGAGTTCTTAACCCTATCAGATCAAATGAGTAAGGGTCTAAATTTTGCTACAGCGCCCAGAACGGGACGGTACGGCAGAGGGAATTCAACAGGCACAAAGTGACGCCGCGAAGGGCAGAAATAAGAATAGCAGATTAAAACACAGATGTTGACAGGATTGTAGCAAATGGATATATTTCTCAGCTTCCCATGTTCCTTTGAAGCGCTCACCCTTTCTTCATTTGCGAGGGAAAAACTACAACAAAAGGCCTCATAGTTTCTGAAGTTGAATCTCGCTTTCTAGGGCAACACAACGGAGCCCCTGCTTCAGGATCTACACACAACAATAGTGTAAGTAGGCAACTATATGTTCATTGTATCAATTTTTTTTTAACACACACATATTGAGGCTGAATACAAGTAGATATTTCCACCAGTTAGTAGCTTGTTGTTCTGTTGTTGTGGTTTGTGTTTGTAGAAGATTTTATGTTGTTGTTGTTGTTAGTTAAGTAAGCTGTAGTCATTTTTTGAGTAGTTAGTATCTGTGTGCAGCAGAATCAGTAGAAGATCAGTCTGGTACGTTGTAGTTTAGTAATAATAGTTGTTGTATAGTAATAGTAGCTGTTTACTTGTAAGAGAGCGTCGTAGGTTTCAAAACAGGTACATTTTTTTTTAACTATTCTCGAACATTTTAAAACTTATTTAGGAAAACATATTTCAGTCCTGGCAAAATCTAAGTTACACTTTTAGAATAGTTAGTAGTAGTCAGTTAGTAGTAGTAGTAGTATTTGAGAAAACAGTGGCCTGTTGTCGGAGCATACCATAGGTTCTTCAACATGTAAAAAAAATAAAAAATTAAAATCCAAGCCATGTATTGGTCTTCCAATTTTCACTCGAAACATAGACTACTTGTTCTGGCAAAAATCTAGTTACACTGTCTGAGAGTAAGACCGTGGCTGGGATAGAAGAGTACAAATAGAGGAACAAGGTCCAGGGTAATTAAGTTTAATGATCATTGCGGTAAGTGTTACAAGGGACTAATCAGGTTAACTGTTATCTGTTGTTCACCAAGTTCGCTTCTCGGTAGTAGTTGGTCACTAATGTAGCCCCAGCACGGCCAACTTAGTTTGTGCAGTGACAGTAAGGAAGGGGTCATTTAGTGAAGGCATTTTCCTCTTATTACAGGTATTGATTTGAAAACAACGGTGTCATAATAGGACCAGAATTAAAGCCTCTTACAACCAACCAGTATTGATTCAGATTACATCGAGTTAGAGACTATAGTCTCTTAACTTGCCTTCGTGATTCCCCAGTAACTTGTGGAGCGTGCCAATTGAATTTATTGGTGCACTGTGTGCATTTTTATGCTCGGGTGTTGCTTGTCTCCATGGAGATGTTCATCAACTTTAATCTTATGTTCACACCGCAGTTAAACCACTTATCTAAAATCCATGGAGAAAATTGATAACTTACTTAAGTTTACTGGTCAGATCTCGTGGAGAGTAACATGCATATTTTTCGCAAGGTATTTTTGTAGTATAAAAATATCTGTGATAAATGCAAGCTGGTGGTGGCACCTTCGGTAAAAAAAAAAAAATAAAAGGTGTAATTAATATTGAAAGATGACACAAGGGTTCTGGGTCTCAGTGGCGTTATTTTGTTCCAAAAATTGAGGCCCATTTTAGTCCTGATGTGGACATGGCTTGGTTCCCTGTTCAAGTCCTTTTCAGACCTGATTTTAATCAGGCGTAGAAATTCAGGTTTAGCCACAATTTCAAACGTGGTGAACATGCAAGTTGTGAAAACACCCTAAGAAAGTTATTTAAACCCAATTGTGGTCAGTGGCAGTCAAAACAAAACTATATGGCTTTGGGATTGTTAATTCTTTTAGTTTTTTAGAGTCGACTTAATCAGGTCACTGGGTGGTCAATAGCAAACCAACATTTCTATTAGTCGACTATTATTTTGTTTGATTAATAAAGATTTCTATGGGACAACAGAAAATATAGAATTATATGAAATGAAATTATCTGGAAGATTTCGCAGTGAATCTACCTACAATACACGGTTTCTGGGTTTACTTCTGTGTAGTTGTAGGCTTTTGAGTGCAGTTTGGGTCAGATGTACATGGAGATACATAGTATCTGACATTCAGCACATTAATCGGTCGATGACACATGTCTATTGTCGACCAAGAAATTTCTAAGCCCTAAAATTGGGCTGTTGTCATTTCAAAAACACAACATATGATATTCCCCCTTCTCCGCATAATAGACAAGAAAAATAAAATACAAAAATCAATCCAATGCTGTGGTATTGCTTCTCATCGCTGTTAGGCCTTCAGCTCTTCATGGGTTGGTTTAGGCCAGTCTGCGGGAGCTGGTGTAACTTCGGTTGTGTCATTTATTAATAAGCACTTAAATTATTAGGGGTAAATAAATCCCAACTGTCCAGAATCCCAGCATTCTTGGAAAGTAAGCAATTATTAGATCAAGTAAAAATCTCTTAGAGAGGATGTGCTTCATAATGACCTTTAAGAACGAAAGTTAAAAGCTATGCAAGCACACAATGTAAATAGTATTCATGGTTGTGGTGAATTTAGCTAAATAAATGACATCGATAAATAGTCTGATTTGTCGCACAGTGTACTTGGATTCAAGCGTCAAGAGATGCTTGGAGCAAAAGGACAACATTAAATATGGGTTTGGGATTATTGTAGTATCAAGTAAAAAAAAAACAATCTATACCCAGATTACAATTCATCCGGAAACTAGTAAAATACTCGTTTCGGTTAAGACATCAACATAAATAGGACAAGTTGGATCTTTTCTGAATAGTTTAAGAATGATGTCATTCGTAAAATCAAAACTACTATAAGACCAGGATCATAATAATTGAAATAAAAAAGCTCTTATTTTTGTATTGAAACAAAATGTTAATTGGTATATATAAAGGTGGCATTTATTCCAGTTGTAATTTATAAATTGGTGTTTAGAAAATGAACCTTTTTGATTATATGATAAATGAGTTCAGCTAGTCCTTTTGAATGAGCTGTGCTGTTTATTCTTTTGTTGAATATTTTATTTTCTGTCATCTATAAACCTTTCCAAGGAGCACATTTTGTATTATTTTCATTAAAATGTAGTTATGCCTAAGATTTTGTTCATTGTCTTTCCAAGTAACTGACTACACAATGCATCAGAATCAAAAGCTCCTCCAACTTTCAATGTATCCACTGAATTCACAATTGCTTTTACATAATCAAACATAATATTGGTGACTACACCATAGTCTCTAACTTTTCTTATGTGACTTCATCTATTGTGCAGCTGGAGTGACCCTTAAGATTCGGCGTCCACTAGTGATTACACCACAAGCTTCCGTGTGGTGAGGACCAACGTTTGAGGCGGCTTGCGAGCTGGGTGAGAAAGATCTTCCAGAATCACCGGGTCAGGTTTGGAGAAGAACATTGCTTTGGACTCTGACTTTTGGCAGAGACGCTGGGTGAGGAGCGCTGCAACGGAGTTCGGAGAGCCACCTTCACTACCTGTGGTGGTTCATCGGGGGACGAACTATCCGTTGTCAGTAACATCAAAGCTTTACAGTACTGTTGTGGGAGTATTACGCTAAATTATTATATCTTTAAGAAGTAATTGGTCAAGGTTAAGTATTCAGACAAAATGTGAAATGACGAAAATGACATACAAATTGCTGAAATATCACTTTAGTCCAGTCTCTTCTACATATTTTTTTTTCTGATCAGCAGTTTTTATGTGTGACACGAGAATTTGTTTCATATTAATTTGATTTCGATTCACTAATTAAACTGAGTTCAACACTAGTTTTGATTTTAGAACTGTTTTTATTTCAGAGATTCGGAATGAAGATCAATTATCAAGTAGTTATATTATCTCAGAAATTGTCTTGCCAGTCACAGCTTCTCGCTGCAACTATGTATACTTATCACTAAATATACTCCAACATATTCATATCAATTACTTCATTCTATGAATTTATTCTTTTGCAGTGTGAGAAGCTGCTAGAACACAATCATCCCTTAGTCGTCAGATGAATAACGAATCGGAGAAGAGAACTGCAATAGACTCATTATTCTACCTAAAAATATCGAGTGATACAATACCTCTCTCTCCTACTCCTTTTCGTCTGTGCTATTGGCAAGAGTAGACGGTCAGACATAAGGATGAATCTTAAATACAGGAAAAATGATAGGATCTGAATGTACTACTGGAAGAATCCATTGGCAATTGGAACCTCGATCACTATATCAAGATTGTGAATATAGTAAGGGCAGTGTCACAGCCTCGAAAGTCATTATTTGCCTGGAATCTCATCCATATCGCTGCAATATCAAGTTAGATGTAGACACATTTACGTGGATAGTTGTACCAAGTCACCCATCAAAAATGATAGACTACCAGATTTGTGAAATCAACTCTCACATTCCCTTCTACGCATTTCCTCGATCTGATTGTAATCTACGCCATTATTAGAAGAGCTAATGAAATAGCAACTGCAGAGTCGCGCCAGAAAAGATGTAATAAGAGTGCCTGCGCATTTCAATGAATGGGTGTGCAAGGGATTTCCTTACAATTACTTTCAATAAATAAGTGATAATTAAGACCTGTAGGTTGGTTTAGAATTGATCATAAGGATATGCCCTCAATAATCGGATCTACGCATAGCCAAACAATACATCACCTTCACTCATATATCGTTTCACCATCCTTGTATGCACATAGAAAAATTCGGACCATAAACTTGCAGGTGGGCCGGAAGCACCAGTAAGAGATGAGACTGTCGTTGCTTGTAACGTTCATCACCAAAGTGCAGGCCCCTTTCGAAATACAATGGGATACAAGGACTGCATTGTTCATTTTTGGATATGGGCACTTCTATGTCGCACTTAATCAGGCACATACACTTTGTTCAAAAGAAGACGCATGCTCACTATGAGGATGGATCCTGGCATCATTTGGATATAATTTGGGGGCAACAGGTCACCTCCCCACGCGTACCTAGCAGTGGATGGGTAATCATTAACTCGTTTGTGCGCAGTAAGGCTTTGGCACAATTTTCTATAAGAGTATATGTAATTTTGAGTTTTTCATAACGGGTGATGCCGACGCAAAGCAGGTAGACTTCTCACGATACAAGAGGAAAAGTAGTTGGGGTCGGTGTCAATATAGGGAGCAATTCAAGTAAGCGATAGCAAGGAATCTTGTGAATACCTGCGACGCAAAGCAGCGCAATAGGGTTATTAAAAAAAGAATGGTCCTGTGTTGTGGCCTTCATTGGAAAATGTATCAATAGGCGCACGAATAGACCATAGAATCTGAAAATAAGATACCATGAAATTGGTAGAGCAGCAAATAATAGATAAGGTGATCCTGGTGGAGTGTTGTGATTTGAATTTGGATTTATATAAGGATAGAAACGGTCCCAAACATTTTTGAACAAGATACATATAGATTTTTCGTATGAAGATGAACTAATGTGTGTCTGCCCCAGAGTGGAGATGGAAGTATTAAAAATTTATATAGAAAAGAGACTGGCAATGCCCTTAACAGAACAAATGTTTAAATTAAATAGGATTCTTTTCTGCTACTGGGACTGCCAGAAATTTATTGAAACATCCGGCAGTAACAAATGATTGAATTATTCACTATCTTGTTATCTGAGAGCTGAATAACCCAGTTAATCAAGCATTTGTATGGATGTATTCATTTTAGGTTCAAATTCTTGACTGGAACTGCTGTCAAGCATCTTGGTATAGGATATTTTTAGGTCAGATTTTTAAAAGATGAGCCTTTGCTTGATGGTTATGCTTGTTCTTTTAAATGCAGAGGTACCGCAGGGTTTGCTACATCCTCCTCAGAAAAAGCAGGGTTGGGGCAACCAGAAGTCAAGGTGTTCAAGGGGAGTTCGTGCCAGTCGGCATGGTGTAGGGGGGTTTCGCCTTTCATCCCGTGCCCAGTGCCATGCAGGAAGATGTCTGTGTTCCGCAACTGCTTCACGATTCTTCAAGCCCTCAAGGTGCACTTCCTGGCAACGAGAACGGGTCTGCGGGCCTCGTAGTAGCTGCAAGCTCAGTGGAGGTCCTCAACAAGTTGCTCTGACCTGCCCTGGACTTAAACCTCAACTCAAAAACTCCGGACTAAGAACAAAGTATTTTTCATGGCCATTGTAGCTGAGAATTGTAATAAATGTCATTGGTCATTTTGTGGTGTGGATTATCTGGAGAATCGGAAATGATTGGCTGTTCAGCTAAGATACTTTCTCTAAGCTTGTTATTAGTGTGAGGTCCTTCCATTACAGAAGAGTCATTATAAGACCCGGATATAAAGACACAGGTTAGTAGCCTACTGGAGAACAGGTGGAGGGAAAGTAGGTCATGCGGCATCAGTTTACAGAATTTTATTAATTATTAAC